>CM021697.1:10252877-10290377 GCA_011074415.1 Stictonetta naevosa | reverse complement strand
GGTAACGTTTAGGGCACATCAAGTTAAATTCAGTAGCCAAGCTGAAAACAAGTACTTACCTCCATGAAAGGAAAACAATAGTAATAGTAATAGCACTGCTGGGATTCAGGTCCCACCCTGGGAAACATCTATACACTTCACAATCAATTAAACACAAGCTTGATGATAATGTTTATTAAAAACAAATAAACAAAACTACGTTTTCACACAAATGCATTTAGAAACTACAGTTTCACACAAATTCATTTAGAAACAGTATTTCGGTATAGGAAGAATTGATTTTCCCATATTCAAAAGTTTTCTAGCAAGCAAAGTAAATGCATCCCACTGCAGAGTGAGGGACAGGGATCCCACAGCCTACTTTGGTGGCATGAAGTTTAAAAACAACAAGAACTGCTCTTTGCCTACAGCAGTAACACCTGCCTGTGTCTACTCACTTGCACTTGAAGTTCTCAGGAGTGATGTTGTGCTGGTGTGGAAACTGAGAGTCCCACCTTTGGCACTGGATCCCACTCCATATGGTGTTGACCGTGCCGCGGTAGCCCTCACCCTGCCCCTGGATGCACATTGTTGTCTCAGCCACTGCCTCCGTGCTGTTCATGATACCTGCATCTGCAGAAGAGGTACTGTTTTATTTTCTTAGGATTGAGACTGGTTCAAGGTGTAAGGTTTGCACTGCAGGTCAAATTGTGGGAACTGGAGTTCTTTGGTGATATTGCCACTCTGATGCCTTTTACAGAATAATTATCTCCTCTTCCCATTGACAACATCCATGAGATCAAAATGGGTATTGGGCCTTATGCTAGTTTATCCACCTGCAGGCCAAGACTCTAAAAACTGTGTAACGTTTAAGAGCTTTTCTTAGACAATTGGCCCATTTATATAACATTGAAAGTCAAACTATTTTCTTAGTTATTGTTTCCAGTAAAGCAAGTATTTTCTCATTTGCTTAGCTTTGCACACTGAGTGACCACCCATGTGTGCACTACTAAACATGTTAAAATATGTTTACAGGATGAGAAGAAACTAACTGTTTTTCTCCATAGAATTCCCAGAATATCAAATAAAAGAGTAAAAAATAAAAAATTAAAAAAGAGGAAAAAAAAAATCTTACTCTTATTGTAAAGTAATGTGCTAAATCCTCCCCAAAACTTCTCTTTTTATATCTCATATACGTAGAAAAAAAAAAAAAAGCGAAAAAAAAAAAAGCCTTGTTTTTAGAAATCAAATATCATTATTCTCTAAAGAGGGAAAAATGTTTTAAAGACCAAGAAATTCATCAGACTAAAGATCTTTTACAGATGGTGATATAGTCTGCATTCATCCTAGTATGGACCATCTTTAAATTCAGAAAAACAGTGGTTTCTGAAATGACTTATTCACATAACTTGAAATTCTGTTATTATTTCTTATGCAATTTTCATAACTGGAAATTAATGGCACAGATTTTGCATCAGATATATACAAAGTGGTACAAAACTAAATATACTACAGTAAAAACAGTGCAACTACAATGTCCCCAAAAGCTTCCAACACAATATTTTTTTTTAAGTAACTGTCTATCTGTTGGTAATTGCTATTGTTCACAAGACTAAACCTATTAATTATCCTAAAAGTATTGTTGTCAGCAGTAAGTATGTTAATAGTTTTCAAATTACTTTTCTGCAAATAGTCCAATGATTAGAACAATATTCATGTGTCTTACTCGTAATATATTTCATGCCTGGTACTTCAGCCAGTTCTGTGAACTTGCGGAGAATATGGTTCTCAAGGAAACCAAATGTCATAACAGATGGGTTTGGTTGATTTGCTGTCTAATCCTCTACGTTAAAGATCACTTTTCTGTCAGATGATAACATCAAGTTCTGAAGTTGAATTATACATTTCTCCATGCTGGACAAAAATTCCCCTTTTCTCTTCATCTGGTTGATGTTTTTACATCAGAGTTTCATGGTCAAATTAATTTCCTGTCCTTCCATCCCAAGGCAATTTGTCTGCAAAAGTTGTCCCATTTCAATGGGATTATGAATTCTAAACTCATTCAAAAATGAAAAAGACTTTGCTCTGCTAGCATCCCAAGCAGGCTTCTGAAAGCTGATAAATTTACTCTTTTTGATGGGGTCATCAAAAAGACTTGTAGCTAGTAACGATATTTTTAATTATTATTATTAATTTTATACATAATTGGACAACAACAACAAAAAACAAAATTGTACATCTAATAGAAATACGCAGCTGCATATTTCAGCTTTCCACCATTACAAAAACAAATGGAAAGCATATTCCAAGAGAGCTCTTAAACGGATTAGACTGAAGATTGCTACAACACACTCAAATACATATTTGTCTTTTCAAAAATATATGAAAATATATAAGAAATATATGAAAATATATAAGATCTATAAATACATATATATAAAGGAAAGAAACATAGTGTACAATCTGAAGTAAGAAAGAATCAGCCACCATTATAAACTTCGGCATACAGAAGACATCCTGGCTGCATAGTATTTCCAAAGTAAATTAATAAATTGCAACTATGCAACTCTAGAAAAAAAGACTTGTAGTATTACTATTACCAGTAATTATGCATAAATATTCAACTTAATACAAGTTTATCTTATACAAAATAAGCTCTATACAAAGACCTGACATAATCATGAAGTTAATATTTCAACTGTAATTTTATAATTCAATATAGTAGCACATCTACTCCTTACCCATGATGTAAAAAAAGTAATTAGATTATTTTTTACATATTTTTGTTCTTATTTTTTAATCACATGCCTGAAATGAAAATAAAATAAATGAAACAAAACAACAACAAAAAAATAAATAATGCACCAATTGATATTAGAAAGGTCACATTATTTTGTAAAGAATTCCTTCTTCTTACATACCTAAAGGTACAAAGCTCATCACCAAACTTTTCACTATATGCCCTGACCTGACAGTGAACTCTATCTGTAGATCATATATTAATTTGCTTGTGTTAAAATGTTCTCATTAAAGGAACTTCTAACCAAATTTTCCCATTATTACGAATACTTACACAACCAAGTCACTACTGGAAAGCCTTACGTAATGATGGCTAAGAGAGAAATTATTTCAGAATCTGCAAATGAGGTTTAACAAAAGCAAGTGTAGAGTCCTGCACCTGGGAAGGAATAACCGCATGTATCAATACAGGCTAGGGGATAACTTGCTGGAGGGGAGCTCTGCGGAGAAGGACCTGGGGGTCCTGGTGGACCACAGGTTGGCCATGAGCCAGCAGTGTACCCTGGTGGCCAAGAAGGCCAATGCAACCCTGGCATGCATTAAAGGGAACATGGCCAGCAAGTCAAGGGAGATGATCCTCCCCCTCTACTCTGCCCTTGTCAGGCCTCACCTGGAGTACTGTGTCCAGTTCTGGGCTCCCCAGTACAAAGAAGACAGGGATCTCCTGGAAAGAGTCCAGCAGAGGGCCACAAAGATGATACGGGGCCTGGAGCATCTTCCCTGTGAGGAAAGGCTCAGAGAGCTGGGTCTGTTCAGCCTTGAGAAAAAAAGACTGAGAGGGGATCTTATTAATGTTTATAAATACCTGAATTGTGGGAGACAAAGGGATATGGCCAACCTCTTTTCAGTAGTGTGTGGGGACAGAACAAGGGGCAACGGCCACAAAATGGATCACAGGAAGTTCCACACCAATATGAGAAAGAACTTCTTCATGGTGATGGTGACAGAGCACTGAAACAGGCTGCCTGGGAAGGTTGTGGATTTTTTTTTTTATTCTGGAGATATTCAAGACCCATCTGGATGCCTACCTGGGCAACTTTCTCTAGGGAACCCACTTTGGCAGCAGGATTGGACCCGATGATCTCTCGAGGTCCCTTCCAACCCCTACAATTCTGTGATTCTGTGATTAGCTACTGCCACTTTGTGGCACCTCTCAATGAGAATTCTAGTGTTAAAAGGATCATTAAAATATTTTTATTTGAATTAATAAAGCAATCCTATCATTCCAAAATGTTTACAGAATTCTCCCCAAATTCTTCTTACTATACATGTATTTCTTACAAATGCCTACTTTTCAAACATGAAAAATTAGACCTAAAAATATTACTGAAATATAATTCTAAAATGTAATTCTGAAATTCTCAGGGCTTGTGCCCTCAGAAACAACCTCTCCCAGTCCAGTTCTTGAGTCTCAGTAAGCTCAGAAATTATCCAAAAAAGTTCAACAAATTCAGCTGGTTATTACCACAAAGAGGATCTATGGGAATAATCTTTGTTCATGTTAACAAAGAGTAAGCTGGACACACACAGTGGCATGCTTGAGTAGCAATGACTGCCTTAGTGGGCATTACAGAGGTGTTCTGCAGACCATAAGGCAGTTGCCAAAATTTAAGAAATGCCCAGGTTGTCTAAGTCTACAACTTATGTCTATATAAATAGTCATCTAAATAGTCGTCTTCACTCAGTAGTGGTCTTGTCCTTGAGGTGAATTACTCCTGTCAACCACACAACAAGTATAATAATTCCAAGCATACATACCAGGTATGCAGAGTATTGATGAAAGAGAGTCCTGCTTCTGAGAGCACACTCAGCAATTCTCTTAGAAGATGGACACAAGATAATGCCAAAATCAGTAAGGAGTCCCATCTTCATCCTAGAAATTCCTCTAAAGTATAAATAAAGACCTGCAACTCTGAGGGCTTCTTTCAGGGAGAAAACTACTATGAATTAAGTTAGAAAATGAATTTAAGTTCAATAAGCTATCCTCACTATCTCATCAGGAACTTTAATTTCATGTTAGAAGTACCTTTTTGGTTCCAGTTCAGCCTTCCAAACTGAGAGAAGAAATACTTTTAAAGGAAGATCACACACACAAAAAATCATCTTATAAAAGACTGCTATTTATGATTTATTGATTGCCGCTTCTTAATGCTGTAGAAAACTTCATTATGAACAGAATAATCCTAATTTTCAGCAGCATTTTGCTGCTTTTGAACTTTGATACAATTATTTTTAAATTCTGCAAGACTTAAATTAGCTGTGTAATTCAGACACCTGCTTAAGGATTTCCTGTTAGTAGTATTTTTACTTTCACATGTTCATGCTGAGGTCTCCAACCAAAATATAATAATGTAAAAGCATCCTTTTTCCATAAAGCCTTCCTATCTTGATATCTCAAATCAAATAACTATTAATAATGGACAGCTCATGTATTCAAAGATGCTTGAATAGAGAGATGAAACATTATCCAGAGCTTCATATGTAAAGCCACAGATAGTCTTCTCAGTACTGGTTCTCACAGTAATGCCAGCATGAGGGAATCAGCAGGGGCCTTAACTCATGCTGAAGCAACCAGCCAGGGTACTATTTCTGTCTTTAACCCCAATAATCCAGAAGTAAATCCTGCACAAATTAGGTCAATAGATAAACTCCTACCAACTTAAAAGAAGGCAGGAATTTTGCTGGACTAATACTGTTCTTTCATGGTAATACTATCTAAGTATTTTTGGACAAGACATGGTTTGAAAAGAAACATAGTTCTAAATGATTTAATTGGGGAAAAAAAATCTATAATTGCTTATCTTGTTGCAGTATTTTTTCTTAGTGCTTCACTCAACAATAGGAAAATGTATTTCATTTATATAGAAAGATCATAAAAGATAGATTTCAGAAGAGGTGAATGAAGAAACTGTTTTGAACACAAGATCCTCATTAAACACAATCAATGCCATTCTGCACATCAATGAGAAACTCCATTGACTTTCAGAGTATGAGCTACATGCTTAGTTACATGGCTTCCAGGCATCCCTACCTCAGGCTATTCAATATACAATGCTGGGCAATACCAGTGTATCGGTTCTTTTCTTTCCATGTTTCTTTCAGTGCAAATACTCACATATTCATCTATGTATGACATATTTTTCTCACAGTATAGAAAACATGGAAAAAAATAAAAACAAACAAACAAACCAAAACAAAACAACAAAACACTGATCCTGAAGCATTAAAGAGAAAGGGTTTGGTCTGGTTTTGTATTGTTTCAGTGAGAACATGAGAGAAAGTGAAGAAATAAATTAGACCCAAGGGGAAGAATCACAGTACTGAAGAATATGTTGTCACTTAACCTTTCTGGGTTGTTCCAATATCTACAACTAAGCTTTAAATACAAACAGTTTTGGTTTTAATCAATTCAAAATCTTGATCTGGATTCAGATTTTCACAGTTAAAACTTCTCTGTAGGTTCAGATGAGCTTTTAAATCTCACTTTCAAAACTCTCATAGAAATAACTGAAAGAATCTCAGAAAGACTCTCTTTGAGGAAACATAGAATAAAGCAACTGAATATGCAATGAATGCTATAGCTCTGCTATGTTTTCATGTAAAGCAAGGTGGAAGGTAATACTTTATCTACTACTAAACACCAGTCTCTTCTCACTCACTCTGTTCCATAAACATCTTTATCTTACATAAATATTATGTTTAAACTGAATGGTACATTTATTTGTTTACATATTGTGATTGAACAAATACCTCTTTTATCAGAACTTCACATTCAAATGGGCAGTTTAAGTATCTGTTTTAAAGAGATGAGTAATCTAATATTGGTGATTTTTTTTTGCCTTCCCAAAAGTTGCAGATAGACTACAACTTTTAGTTTTAAACCCAGATTCTCACTTTGCTGTTTCATTACTTGCTTTCCATCAAACTCAGGCCGTTATTGAATTATCTCAGAGAATTTAGGTCTCCAGTCACCCATGCCTATTGCCTAGGAGCAAAGACTAAATCCATAATAAAATCAGCTGGGTTGGCTGAAAATCAGGTAAGCAGCAACTAAACACTGTCCTTAACATAATAATTACATGTAGCTCTGCATCTTTCAAATGACTGACAAATGTAGCTTCCTCATCTGTGGGCCTTAGCACCTCTCTGTTTTATAGTTCATCCATAGAAATATGGCTATCTTTATTTATTTATTTATTTATTAAAAAAAAAAAAAAAGTATTAGCTACCCACTCCTTTCTTCCCTGAAGTCCATATCTTCATTCATGGCAAAATAATAGCCATTTTCTTTTTTTTTATATTTGCTGTCATTGCTTCCATTTCTTCATTTCATCCTACACTTCTTATTGCTATTATAGTTGTCTTTTTATCCTCTCTTCTAACGAAAAATTGTCTCAAGCCAAAACCACAGACACATATGTGAGCAACTTCAAACCAATCCTGGGGTCCCTGAAGGCTTAATCCAGATCCAATTTTTGCAGCTTGAGCCATCTCTAATCCCTAATTGATCCTGTCATCTCTTTCTCACAGCCCTGGCTGTAAGCCACCATGTTTTATGCTGCCTTCTGTGCTTGGAAATAAAGTTACAATGCCCTCCTGTCTCTTCAGTCTTAAAAACATATTTATTTTATGAATGCTTCCTTCCACTGACTTCTTTTCCTAAAATTTTGTATATGAGCTGTTGTCAGCATTTTGGCTATACAGCATACTAGCACTCATGACATGTAGCTAAAGCCATAAGCAGCATGCTGCCTTGTGGTCACTCCCCCAGAGAGAGGACACCTACGTTTTTGTACATTGTCCAAGGCCTTGGATTTCCAGAACACTTTTTAAAATTAGTATTTCTTGTAAAATATATAAACAGTCCTCAATGTAGGAATTAAAAACCCGTGTGAGAATCCAAACCACAAAGCTATAAAGACATATAACTCATGATGTTCTCTTTTTAGTGTACTGACACTGCACACAGACACAGTTTCAGAAAATGGAGCAGCCACTGAAATCCAGAATGGTCTAGTATTTTGGGCTCCCTGCTAGGTGGCGGGAAAACAGTTTTTCTACGTGCCTCATGAAAGACAGAAAACTCAAAATGGGGCACTGATATTTTGCCTTGACTTTCCAGTCACCGAGCTGCTGATATAACTGTAATATCTGCAATTTATTCCTTCTTTTGTTTATAAAAGCAGTGGGCAGCACTGCGTCTTGTGTAGAGGGCAATGCCATAAGCCTATGCTAAACATCCTTTGAAAATATCAATACTTTCAAGATCATTACTTCTGTACTCTTCCTCATATAAATTTCTTCAGTAATTTCCAAAGATCTAGTTTTCTGCAGTAAAAATACTGCAGTATTAACTGAAGTGAAATTGCATGTGAAGTTTCCACTGATCTTACTATACTTTCTAACTGAAGATCAAAGAAAGAATTTACATTTAATGTTATGAACTAATGCCTAGAAATGAGACAAAAAGTTTTCATCACAACATTAAAATCGTTACATTGTTGATTTATATTTTTCATTTAAATTTGGTGATGCTGGTATTGGAATTGCTTTTTCTTCAGAACTATGATATAATTGTGATTTATGCAGAAAAAGGTAACATTACAGCAGTTTGCTCTCCCACCCAATGATTTTATAAAATTTAGTTCAAACTGTAAATACTAAGAGCTACATGGACTGTAAGCTTGCGTGACCAGCAAAGCCAGATGTGAATCCTCAGAACAGTGACACATCAGCTCAGGAAATGCCAAAGGATAAAGGTTTATTAAAGTTGCGTTTGTGAAACAGTCAGCTGTAACTTACGAATATTTTTATTTTCGTAATAAAATCACTTCTACCACAGGAAAATAATAAATCTATTAGACTGCATATGATTCACGTATTATCTAATATTTAGAGAAATGTGGGAAGCTCAGCTTTGTTAAAAGAAAAATAACTGTTTAATGAAAGACAATTCAGTTACAGAGTTAACCAAGATTGTGTTCATACTGTAAAAAGGCTTAATGTAAATGTTCAGAGAATCAAAAACTCTAGATATGATTTCACGAATTAGTATCATAGTTCACAGGCAAGATTTTCAAGATGGATGGATTTAATGGGTGCCTGATACAAAACAAGTATTGGTGTCCTGTTAAGTTTCCTCAGTCTCTGTAGAGTCTGATTACTGACATTATCCAAAGTGGCAAATTATTATCACTTTTCCATGATGGAATAATTTTACTAATTTTAACTAATTTGTACTGGATTTACAATGATTTATGAGAGTGCAGAATAAATTCACTTACTCCCTGCTAGGCAGTACATTAAGAGTATCCATACTCAACCTTTGCATTTTAGGCAGTTGACTGACTGACAAGAAGTAACTGACACCCCAAGACATTGCACTGTCCCAAACCAAGAGCAAGCAAGGAGACAATACTCTGAATGATGGATTGTGGGAGTACAATACAAGGTATAATTTGGTTTGTTAAGAATTCCAAAGTGAAGACAGAGAATCCCATGCTTCCACTTTTAGTTCGCCACTGCTCACTGCTCATGCCAGAGCCATTCCCTTCTCTCTCTCTCTCCCCAGTGTATACATATAGGCTGAGGTACTGAATGCTTTCTTTGCCTCAGTCTTTACTAGCAAGAGTGGCTTTCAGGAATCCCAGGTCCCAGAGACCAGGCTGAATGGCTGAAGCAAGGAAGATGTAACCTTAGAGGAAAATGATCCGGTCAGGGAATACTTGTACAAACTGTACATTCAGAAGTCCATGTGCCTTGATGAGATGAATCCACAAGTGCTGAGTGAGCTGGCAGATGTAACTGTGAGACCATTTTCTATAGTCTTTTGTCAACTGGGAAAAGTGCCTGAAGACTGGTGAAAAGCAAGTCACTCATCTTTAAAAACGGCAAGAAGGAGGACTCAGGAAACTACATGATGGTCAGCCTCACCCCAAAGATTCTGGAACAGCTAATCCTGAAAACCATTTCCAAGCACATGATGGAGAACAAAATCATTATAACTCAGCATGGATTGACCAAGAAGAAGTAATATCTGACCAAACTGGTAAGCTTCAATTGAAATCACCAGTCTGATGGATATGGGTAGTGCAGTGGATATTGTCTTCTTGAACTTCAGTAAGGTCTTTGACACTCTCCCCCATAAGATGCTCATAGAAAAGCTGTTGAAGTATGGACTGGATGAGCAGACAGTGAGGTGGATTGAAAACTGGCTGACCAGCAGGACCCAGAGGATCAGTGGTGCAAAGTCTAGCTGGAGGCCATTAACAAGTGGAGTACCTCAGGGGTCAATACAGGGTTTAGTCCTTTTTAACATCTTCATTAATGGTCTCAACGACTGAGCAGAGTGCACTAATTTCACAGATGACATGAAACTGGAGGAGTGTCTGACTCACCAAAGGGCTGTGCAGTCATCCAATGGGACCCTGGCAAGCTGCAGGGGTGGGCTGACAAGAATCTCATAAAGTTCAACAAGAAGTGCTGAGTTCTACACTTGGAAAGGAACAACTCCAGGCACCAGGATATGCTGTAGGCCACACAACTTTCAGCCTTCTATCCATCCTAGTGGACACCAAGTTGAACATGAGTCAGTAATGTGCCCTTACTGCTAAAGGCTAATGGTATCCTTGCTGCTTTAAGCAAAGTATCACCAGCAGGTCAAGAGAGATGATCATTCCCCTCCACTTAGCATTGGTGAGGCCACACCTGGAGTACTGTGTCCATTTCTGGGCCTCCAATACAAGAGAGACCTGGACATACTGGAAAAGGTCCAACAGAGGGCCACCACGATGATCAAAGGACTGGAGCACCTCTCCTGTGAGGAGAGGCTGAGAGACTATTCAGCCTGGAGGAGAGAAGGCTCAAGGGGGATCTTATCAATGTCTATAAACACCCGAAGGGAGGATGCAATTAAGACACAGACAGCCTCTTTTAAGTGGTGCCCAGTGACAGGACAAGAGTAATGGGTAGAAACTGGCACCAAGAGTTTCCATCTAAACATCAGGAAGCACTTCTGTACTATCATGTGAACAAGTGGAATGGGTTGCTGTCTAGACATGGTCCTGGGCAACCAGCTCCGGGTGTACCTGCTTGAGCAAGGAAAATGGGCCAGATGACCTCCAGAAGTGCCTTCCAACATCAACAATTCTGTGATTCTTTGATATATAAATATGTATCCAAAATTAAAGGAAAAAGAAAAAAATGAATTACGTTGTGAAAACAGGCTTTTGTATAAGGTCCACCACTGTCACTTTTTTGTCTAGATTTGAGACACACTCATAGCTTTTTATCTTGATTTAAGCAAATAATAATACAGAGATGTCTGAAAATCAAAGAAAACATTCAATAAAAATAATTTGTTTTTTATTTTCCTTTTTTGAAAAGTAAATTCAGTTCCAGATGAGCTTAAAATGTTCTTTTTAATAGAATCTAGTCTCTTCTTCTATCCTTCTCCTAAGAGAGCTAAATAAATTTTACAATGACAGAAGCCTACTGAAGTGACACTTAGAGCTAGATGAAAAGCAGAATGTCTAGTTCTGAGGAATTTTTTTTTTCTTAACACTTAATTTTGGTCAAAATTTGAGCAGAACAACAATGGAATTTGTAGTTTCCCAAACTCTGCAGATCTAAGAGAAACTGACTTTCTTATGAGCAAACAGGACACTGTGCTTTTCACTGGGAAACTTCCCCTTGCCTCTTCCTTACAGAAAATCTAAAACCACTGTTTTTCCTTTCCTGCCTGTATTCCTGGCAGCTCTGCCACAGGGCTGGGACGTATGAAGCTGATGGGCTTTTACAGTACGGATTCTGTCAGTCATGTCTTGTTTTCAGAAGTTGCCTCTACTCCCAATAATTTTTCAATACCACATTTTGAGTAGAATGAAAAACTCCCTGAGTATTATGAGACAGTCTTTAATATTTTGCTAACGCATTGATTATGTCACAGAATGGCAATTCTTTAAGGGCAAAAAAAAAATTGTATCCTAGATCTGACAATGAGAACTATTGGAGATAGGATAGGAGACTATCACCTGTAGATCCCACATCTCATTCGCTGTATAAATTGCAATCTGTGAATGAGGCAAGGAATTTCAGAAATGCAAATCTTGGTTTCCTGACAGAAACTTGTCCCTAAAAACTTACCTCTAGCAGCTGCCTCAGCCCCAACAGTCCCATAAAACTCTAGAAAAATTACTTCACTGCAGTTTTCAAGAGGGGTCCAATATTTTATCTTCCTCATTGTCCCTATACTGCTCAATTAAGGCACCTAATTATCAGTAGAATAAAGCTGGCACAGATATCACAAAGTCATCAGAATCTGGACTTTGAACATAGCATGTGTCCCACAATGGTAAAGTCTCTAAAAATACTAATATAAAGCATCTCAAAGTGGGCATCCAATATTTGCGTATCTTAATATCACTTTGATTCAATCCCCTGTCTGTAAAGTGAAAATAACAAAAGCCACCATTTCATAGTTGCAGAATGAAACTAAATTAATTGCCTGTGGAGTGCTTTGATACCAGACGGATGCATATCACAAAGAAACCCATGGGAAATAAATAATCCTGTCTTCAACACAAGGCTGAATAGTGTGCAGGAAGCAAGGCCTAGAACTGCACAATGCACAAGAGGAAAATAAAGCAAAGAAGATTTGCTGATAGAGCACTGAGTAGGGAAGGAGGACTACTCAAAACTATTATACATGCATCCACTCTCAAACTGTAATGTAGAAGCCCAACATCGTTGAACTAATATCCCACATGAGATCTTCATGCTGGCATTGCCTGATTTTCTTAGTTCTTGATTTTACTACATTTTCATAGTTCCCTGTATACAAGATATGCACACACATATATATTCCAGTGCTAAGTAACACACAACTTTTTTATTCCCTATCCAAATTTATTACAATGTCATTATAAGAACTCCTCATTGAAAGCTATGTTTTAAGTCAGCAAAGTACAATGAATGAACTGTCTATGGTCCTATATTGCTTGAACTATCTTTGTTCAGATTTTGAAAAGGAAAAGGAAGTAATAAATTTTGCTTGAACTCACCACACGTTTTAATTGCACAGAACTCCCAGGGGGTGTTAGGGTCAAGAGTGTAGCACCATGGTCTCAGCTTGCCATCGGGATTGCGGCAGTAATTATCATCAAAGCCCTTGTCAGGATATCTGCAAACCACAACAAGAAACGTGTCAAGCAAGTCTTCCTGGCAATACTACACAGGCTTGTATAAGGTACATAAAGGACTGGCTTTAGCAGAGGCAAACAAGATCCAGTTCCTATTAACCTCTGGTCTGATCCTGTGAGATGGATCAGATACTCCTTAACACTGTTAACAAGTTAATAAAATAAAATCACTTTCCAAGTGTGCAACAGAATCAGGCCTCCACAGAAGGGATTCCCTGCTGTGCTAATGCAAAGGCCACCGGATGGAGTAACTGCTAATTGCTAAACTCTTGCTCTTGTGTCTGTCAACTGATGACCAGACTCTAAAGCCACTCATTTTTTTTTTTCTGAAATAGCCCAATTAAGTGTGGATTATATAAACACTGCCTGGCAGGCCGGACTCATTAAGAAAACAGGTTTTTCAGTGCAACAGCCCTGCATTCAAACTGGAAGCTATTTTCAATAGCTGTTACTAATGATAGTTCCATTTTTGTAACAGAGCTAGTTCTAGGTCATGCCCTCATTTCAAGGAGGAGGAAAAAAAGGAGGAAAATAGGGAATTAACTTCCCTCTCACTTTATCTCATTAGGATTTAAAACTATTGTACCATTTAATTATTTCCACGTTCCTGCTGCCACTACTGAGCTTTCAGGCAGAGATTCAAGATAAGGAGGCTCTTTTTGTATAAAAGTCCCATACAAACATCAATGATCTTAAAGAGGAGTTGATAAATGAAAAAAAAAAAAAAAAGTTTTTTCACCAGTGCATACAAATTGTCTTGGCTTTCCAGTTTTATGGAAACTTGTTTGTAAGAGAAACAAAAAGTAGATTTGCCCCTGAGGAAAACATGAAATATATGTAAGAGAACAAAGAACTTAACTACCTAGGAACCTGAACCCATTTCACAACTGCAAGCAGATGTGTTTCACACAAACATTGGAAAATATGATTTGTAAGCATGTGTTTTTGCTAGGATGTTTTTTCTATCAAACAATTACCCTAATGTTGACTCATACATTTGCAACGTGATCTCCCACTCCTTTGGATAAATCAGGCTCCTTCATCTATGCAAGGGACAGCAACAGGATTCAAGTAGACTTCAAAAGAAACCCAAGGAAATATCTCACAAAAATGAAAATTTAAAGGAAGCTGAAGATCTGGTAGTTTCAAATCTAGCAGCGGCACCCCATTTCCTGCTAGCTACAAGAGAAAATGTAAAGGAACATATTGAGTCCAAGGATTTCGGAAGCAAACAGTTAATAGGATAACAGTGTAGCTGTTAAGTGTTAAGTGTAGCTGTTAAGTGCAGTGATGAAGTTTGATGTCAGCAGTTTATGCTCCAAGTAAGGTAGCAGTCCGTGTTACCAAGGTGAGTCCAAGAATGGCAAGGTCCCTGCAGTCATAGCCACTCAGGAAAACAGGGTATGTAAAGAATCCACTTTCTAGAAGGATGTCTTGCATAGCATTGAACACTTTATCCTTCCTAGTATTGTTGGTATGTCAAAATGGTATCAGTAAGTAGCTGAAACTTAAGAATAGATATAATAGTTCTTCAGGGATCTAGCTTTGACCCTCATTGTCAGACGGAGTGATGTTCATGAACTGTATCTTTCCACCTACTGTATCTACTTAGAGAAGGGTACAAAGGTATTTCCAGAACCCAGAACCTTTCCAGTCATTGGTTCTTCCCACAGCATTCTCAGGCCCATTTCTGCCTTCTTTTATATTTAGCAAGCAACAGTTCCTCAGTTCCTGTAGAAAAGGCAGACTAACACCTTTAAGACACAAATATAAGGGATCAGATAGACAATGGGGCTTCAAACTATTCCACGCATTTCCACAACACAAGATTCCCCGAGAGCTTGTCCCTTTGCTCTGCAGATTTTTCTCCCTGTAATTCACTTGGGCAAAGATCTCTTGCTCACACCCAACAAAGACCCCAAGGGTTCCAAAATCTTTCAGAACCTTTGAAACAGCAGTAGCTGCACTTTCCTGCTGAAACTGAAATGAAACATAAAGATATACATCTGGTGTCAAAATCAAGATTTTTTCTCAGTTTCTAAGAAAAAAAAAATAAGATATTAGATGAAGAGATATGTATTCTCTTTAAAGAGACAGATGCTGATGTCTAGCCCTGCTGTGACTAAACTGAAACTGTGTCTGAAACTGTTGCTTTACCAATATTTTTTTCCTTTTTTTTTAATTTTAAAAGGCATGCAGTACTGAAAATTTATTTTTGTGTAATACAAATTTTCCTAACAGAGATATGAACCAGAGTATGTTAATAAAAGAATACCTACATTTATTAAACCCATATATTGCACTTCAACCCTACATTCCTTTATACAATAAGCACCTATTTCCACAGCATATTTGTTTCTGAGAAGAAAATGTAAGTGTAAGAGGAGAGAACTGCTGCTTCTCAATGCTTTTCAGTGTCTGTCTAAGCCATTATCCTCAATGGTCTATATTCCACACTGAGGCATAATCCTGCCTAATATGAGGGAGTTGGAGCTTCTGCATCCACTGAAGGCTAAAAATGGGTCATCCAGGAGTTGCTTGGGGGAGTTCCTACTGCTAGCTTCAATCACATCTAACAGGTATTAAGAATTCTCTTCAGTAATTCCTCTGAAGGGAATAAATCTGGAACAATTCACTGAGGTGACAAAAAGGAAAAGTGACATGTATTCACCCTGAGCTGAAAGCAGGTAGATTATGGAGCACTTGGAAAGATTATTAGTCTTACCTCTCTTTCTTCATCATTGCAATTGATGCATCCATAAATGCAAATAAGTTAAAATCTTTCCAGCTATACTAGTCCTTCTTGGTTTCCAGGTTATTCACATTACTCCTAGGTAATATAGAACAAGCTCCTGAAGAGACTGCTGTATTTTAATTGATCATTTGTTCCAGACTTCCTCCCTTATTTACAACTTAAATGTTCATTAAAATGTGAATAATAAAATAATAAAACAAAGAGCTAAGATAATCAAAGTGTAATTGTCACTACCTTTAGTGATCATAAAGTTAATTAACATTAGTGTCTTAGAAATATCCTGGAGTTTACAGTTGTGAAAGCATTAACAGACTGGTTCAATCCGCATGGATTGCTTTTCAATTTTTTTTTAATTTTTTTTTTTAAGGAAAAAAAAATGAAACACTCTGAACATGATCAGGAAGATATATTCAGTGGGAAACGTTTAAGGAGGAAAGTGGTCACTAGTGAGACTGCAGCTAGTCTTAAAAGTCGTTTTGTGAACAAACCAAAACTAACAGAAAAACAGTTTCCTTCTGACAGTAACATTGTTATTGTTTGTACCCAGAAGTTCTATAAATGATTCATTCCTAAGGAAAAAATTATTTCTGTGACTTATCCTAGAATGCACAGCAAATGCATGGCAAAACTCAGATACAGATTATCTTCAGTCCCAGACTGCTAATACAAAATATTTATTGTAGCAGAGCCATGGGAGACCCTGCTATTATTCATGAAGCAGATCATCTGAGCCAAGAGGGAAAAAAGTTTATATCACATAAACTCAAAAATTGCAGACACTTAATGTTTTACTGAATAAAAATAAAAATAAATAAATAAATAAAAATAAAATAAAAAATCAGACTTTCTAAAATCTACTAGTACTGTATTTCAGAGTATAAAGATTAGGCTATATTTAATGGAACACTTTAAAATATATGAAGATACTTTCAGTGAAAGATCTCAAACATTCTGAGATTGTTGACTCTTGCAGTCTTTCTCCAGCAGCTGAACGTTATTCAATCCATTTTAAAAGTGGAGTTAATCCAAAAGCCAGAGTAAAATAAAAAGAAATCTCAGTCCAGTTTAAGAGAGACACAAATGTTCTCCTACATGGCCTAAACCTCCCCACAAAATCCTTCCAGAATGGTGTGTTACAGATGACCCTCTGCAGTTAGGTGAATTCTACCCCCTAGGGTAGAATTACCCCCTAGGGGTAGAATTGCTACAATTTGTTGCTATTACTGACTATGTATATATAAGTATAAATATAAGTCTTACATATATAAAAGTCTAAAACATTAATCCATAAAATGCTAAACAGAATGATGATCTGTTTTTCCAGGTAGAACAAACGCAGTAGTCGAACAGATTGGATACATAAAGCTGATTAGAGCAGGACATCAACTACGGTTTTAAAGCAGTTCAATAGTTCAAAAAGGGAGCACACTGTGTAATGTCACACATTTATATTCACTGAGTGTATTAAGAACTCTAACATAAAGAAAAAAAATACAATTTTTATTGTTACTTACTCTGTAATGTTTTTAAGGTATATTAAGCTAAGTGAAGCTGTATAACAACATATACATAAACACTCAGAAGTGACTTTTTTACTGATATTGAGGCTAGGGAGGAAATTTTGACCAATTAATGCATTGCATGTAAATCACTGCACTACACAGAATTAGGATGTAGACACAGCTGCACAAAATAGTCACTAGTCTCCATCCTGCATCTCCATCATGACTGTAACCAACCTGCAGATATCATGGGCCAGATCCCCAAAGAGCTAAAACTGATAAACTCCATTAATTTCATCTCAGATAATGCTTATTGTGCCCAGCTGCTTCCAGAATATGTATAATTTTCAAATTAAAACCACACAGATTTGCTTGGGAGTGAGGAGGAGATTACCTCTCAGGACGAAATTTGTGTTTGTGTGGTCTCTGAAGATCCCAGCGCTGACACTCCTTGCCTGACTCGGTATGATCCATTGGCCCTCTGTAACTCTCTCCATTGCAGGTCATGCATTCAACTAGAAACAAACAAACAAACAAATAGCATACTAGTTATTTTTTATGCTGGTGAATTTTAACACACACACAAATCATATCCCTTCTGTTATAAATTGCAAGCAACCTAGAAAGACATAAAAACTGATATCTTTTAAGTCAGGGATCCTTGGCATGGGAAATGTCCTTTGGAATTGCATCTCTTCTTTAGATCTAATCCAGATGCCTAAGTCTGGTACCTCTTTATGGGACTCTTATGGTTGGAAGCAGGTAGGTGTGAGCTGTTAGAGGCCTTCATGTTCCTAGCTGCTTTCTAATCTTTCCTATTACAAAGATTTCGTTGAGGTCTTCTAATCTCTAATGTGCTGCATACCAAGTTGAAAGTGTTACAGTTACAGGGAGATACACACACCTGAGGAAGGATTATTAGAAGTGATATTTTCTAAATAACTAACATTCATAATTCTAAATCACTCTAAGTCATACAGAGCTGTATAACAACAGCAACAGGTTAAGTGCAGAATAATGTCTGAATCAGAAATTTCAGGATGTCCTGTCTGTCTCTTTAAATTCCTAGCAGTTTTAGTTACATATGATGCTGTTTCTTTTTGATACTAATTCTTTTTGGCAGCTTAATTGATGATACGTTTTCAGTCTTGGTTTAAGAAAGTGTGGGGTGGCAGGAGAGTGAGCAAAAGCCACTACAGGGATTTGAAATTGCAGCTGAACAAAATATGCTACATAATATAAAATGAGGAGTCTTAAAATATAGCATAAAATCACCCTAATTAAATACAGACACATTTCTCAAGTGCCCCCTAATTAGAGCAGTTGTAATTAATGAGCACTTAATAAATATTAATTATGCAACTACAAATTTCACACTTCAGTCAAAATATCTGCTACCAAAGTCTTGATCCTGCAGTGAGCTCCAGGTCTTATCCCATTTGAAGCTCACTTAAACTGATCTTTAAATGTTATCTCTTAATAGATTTTCAAGCTCCTTGTAAATCATTCTCTTCCTCCCTCCTTTCCCTTGCATAGCTATTGAACATAACATATTAGCTGGAAAATTGAAGGCATCCTATCTTGAGAATTTAAATGGGTTGATTGACTGGAACTGAATTGGCTGACTAGCAAGAAATGGAGTTTGGAAGTTAACAAAACATGAAAGTCAACAAATGTGATGGTACACATCAATTTGATTTCAGATTCTGTGACTTGAAAGTGTAAAGGGATTACCTTTCTAAAAAGTTTTACTTGTTTACAGCATTTTTCATGTGAAAAACAAAATGTGTGTTTACTTTGAACATTTGGCCTATAATTCACTACCCATATACTTTCATCAAAAAGAAGGAAAGCTGATTTAATCATGGAGTGCAACTAGACAATTTGTTGTGCTGAATTTGTTAAAGGATTTACTATAAACTAGGTAATGAAAAAAAGGATACATTTGTGCACTCAGAACTACTTCAATGTTTCAGCTTCTCCATGACCTGAACAAGAGCTGCTGAGCCTGAAAGCTTGTTAAAATTTTCCAGTTTACTAGAATGTAAAAAGACCTTTTTTCTCTAACAACTGCTTTTCTTGCTACAGCATTCATTCTTGGTAAGAAATCACCTTTCCTTGCTGCAAAGTCCATAGGTGAGTGTTACTGAAGATAACAGAAGTCCTGTGTACCTGCTCTCTATACAAAAAAAAAAAAAAAAAAAAAATCAACTTTTCACATGAGCATTACCACATTACCTTCTGAGCAGAGGGGGATGTCACAGACTTCGTGGCGTGTCTCTGGGCTGGTGGTGAAACACCATGGCCCTCCCTCTTCCCCTCGGGGGTTTCGGCAGTAGTTTTCCCGCAGGTCTTTACCCCGATAGCTCGAAGGCAAAAAGCTAGTTTTAAAATGACAATCATTACAGTATAAGAGCATGCAAACTTCAGTGTTAATCATACTATTTTTATAAACAGCTCGAAACAATCACATTTCAGCTTCCTTCTCCCTCCACCCTCCCTCCACTCTGCCTGCACACACAAAAATATCTGTCCATACAAAAATACACATCTTCAATCAGGATTACTCAATCAATGGCCCAAGTCTGGGATAATTTGTCTGGCCTGTAGCTTACTCTAGCAAATTTTACTCCCATCCCTCAGGCACCCAGAGACAGCTATCTGCTACAGAGCCGGTGGCAGCAGCAAACTCCCTGCCAACCCTTGCTTCTCTCTTCTTCACCAGCTTGTAACTACTCACAGAGCAGTAGAAGACCCCTGGAAAAGGCAGGTGGAATTTATTATGGGCATAGGTGTAAAATTCATTGGGTTCATTGGCCCATCAGACCTGCTGTTCATACACACCTTGTGTGCATGTAGCAGGCTCAGCCCTGTCGGTATGGTGTGCACCTGCTCCACATAGCTTACAAACAGAGAGGTCTCCTCCCATGCCTGGTCAGGCAACAGCTTGACCTGAGTACCAGGAAGTTAGTGTGAACATGGTTGAATGGTGTGACACACCACACCAAGAGGTCTTCAGTACTTGAAGTCATGACTGCTTTGAATTTAAGCATCAGAAATTACCCCAGGTACTGCTTTAGCTGTCTTGCTTCATGTTCTGCCAGAAAGCCCAACTGTTGTCACCATAGGGTCTGCTACATAGAGATCTACTTGTCAGTGCTTTTGTACAAAGTACGTAATTTAACAGGAACCTCACTGACTAAAACTTTGATAACTAAAACTTTGCTTACCCTTTCATTATATTTTCTGCTTTTGGTGCAAGGCCTATTAAATAGCAATATCCCTTGGCATTTTTCCTTTACATCAGAGGTTTTCAAGGCAATGTTAAGCACTTTATTTGTCTTTAGGGATTGAATAGAAATGTGTATTGATATTATATTTTTTTCCCTAACACACATATTCAGTATGAGACTTCCATTTCAATGCCCAGTCCATCAAATATAAACTCTCTAGGGTCAAGATTTTGTCTTCTTATCTGCCTGGAAAGTGATGTGCTTACCTCTAGAGACCCTCACACATTCACCCAGACATATATACACACAGGCATGCATCTATAAGTAAAAGTAATAACAATAGTTTTTCCCCACAGTTTAGGTGGGGAAATAGCTAACACTGTAGTAAGGAGACTGACCTAAGAGCTTTTCACCACACAAGCTGTACTTTACAGACAAAACCAGTGTTCTCTCACTGGCAGTTTCTTTGCAATGTTATTCAAACATCAGGTAAATTATAATTCAGGATTATGCTCAATCCTATGAAAATCTCATTTTTTTTCTTGGTTAATTGAAAAATTGTGCAAAACACCTTGGGGGTCACACAAAACCTGTAATTCAATTTAATAATTTAGTTTCATTTTTGTGGCTTCTAAGATTTTTTGCATTTTTTTCTTCAATGTGCTTAGATTCTGGTAGAATATCACAACTAAAGTACACTTTTTATCCCAATAACTTATTCTGCATTTTTTGTACTTAAAAAAAATAATTCCTTTTTATCTGTAATCACCAAGGGAATCAAAAGTATCTCTATTTTAGTAAAAAAAAAATAGTATAAAATTTTATCTAACTTTCTTTAGAGCAATGTAGAAACTTGCAGCTCAGGAATCCAAACTAAGCATTGGGGACAGTCTTTACGATGCTGATGTAGTTTATATACAAAAGCAAAAGAGAAATATATAGTCCCTGCTGTCCTTGGCAAATTCCATGTTATGAATGAATAAATAAATAAATAAATGGAGAGAAAAAGAAAATTCCAGCAATTCCAATGTGACATTTTAATCATGTTTTATTCCAGTTAATGAAATCTTTGAATTAACTGAAGTGGAAAATACCTCTGTTAATCACATTGTGGTTCTAGTCAAGGCAACATGGAAACACTACTTAAAAGTGCTTTCCTTATTTTTGGTGCTTGAAGATAATAAGTTCTGTGTCATCACTGCTGCTTATGAAATTGTTGCTTCTGTTTCTCTTCTGTAGTCTTGTAAATCTTGTAAATCTCTCAAAAAATTTTAACTAAAGACAGTCCTGGACAAACTCTTCTGATGGGGCATTACAATCTGTATATGCATTAATGTGATGTGTCAGTGCAGGTTAGAAAAAGTTATTTAATTTTCCTGTTGGAAAATCTTTCTGCTCAGAAAAAAAAAAAAAAAAAAAAAGGAGAAAAAGCATCTCAAATTATGTCTGATATTCTATCACAACATTAAAAAAAAGTAAAAAATTGATAACATTAAAAACTCAAGATGGGTCAGATACACAAATGGATTCAACAGGTATTGAAGCAACATTCTTGAGGGAGGAAATCATGAGACAGAGTAAAGACTCACCCAAAATTATACAATAGAGCCACTCCTAAATCTCTGTACTGATTTAGTTCAACTACATTAGCTAAGAAAAATGAGAAGAGAGCCAGAAACTGAAGCCAGTAGGAGTAATGGTAAAAGCAGATTCAACAACAGCTAAAGTTGCTGGAAGCTAGCAAAAAGCCTGTGAAGTATTGGTCTACTCTTAAACCACCTCTCTTTGACCATTTTTATATTATCTTGAGCCATTTAGGTAATAAATTCATAAGAAACAAAAATATATAGAGTTTTGTAAGCTGTGCTAGGATAGAAACTAAAATAATGTAATCCTGATTTCAGTTGGGAGTCTCCAGGTTCTACTGGTATACAAATTAATTAAATATATCATTAGTTAAATCCAAACATAAGTTTAAAGTCTGAAGTTATTTTAAATTTTTCTGAAAGATCAAGAAAAAATCAATAAAGTACATCTCTCCTTTGAACATGAAGAAAAGGGGGGATTTATTTTCTAAATTGCACTTGGTGATAATCAGATGTTGAGAAAAACTGACTTAGAAATCTAAGCCTTTCATACTAATAAGTTCCAAACACACCACTACTGTCTGCTTCTTCCCATCTCCCTCATGTCTCTGATGATGAAATCATATTTTCTGATGTTGAAAAACAAAATTAGCATTCAGCCACCTCATTTATCCAGTGACCTTTTAAAAATTAAACTTCTTGCACAAGACAGGAGAAAAGTCATTCTCATAAAATTCATCATAGAAGAGTGGCTGTCTCTCAGCAGATAGAGCTGTGTTTGCTACAGATTGAAATGAAATTTCAATTTAGTGATACATAATATATACCCTCCATACACTTTTCCTTCTTTTATTATACAGTCATGTATATAATATATGAAATTAATATTAATTCCTGATGTGATTAGTGAGAATTATTTTATTTTTAAAAGATTAAGATTGTATACCTCAAGGTATTGAGTCCCAAGAGGTCATTGCCATATGAAGTGATGGCATTTATCATATGATCACAATTAAGCATGGGTCTAGTCCAACACTGAAAATCAGACACACTATATTGTAAGCAGTCAAGTCCAGTCAAGTCTAAGCCTGAGGCTCAGCTCTGCAACACATCATAACAGGAGAGAACCCAAGTATTCTTCACCTTTTAATGTAGTTCCAAGCTCTCATCTTGAACTCTGGATAGATTTGGTCAGGACAGGACTGAGCAGTGCACAGCCCAGTCTCACTAGCAGGTTCCAGTTTGGCTCTTCCTAAACAAAGTGCTGATGCTGAGAGAACAGATCAAAAGTCAGCAATGTCAATGGGAAATTATTGGGTGAGAGGACATGTCTTTTTTGGATCTTAAGAGTTTATTATCTAACTGTCTGAAGCCAATATGAAAAGGGTCAAAAATAAATGGCCAAAGAGTGGGAAAGTACCTCATTTTATTTTTTATTTTATTTTATTTTTGCTAGTTTCCAGCAACTTTTGCTATGGTCGAATCTACTTTTATCGTTACTCTTCCTGGCTTCAGTTTTTCATTTTCTTATCTTTTCCTTAGCTAATGTAGTTGAAATGAGGCTGCTCTCAGGGTGTAGATATGGCCTCAGTTCCCACTATATCAGGTCTTAAACTCAGAAGTAGTCCCATATCTGCTGCATCAGTTTTTAGTTATTGTGCTTGTATGATCTGAAGTAAAGGATTTAAATCATTCGATCAATAATTTCAGTGTATTTATTGCTTGATCTAAATGCTTTAGAGTTTAACATATACTACAAATAATACGGAATGAATAAGATCTATGCAAAATATAGTAAGAATAATTGTATAATGATCAAATAGGTGGGCTAATATTCTCAATAGCCTTTGCTTCACATACTGTATTTTTTAAAATGACCCATTTCCTAGGAGCCCATTAGAAAACAGTGATAAACTTCCAGACTCCAGGCTGAAGTAATGCAGCTGTTTTGCTACTGCCAGGAGCTAAGAGATCAAAAGAGTATAAAGAGCTAAAAAAAAAAAACAACACGGGGGAAGAAAGGATCCAGACACACAGGCTAGCCCTGGGAGAGAACTCTTTGTAGAAAGACTGAGAAGGTAAGGATTTTCTGAGACCTAGAGAATGACATCTCTTGGGAAAAGGGAAGAATACACCTAGGAGATTTTGTTATTTGAGATCAATGTTCTCATAAATTCCTTGTCTACTAATAAATAAAACTGTGCTTTCTAGAAGCTGTCTGAGCGCTATTCCCACCGTCTCTGCTCCTGAACTCTTACCTGTGCTCATGGGGAATCATTGAGTTCCAGGCCTGACACTGAATACCACTTTTGGTGACAGATATTGTCCCTTTGTAGTCTGCTCCTTTTCCGATTATACAATTCCTGACATAATCTATTGAAAGAAAAGGGAAGAAAATTAGGAGTACGGTTAAACATTTTCTCAATATATTTAAAAATAATATATAACACTGTCAGTTTTCAAACTAAAAATAATACATTTTTCATATTCTTTAAAGACTAAAGAATAAATCTTTAAATTTTTAAATAAATCTTTAAATTTTTTCCCTTTTTTTTTTCAGCTTGAAAAAGAAAGCTACCAAAAATATTATCAGTGTCTGACTGACCAAAAGTACATGACTCGGGACTTAACACCTCCACTTATTAAGGAGGTACAGAAAAGCAACATTATGTCAATAACAGTAAGATATACAACTGAGATTTTAAGGTCTGCAACACAAGGACAATATTTGTAAATAAAGATGTAAGTTGCAGCTTTCAGAATGTATAAAACTGTGTTATACCCAGAATGCCTCTACAGCCAAAAAGTCGCTGACTGACCTCAGCTTTTGTCCCCTTCCATAGCCAGAAAAACAAAATCAGTAAATAAATCAGTTACCCTTCTTTTCAAACAGATCAAACGCATGGTCTTGCTTCTTTCTCACACCATTTGTCAAGCTGTTGAAGGATAACCAATGGCACCGTTTTGTAACTCTGTCATAAGCAAAGGCCCTGCAAAGAAAATCTTGATGAGAAAAAAATCTCTGTGTGGTTTATAATAATGACACATGGCTTGCCAAGGAGAATGCAATGACATCAGATTTATTTTTACTGGGAAAATCAGAGAAACAGCACCAATTACTATTTAAACCCACAACTGTGCTGACAAGAACAAAGAAATTAATTTCATGTGGCAACTACATTAAATACTAGCTTGGTTGTCCACACTAATCTAAGAGTTCCCTTGTCATTAAAGATCTTTATTTTAAAAGTGAGATAAATGTGACTGAGACAGCATTTGTGTCCCCAGTTATGTTGCTTTCTGTGGAAAAAAAAAAAAAAAAAAAGGAATAAGAATATTCTATAACATCTTCTCTGTTCTCTGTCGTACTTAAAACATGCCTGTGAAATAGTTAACAGTTAATAGCTTATCCACTCTGATGGCTTGAGAAAAAATGAGGCACAAGGAGTTCGGTTTCTTGCCTAGAACAACAGAGCTATTTGAAAACAAGGTTATATTTTTTTTATTTTTATGAATAATCTAAACTGTGACAGTGTAACTACTGCTTATCCTTGCTTTGATTTAGTTTTCTTTTTTTTTTTTCTTTTTTCTCTCTCTTATTTTTAACTGCTTTAAAGAGTAGAGTACTTCAAAAATATTTCAAGAATAGTGTTGAATTGAGTGAATTTGGGGGGTGGGGGAAAGAAGGCAAGAAAGACAAACAGAAATCAGAAAAGTAGAAACCCTTCTGTCAATATTTTCAATGAAATATAAAGAGCTTTTAAGCTCTCTCAACATAATTTTCAAAGGAATTTCTTTAAGTGTAGGTAAAATATTTTTAACAGTTTTAAAAACACTTAATTGTCTGGATCAGGACAACAATTATTCCAATTAACAAACAAATGACAACAACTACAACAAAAGAATAAGCAAAAATTAAACAAAGATTTTTTTGCCTTAATTTTTCAATAGAAAAAAATAATAAATCGCTCACATGACTCTATTTTCTTTAGCCCACAACACAATCTGTGCTTCTAACTGCCATTGGTCATCCCAAATATCAGCTATTTTGCCCTGACCTGAGAAGCCATTTTAACACCACCTGATGGTATTCAAAAGCCGCACAGATTTCTTACACTTCATCTTTACTTTGACTATGTACTGCACCCCCAACTCACAGCTCTTGCTTTCCATTTAATTCCCCTCTTGCCACACAAGTTTTTCTGTGTGAGATCTTGCTGGCTTCAGTTAAAAATATTACAAGATCTTATCCAACCTCCCCACTCGTCCCTCTTTCAAACATCCTCTTCTCTTCATTATCTTTTCCATCACCAAACAGATTTTTCATCCAACTGCTCTCTACTCTGTTGACTCCAAATGTTTCCAACCTGCTAACCTTCATCCTTCTGCCTTTGTTCAGCCTTCTGTTCTCTTCTGGCTAGTTCTCAAATATGAGCATATCCAAGTGCTTCCAACTCCATCTTCACAAAAATATCCTTGACCTTTCGAGCCCTTCCAATTACATTCTCCCTTCCCCTCCTCCCTCCTGAAGTGGAAATGCAGAATGCACTGTTTACAAACAATTCTTTCAGTTTTTGCCTTTCAGTTGCCTTTTGGTTTCCTTCCAGCTTGGCTTCAGTCACTTTTGTACATAAAAGTTTCTACAAATCTTTTCTTGGACCCAAATTGAGAGGGTTTTTACACTTTCAAAGTCAACATATTTAAGCAAATTCTTGGTCTTTCTTCTACTGATACTGCCGATCACAACAATTTTTGTTGTTGCTATTTGTACTGAGATAGTTAGTAGAGTTTCTGACCAGACTCTGGAATCTTGTGGTCTACACTAGAGCCCCTTGCTGTCTAAATATGAAACTAAAAGACACAACAGAAAGTAAGAAGATAACAAAGGATACGACAGGTTCAGCTTTGTAAGTAAGGAAGTAACATGTACACAACAGTCATCTGCACAGGCAATATAATAGTAGCTATATTGTGTTTTTCTCATCCTTAAAAAAATATGGGAAAAGCTGCAAGGATAACTTAAGGAAAACAGCAGGAGTAATGGACTGCAACTAGTAGTGAAACAAAGGAATAAGAACAGCTCTGCAGTAGGTAAAAAAAGTCGATAAGGAAGGCAGAATAATGAACAGATAATTATGAAGTCAAAAAGACAAGGTAAGTGAATCTAAGGGATACTTTGGTGGGGGTTGGATTTTAGCAATCGTGTTATGTAGGAAAAATTAGTCTGTATAAGGGTCTTGCAACTCTATTAAAGATGATCAAGATCTATGTAAGCATGACAGTAAGAGAAAGGAAGAAAGGTCAGCTCTGAGAAGTGGCATTTATTTACTTTTTTTTTTTTTTTCCCCCCCCCAGCAATCTACGACTTGCTGATCCTTTATAAGTCTGTAATGCCTGGACTCCACTAATTTACCACTTTCTGGTGGAAAAGAACCAGAGCAAGGTTAAACCCTCATCTTGGTTGGGTACCTCACAGGAAAGGGATTCATGGGGTACTGCTTCAAGTAATATTGTCATAATTATGTAATGAAGTATTTCTATTTTATCCTATCATAATTCTTAAACAAACTGAGTTTGCATCCAGAAAATAAAGATTAACATTAGTGTTGTTACCCAAGTGATGGAGAACTACTTCTTGGATCAGTACTACCATTAGAATTGAGTCACAAAAATGCCAATAAACAAAAGAAAATCCAAGTCTTATGTTTCACGTATTTAAATGTCATTTTATGCCACTTCTCTTCTAGGTTTTGTATGATCACACAGCAGCTAGTAAAATAATTGGTTTTAATTTCAGTTAGCAATACATTTTACCCTGTACTAACCATACGCTGGCATGAAGTTAAAGACTGGTGATCCTAAGAATAAAAGGGAAACATTAGCAATCACTGCTTCCTTTAAAAGGGAACACGTCAAATATGTGTTTACAGTAGCACCAAAGAACTATGCATAGTATAAAAGGACTCATCTGGGACCAAGTGAAACCACAAGAATGTTCCCAGATACAGAGAATCTCTCTTGCTGCACAGAGATAGCACAGGCAAGACTTAATCACCTACACCTCTGCTGCTAGCCTTGCTGGCTAAACAGCTATAGGAAAAAATGGGAAATTCAGAGCATGAGCAGTCAGATTTGTAATTACTTTTAATTTTCAGTGTAAACTAGCCATATATGACTGATTGCAGTGATGCTATCCGTGAGCAGAATTCTTCAAAGCTCTGTTCTTGAAGTCCATCATGGCTCTTTTATATTCTTTTATTGACTGATTACAGCAGAGAGAGTTTGCCCCTTAATGAATCTGTCATACAGTGACAGGGACTGACTGTCCCAAGAGAAAAAAAAAATCTTTGATAAATGAAAAAGTAATGAAAATGCAGAGAGGTTCTAGAATATTATTCATGTAAAGTGGAATCAATGAATATATTAACATACTTATTATTTTCAGAACATTAAATGTACCAGCCAGAGCAGCTACAATTAGAAGATCCTTGAAACAATCTTCCTGAGCAGATATTGAAATGGTTGTTTTCTTGGCATTATTTAGTATTTTTTTATACTGTAAAACCTAATTTTATACTACTCCTTGCCACTCAATACAAGAACTGAAGGATTTCTTATTGCGTGGGGTAAACCTGATCTACTTGGCAATGATGTCAGTGGAAGCTCTGCCAACAGGAAAAGGAGTTGCTTGTACCATGTGAAAAATATCAGTGCCTGGAAAATATGTAAACTCTGCTTATTGTTTGCATATGTAAATAGTCAAAGTACAAAATAATAAAAACTACACCTCCAGGTCTCCTTTAATCTGGAATTAAAGGCTTAAAAAAGGATTACATTTCAATGGAGGACCTTTTCTGCCAAGGAAGAGCTTTTGTTATCACATTTGATCTGACTTCTATTTGTCATAAGTTTTTTTTTTTTTTTTTTTTTTAATATTTCAAGATCAAGCTGACATTTAGCCCAATGCTTACTAGTACAGAAGCCATTCATTCTCTCCAAGTTTATCCTGTGTTCATTTATTGCTAATGGTCTAGACTAAGAGAGGCCAGGGGAACAATTCAAGTCTAATAAACAGGAAAAATAACAGTGATTTGTTCCAAAAAATAGTAGAGAATATGTACTAGGCAGAGAAGCAGTCAGCTGCATGATGTGTTTGTAAAAGACAGCAGATGCTGTAGAATAGCTATCATATACTTGTAATGATTGTACAGCTGCGAAGGTTTGAATCCATTGTATTAAATTCATAGTATTTGCCAGTGAACTTCAGCAGTGTACGTATCTGTGTTCCATGTGTGAAATTCCCATTGACTTTAGTGGGAGTAATGTGCAAAGAATGAAGATAGAATATGGTCTGAAGTGGTGCTGAAATACTGCAGCTGTGATGTGTGACAATAACCATTTTATAAGAGAGATAAAAATCCCAGAAGTGTTCACTGAACACTACAGTGCAGCACAAATCATCGACATCTTAAAATGAGTATATTTTTCAGCTATATTATGGAAAAGACTACAGATTGGACAAGCTAAAAAGACAGAACAACTCAGATAAAGCTTCAGATATTCTCTTGACAGGTAGAACAATACCAAAGAAATCAAAACAGTGCAGTCTTTAGACTGTCCTCAGTAAAAGCTACAGCTGATGACAGTTACAGAGAAACCTTTGTCCAAAGAGTATTATATAAGAATCTATTAGGAAAAATGTAGTAATAATAGAGATATATAACTTACTTGCAAGTGAATGAAAGACCTTTGTTCCTGCTGCATCTCTTGGCACACTGCTCAGTGGTATTTAACAGCTTGGTTTTAACTTCCAGTGTTTTGTTTACTTTGATGAGCATCAACTCTCCTGTTTTTTTGTAGTCATGAAGAGGATTTCTCCTTTTTCCTTTACCATCTAATAAAAAAGCAAAGAAAAAAAAGTTAAGAACAGTACTGAGATTACAGATTGCATTAGAAATTAATATAATTTATTATAGAATTATAGGAACTCTAGTACCAAAATCATAGCGAAATTCACAATACTAAGGTACAATCAGATGCTTGAGAAGAATTGATTATTTTAGGTGGTGATCTCCACCCTTAAAAACTGGGATAGTAGGAAACATGGTAAAACTCATTTCAAATAAGAATTACATAATACTAGAAAAGGGTAAGATGAAAGTTTTTCACCCTGTGAATATTTTTTTTCAGAACCTGAAAATATGCTTGCTATACATTACAAAAACTGATGTCTTATAAATATTTCCAAGAAAAACTGAAGTGATAAAGTTAAACAAAGGTCTACTTTTAACAGACAGACTGGAGTTAAAATTAGAAAGGGAGAAATAAAAATGTTATAGAGAATTATAGTTTGAATGGGATAAACTGTTCTTAAAACAAAAAACATTTTAACACAAATTGAGAGCAGATTTGGAGCCTGAAAGTAACATGAAATATTCACTTTTCCCATACATTGCTCTAGTGAAGGCTCAGTGAGAATGTTGTGTTCAGTTTTGAAGTGAATGAATGAGTGTTGTGAGCCTACAGAAAAGGAGGGGAGGCAGAAGCCATAACATTGAAATAGTCTGCACTTTTACTAAGATTTCTACAGAAAGATCTGGTTTCCATGTCTCTGTTGAAAGACCCATGGGAAGAGGTATAAAATGGAGCAGGCAAGATTGGCTAGAGAAGTTTGGCTGAAGTGCCAGAGGAAAAGTCTTTGATTTCTGCGAGAAAAACCCATGATTTTTCCTATTTGTATGCATATGTTTGTTTGCTTTTCCCATAGAAACCCATCTGCCATTGTAGGCTCCTCCATCACCAGTGAAGGCAGATGAGTACTTCTGGAGAGTGATTTTCACTATTCTAAGACACATGAGTAACACAGGAAGGATAAATTGCCGTTTAGATCTACTTATCTTATTTCACTCAAGGATCCAATATGATCTTTTTATTAAGATGGCTAATGCAGTAAATGTTAGGTGAACAAATCACTCCTTAGTTTACAAACTAGGTAATGGTATTTTTCCTAACGTTTCCATATAACTGTTTTCAGCTGTCCTTTCATTTTTTATCTTCAAAGGAACAGCCACAGTAACAGAAGAACATGAATGCTCAGGACTAATTTATTAAATTTTGCCAGAGCTTGAATCCTCACCCTAGTGCGCCATTCTCCTGAATAGGTCATTTCTTATGCAGGTGCAAAGTGCACATAGGTCAGCAATTTTTGTTTGGTATACTCTGCACAGAAGTTCAGAATAACTCCTCAAGTTGTAAAAGTGCAATAGCTGAGCTCTCCATGAATCCAAATGAGTTACTGACAACTGCACACATTATGAAGCTAAAAGAGGGCTGAAGGGTGTTCCTTTGGCAGAACTTCCATCCTGATGGTTAAGGGAGCTCACATTTTCAATGGATTTAGCTAAATCACACCTCTCAGTGATGAGTTATCCCTAAGACACCTAAAAATAGACCAAAGTCATTTAAAGTAGATTTCATCAAGCTTCGGTTATTAAAAGTGAAGGGTGGGGGGGCATGAGGGAGAGGGAAATAGAGAGAAGATCAAAGGAATACAATCTCTCTGCTGCAATAAATCTATAAAAAATCTTCACCACATTCTAGTCTTCTTTTAAAACTGATGAACTGTGAGCAATGCTATTCCTCTGTACCTAATAGCTCATAATTTTAATTCCAGCTATTTTCAGAAAATATAAATAAATTATTAATTTCCCTCCAAATCCCTAGTATTGTTACAGGAAGCCCTATTATTGTTACAGGAAGAAGCTTTTGCTTAAAAGATCAAATAATAACTTTGGTGCTGTGTCTGGGACCCATATAAGTTATTATAAGCATTTTCAGCCTTGCATTTGCACAATGCATATATACCCAAAGTGACTCATAGTGTTCATGGAAATGTTATGCTGAGACTCTGGCTATAAGGATTAGCATTGCTACTGGAAACTATTGTCTTTACACTGCTTTTTGTTGCTGTTGTTCTTGGGTGAAAGAGCCAAAGTGCTGCAATAAGTATTGCATCTGCTCCTTAAGACAACCACAGAAAAACAAATCTTTCATTAAACTTTTGTGGTAAATGTCTCAATCTACTATCTTAGAAGATGTCATTATTTTTATGTTTTCTTAGCCAACATTTTTGTGTCAAATGAAGGTAAGAATCTGCACAGAAATATCAAAGTATTTTCTTTTAGTTCTTGATGCTAACATTTGTCATCTACTGATAAGTGTCATTATCTTAATTCCCTATGATAACAACTTCTTAAACTCACCAGAGAAAGCATGCAAGAATATCATCCAAAAAAAAAAAAAAATCAAGAAATTCTGCACTGCCGCCTGACAAGCATGGTTCACAGTTGTGTGTTTTTTTTTTTTTTTTCCCTGAGAGTTGTCCAAAGAGGATTATGGGTTTGATCTTGCATTTAGCAATTCAGAACAGCCTGATTTACTTTAGCTTTCAAACAACATTCTATGACTTTGCCTATAATCCAAAAGGCAAAGGGCCAAATGCATGGTGTGACTTTGTTAGAACCATCTGAATAATGCTAAGCATTACTTTTACACCGCAAAGAAAATAAATAAATAAATAAATAACCCTAGGTGGTTTTATTATTAAAATATTAAATAAAATAGTGCCCTAGAAATATTCTATATCAAAGACTACAATGCAATATTCTATAACTGATGCTCCTAATTTTTGACTGTCATTCATATCAGTTTCCTAAACTTTGATTAATCAGGACTTCTGCTTATTTTGTGGGTTATGTCCTCTGATGCTTCTCATACTTGAATATCAGATTACTAAGGAAGTCTGTCATTGCACTTAAATTTGAAAATAAGAAGAGCTGACTCAAACACAAAAGAATCCGTTCAAATACAAATCAACATTTTTTTTCAACAAAAGAAAACTAACCAACTAACTAAAACTAATTAACTAAATATATTTCTTTGGCTGACTAAATATATTTCTTTATGTCAAGTACCCCTCAAAAAGGTGAGGGTGTTGCCTCTTTCTGTCTCTTAACATGATAGCAAACATGGTCGGACAGAACACAGAGCTCAGCCAGTGCCCAGGGAAGTGGGAACTAACATGTTTGCTCTAGCTGGATGCTGCAGTGGGCAAGTATTCCATCATTTCATCTAGTATCTCCACAGTCTTCCCAATGGGTCTCTACCACTTTTGTAAAATGTGTTAAACATTCACTTAAGAAAAAAGTTTCCTTACAGAAGAAGGAAACAAGAACCAACTCTTAGTTCCCTTACTACATTTTCCGTATGAAGTTTCTGTGTAGTCTTCTCAGATAGGGAGTATTGACTGAGATTATTCAAACTGTAAAGCACCAGGGGGAAACTATTACCAAAACTATTTTTTCCTGTAGTAGTTTCAGTCTATGCCAAATATGTAATTGAAAATAAAGGTAAAGAAAATAGAAATAAAATTTTAATTCTGCAGCCGTAATGTAAGATGACTCCCTAGGAATTTGTGGTATTCTGTGCCCTATTTAACTGCAATTATGTTAATTATTTTTATATTAAAAAAAAAAATAAAACAGGTATAACAGCTAGGAATTACAATAATAATCCATGTCATAGAAATGTAGATACTTCCTTGATTAACAAATTAAGTTTGACATAGCAAAGACATTTGTATTTTCATGTCTTCCAGCCTCTAGGTATTTTCTAACCACTGGGCTAATGGGAAAATAGCAGCAGCATCATTTCCTTTTTCTCTTTTGTCCGTGTTTCCCACACAAAATGGGATTTGTACTCACCCTATCATTACAGCACTCAGTCCTGACACTGGGTATGTTCTATACCTTAATGCAAAAATTCACACCTAGTGGAGAACGGTAAGTCTGATACTGAACTATAAGAGAGTCAAGAACTTCAGTATAAAAGTAGTTTCAGGTGATTTAGAGCTTAAATACATTAACAAGTCAAGTATTAGACTCTCAGATTTTAGCCTGATCACTAAAATGATTTGTTTTTCTATTAGCAGTTTTGTAGTAAACAAAGTGGGCAAATTATACCATTGTTGTATCAACCAAGAGCATGCAGGATATCTACAGTCCTAAAGATTACCTTTGTGCATTATAATGAGATCAAAACACTACTTGTATTGTCTACAGCTAAATTTTACAATGAATTTGTCTGACATTACCTACATCATTGGTAATCCCTTTCTCCTTCCTGCATCAGTCCAGCTTTTTCTAATATAGTTGTATATTTAGGCTTACGAGTTACAGTCTTACAGAGTACAACTGGACCATACTGCTGTCTCCCTTGAAAAATCCCCACTTTTATGGACTTGCCATAGACTATACAAAGCTTTTATTAATCAAGACTTGTGATGCATTCAGCATGTCAGCTTTCAGGGTTTCCAAGTCTCACTCTATGCAATAGTTAGTGCTGTCTTAAATAACCACATAACGGAGACTTGTGATAATGTGAGAAGCCTCATTCTGTGATGTCAGAAGCTTCATTCCTTTCTTTTCTTTTTAATTTTGCATCCCACTTTATTAAACATAACAAGCTGTACTGGGTCTGGCTGGGATGTTAACTTTCCCTGCAGCAGCCCATACAGTGCTGCGCTCTGCACTTGTAGCTAGAACAGCAGTGGTATCACACCGGTGTTGTGTCTGCTGCTGAGCAGTGCTGGCACAGCATCAGGACTTTCTCTAACCCTCCTAGGGGGTGGGCAAAAAAGTGAGAAAGAAACATCACCAGGGCAGCTGACCTAACCCAACCAAAGGGATATTCCATACCATATGACGTCACACTCAGCAATAAAAGGTGGAAAAAGGAAGAAGAGTGGAGAGGTGGGCTCTCATTGCGAAAACGTCTGTCCTCCTCCCGAACACCAGCTACGTGTGTTGAGGCCCTGCTTCAAGGATGTGGTCAAGCATCGCTCATTTGTGGGAAGTAGAGAGTCATTTCTTTCCTCTGCACTTCCACATAGCCTTTACTTGTTTTGTGTTGTTATTCCCTTTCCCCCTACCTCTTCCCCTTTCCCTTTTTTCCCTTTAGTTGAATTGTTTAATTAATAATATTTCCAAAATAATATTTTTTCTCTTTAATTAAATTGTCCTTATCTCAACCTGTGAGTTGTTCTTTCCTTTACTTCTTCCCCTCCTCATCTGAGGAGGGGGAGTGAGATAGCGGTTGTGGTGTTCAGCTGCCTAGCACGGTAAAACCACCACACAAGCACATAACAACTCAACACCAAGTTATCCAAATGAGAAGATAAATAAATTTAAATTCAAGGTTTATGCTTGAATCAAGATCCTTAGTGAAATCTTGTTATTTTGGTGTGGAGTTTTATTTCTTGATTTTTTTTGTTTACACTTGCAGAGCTGAATTAAATCTTTTAGAACTTCATCAGTTTCCCAAGTAATTTGCTTTGTTGTGTTAAACTTCCAACTGACTGGGGTAATGAAATATTTTATTCTATTATGATAGATACTGTTGTAAGTAAGTTGCAGATCTTTATATGGTGGACAGAAAAAGACATTCATAATTTTCAGTTTTGAAAACAAATAAACAAAGAAACAAAAACATATGGACAGCCGCATAACAGCACCACCGTTTATTATGTTTCTTGGATGTCAAAGATAAGCTAAGAATATTGGGAAAAAAATCAAGAGAGGAATACCTGAATTCTTATAGGATGGAAGATGCTGACAGAAAATTTAAGGAATCAATTACAGCCCTGCCAAATAGTGAAAAAAAAACATGAAAATAATACATCACTGGTGAGAAAAATTGAAAAGAGGGAAGTTGCCCACACCCTGTGCAGGAAGCTCAGAGAGCCTGAAAATTTAAAGAATAGTCAAGTGAAGAGAAATGATAACATAAATTGATATAAATATTTCAGAAATATAGAAGAGACATAGAATCATAGGTTGGAAAGGACCTTCAAGATCATCTGGTCCAACCATTACCCTACTACCAATGTCACCCACTAAACAATGTCCCTAAGCACCAGGTCCTTAAACACCCCCACGGACAGTGATGCCACTACTTCCCTGGGCAACCCATTTCAATGTCTGAGTCCCTTTCTTTAGTATCAATAGGCATTTTAAACTGCCGTTCAATACTTTTGCATCGTGTGTAATGAAACAAAGTCATTTGCACTTGAGCAGTTAACAGATGGACTAACTAGAGATTGTATTATTCATTTTATAACTGATAACCAGGCCAGAAGGTCAAATAAGATTAGCTATTAACTTATTTTTTCAAAGAACAATCATCACTGCAAGCCAAAGTAAACTGAATTTCCTGTTAAGCTAGGAAAAAAGAAAAACGTGAACTGAATTTCATGTGAAATTTAGGAGGAAAAGAAGTTGGAATTCACGGGGGAAAACCAGAAATTTACCATTGTATGAAGACCTTCAGAAAAAAACAAACAAATAAACAAAAACAAAGTATAAGCCACTTAACTGCATCCGAAATAAAGGGAAGCACAGCTCGACACAGTAAATATAACAAGCATTTTATCAGGAAACAAAATACTAAAAAAATTGAGAGTTTACACCCAAGTAGAGCATGTATCTTAAGGGGAAAAAAAAAAGAGGGAAAAAAAATAAAAAAGAAGAAAAAAAGCAAATTTTATATCTCAATAAAATATACACAGCAAAAGTATGCAAAACCATGGGTTAACAGAATGTTAACAGATATTTTTCAGAAGAGATATCAAAACTGAATGCTTATCTCAGTACAAATAATGACAATTTAATAAAAAATAAAAAATAAAGCTTAATTATATGCATTAAAATGCCTTTGGCAAAACTCGTGTAAAAGCAAAAATTGTTGAATAGAGTTTGCAATAAAGCAAGAGTCCTTAACATACATGGATTGAAGAACAGTAAGCAAATGTGGTGAGATATTTGTCTATAAAACATGGTGGAAGGGTTATTTTGAATTAAGTTCAATAATGTATCTCCAGGACAATGATATAAAACACTAAGGGTAAATTGTATATTGGTGCAGGTCCCAGTATGATACCACAAATATACTGGTTTCATTACGAATAAAATAAATTTGAAAGTATATGCTATCAAATGGTTTCAGACACCACATACAAAGTGTATTTCATTGCTTAACAGTATAGTGACTGTAAAAATAAAAAATAATAAAAAAGGTGCAAGTTGATAAAATATTTTATATGGTCTTATTATTATCCATAAGAATATTTAGGAAGCAGTTCTTTAAACAAATATTTTCAAGACAGTTTTCTCTCTTAAACCAAGTCCTGGAAGAGTCGCTATGGTAAAGTGAATAAATGGTCATCATTTTAAATTTACTTTTAACTTAGTTTCAACTTACTTTCACTTATTTTGACTACTCCTTGTGCCTGTTTCAGTATCAAAAATATCAATTTTCCTGTCTAGAATGCAAAAACTGAACTATGTTTCTAAATTACCTCTCATTTGGAAGGAAGGAAGGAAGGAAGGAAGG
>CM021697.1:10214210-10248670 GCA_011074415.1 Stictonetta naevosa | reverse complement strand
AACTAGCTCTAGTCATCACTTTTTCTGAAAGGTCACATGTCCACAAAATGGAAATTGCAATGTGCATGGAAAAGCAGTTTAGAAAAGCGCAATAGTATAGTGTCTGTATCTTTGTTTCACCTGCTACTAATGCCTGTATTAGTAATGCAAAAACAAAATTGTCACTGAGCAGACTGAGCACAGAAGGTCTTGTGAGAAGTTCAACATCATACAGAACCACACTCACTGTAGGTGAAAAATGACAGCTTTTACTACATGTGATGCTGCCATTGCTGCCATTCTTTTTTTTTTTTTTTTAACTTGCCCACTGAGTTTGTAATAAATAAATAAATAGATAGATCCACTTTTAAATCCTATTTATATATATATATAATTTAAACTAAAAAAATGTAGTTATATCTTGGAAGCCATCAACACCACTTGCCATACCCAGTGCTTGACGCCCTCTGAGATGACGGCAGGACCCAAGCACTGTGTGTGCCTGCTCTCACTCTGCCCACTCCTGGCAGATCCTTTCCCTGAATTGTGGCTGTCTTTTGTTTCTGTCTGTGCAAAGGTCTGACCCTAACAATGTTGGCGGAAGGAAGGAAGGAAGGAAAGGTTTGTAGAAACCTTTGCAAACTCTTTTTTCCTGAAACGTCTCCCCAGAGGGCCAATAGAAACACTGAGTTAGCTCTTCAGATATCCAGTCCAAGGGGGACACTTCAGGAAAGAAATTCAGCTAAAGAGCTTCCAGCACTTGATGACTTATTGTTTGTTCCTTCCCCCCCACTCGCGGCCTTCATCAGGAACATCTAATTAAATTACAAGTACTTCAGTCTGGAAATAGCATGTCCATACCGCTGAACTTTGGCAAGGACATTCCCTTTCTTATACTATCTTATCTTATACTATCTTGTGCTTTGGGTATTCCTTGTCAATTTATGTAACCTAATGTTTATTCTACCACTTGGAAACGAAGGGCAGATGTTCCTTCACGCCCTGACAGCGGCCAGGAGCTGCCTCTTCCCGCTCCCACTTCCTCAGATCTTCCCATCCTGAGAGAGCCCCCTCGCTGGGTGGGGAGGTGGCGGGATGCAGCGACATCCCCCCAAGCCACCACCCGCTCCTCCTGTCCCCGCAAGGCCGTGGAAGAGCAAACTCTGCCGCGAACAGTGCTCAGCCTGCGCCGACACCCAGGCACCTCACCCCCGGCCGCTGCCGGTGCCTGCCCTCAGCGCAGGTAGTGCTGAGGGGAGCCGGGGGTGTTGGGGTCTCCCCGCCCGCTGCACCGCCCCCGCCGCGGCTGTGAGGGAGAGAGGGGAAACGCCGCGGCCGTGAGGTGGCGGGGGTGTCCCTGGAGAAGTGAGAGAAAAACTAACCTGCCGCAGGGATGGTGATGGGAAGCAGCAGCAGCTGATGGAGCAGCAAGGCTGGCAGGAGTTGGGTGGCCCACATGGTGCCGGCGGCCCCCCCTCCGGCGGGCTGGCGGGGAGGAGAGGAGATGGCTCCTCGGAAGGACCCTGTGCACAGCCGGTCACTCGAGGAGGCAGAGTGAGCCGAGCTGCTTTTTATTGCGATGATCTAAGTTTGTTGTGTGATTAACTGGAAAGATCTGGGTCCCAACTCCCTCTTACGGTAAGAAACTGTTTAACAACATCCCCTCTCTTCTCTGCCTCCTCTCCCCCACCCCTCCCCTCCCCAGGAGGTGCCTCCCCTCCCGCCCCGCTGCCAGCCCAGGGAGGGGGGCTCCCACCACCACCTCCCTCTCTCCCTCCCTCCCTTCCTCCTTCCCCACTGCCTCCCTCCCTCCCTGGATCCCTCCCGGGGCTCAGGGGGAGCAGCCAGGCTGACCGAGTCCCTCAGAGCTTGCCCTGGGGCTAGTGTCTGCTGCTGCACTGCCCCCCCCCCCCCAACCCTCCCTCCCCACTCCTGGCCCCTAACCCTTCTTTGTCCTCTCACCTGCAGCCAGAACACCTCTCTCTGCCCGCAGACATCTCCCCTCACAAAGTCACCCTTTCTCCACCTGCCCTTTGGCCTCATACGCAGGCAGGACCCTCAACCATGGCTGTTTCAGCAGGACTCCTGCTGCCCCATAGCCAGGAAAAAACCAAGACCGTTTCCTGGTTAAGAAGCACACCTTTCCTCCGAACTGTCCGTGGCTGTCCCTTGGCCACTGGCCTGGCCTTTCCATCACCCTCTTTGGCCATCTGACAAGTGCCACTTCCCCAAAATTGTGGCAACTCTGGGGAATCTAAAGGTCAATTATCAGCTGGCTAGTGTTTCTTTGTGGAGACAAACCACAGTCCAAAGCGAGGCCTGACCTTCCTTCCAGCACGGGCAAAATTACTCTAATTCTTCTAGTGCGCTTCCTTTTAACTTCATGGAAGAAATAGTGTTGGAGTTTGTTTAAAAGCATGAGACCAGCCTTCACTACATGTGAGTGTTAAAAATAAACATTTAGGGAAAAGTTTTGCTGTAATTTAAACCAATTCTTTCTCCCATGCACCCACCTATGGTCTATTGCATAAGTGAATGGCAACACAGGCAGTAGGAAAACATTTATTTCCATTTTCTGCATATAAACGAGACCTGCATGTGGACCCCTGCCATGTGAGTCAGAAATGGGTCTTCTCCAGTCCAGTTTCCCTTGCCCAGACTTACTACCCATCTTGTTCATAAACACCTTTAAGTGAAAGAATTTTTCTCAAAAATGTGTTGTTTTCAAAGGCAAAAAATGTTAATTGTTATTTTTTATTCATTTTTTCCATTATTTCCAAATATATATATATATATATATATTTCCTTTCACCCAAGTTATACCAAATATCAAAAAAAATATATTTCTATTTGGGAATTACTCTTTGTAAGTGAAAGAAAGGGGACAATAAGGAGTTGAGGGAGAGTCTGTGAAGAAAATATTTTGAACATTTGGTGTTACAGGAAAAACAAATTCATTTAAAAAAGGTGCAGAATGCAAAATGTGCAGAATGAAAATTATATATATATATATATTGCTGTTCTTGTTTTTTTCTCCAAAGAATAAAGCTTTATTTGCTGGAATTTCATAGAGAAGCAAAACCTGAGAGCAGAGAATTTGTATTCCTTATGCCATTGACCTTCTGAGAAATCCTTTTTCACTGCAAATATCAGAACATGGATATCTCAGTTTCTGTTTTCTGTTCTTCTGCTTGTGTTTTAAGACAGACATAAATATAAACAATAAGCAACAAAAATAATCATACACCATGCTGAGCCCAAAATAGCCACATTCTGTTAACCAGATGCATTTGACTTGCTGTCTATGCATGTGATGATTGACTTTTCTTTGTATAAAGCCCCAAATTATGCACCATTAAAGTCAAGTAAATTTTTTGCCACCGACTTCCCTAAGGTGGAGTATTTGGCCTGTAGTCGGATTTCTCCTGAATTTTTGGATGGTTTCTGCTGTGTTTCTTGGGGACTAGGATGCTCCCTAATGGAAAAAATATTTTGCTATATGGATTCCTATTATTAATACATAGTCCTGTGTATTATTCATAATGTATTTGCAGTTCTGCCTGAGAGTTCAAGTCATGGGCATAAGCTTCTTTGTCTGCATATTAATATATGGGCATGTGCAACTCCTTAGACATGGTTCTCTGTTTGACCAGTTTTGGGAGTCCGCTGGAGGATAGCTCAGCTTTTTACATAAGTTGTACTGCCCTTCAGTGAAACATAAGGTCATGCAGAGTGAAGGGCCAGAGACTGAAGAGAAATTCGAAAGGAAGAGATCTTGTAGGTGCTACATTCAGATGATTCATAAGCAGTCAAGGCAAAGATTTGCATCTGGATCTGGGAACTGAAAATGCTCTTTGGTCCCACATCATATACTGCGAAATGTAGTGTGATCCTTTTTCTCTGTCTTCTTGCCCCATGTATTTTACAAGTGAAGCATAATATTTTAGTTTAGTTCAGTCAAATTTTATCTTGAAATTAAATTCAATATGAAGAAAGGCTGTAAAAATTGTATTTCATGCTTATGTTTTCTAAAGAGAATTCAATGTCAGGTTTTACTCTGTATATAGAGAAACTAAAGAGCTAAACAGGATAATGAAAAGTTGTAGGCTTTATGCAAGAATATTCTGTTGTGAGTTATGATTTCTGTCCTTCTGAGAGTATGCTTTCAGACCTATAAATCTTTTTTTTCTCTCTCTTTTTTTTTTTTGGGGGGGGGGGGGGGTTGTAGCTGAGGGTGGTGCTTTTGGTATTCTTTTTCTTTTTTCTTCTTTTTTGGCTTCTGATTTCTTTGGCCACCTTGCAAGCTTGCCCTGATAACCTGACTTACAAATCAGTATAGTTCTGTATTAGGAAAGTAGCATAACATTTCTGTAGACTATATCTAAAAAGAAAAGTGTTACTGCACACTTTACCAAAGATATATTGGCTCTAGACTGGCTACATGTTTGAAAAAGTTTTATTTTGGTTGGAAAAGGAAGCAGACATGACCAAATACATATAAACGGCTATTTTTATATTCCCTTTTCTGACCATAACCACAGTTGAATCTGTTTTTCAGATGTAACTTGCTACTCAGAAATGCTAGATATTCAAAATTTTGGCAGGAATCTGCACACGCACTCACAGAGTAATACCAAGTCACAATTAGCTTTAAAGGAAAGCTTTCCTAAATGAACCAGCATGTCATATGAATTACCTATTGTGTTCAAAATAACTTTTTTTCTTCTTGATTTACCCTCTTCTATATGTAGCACTCCTTATGCTAAAGTTTCATTGAATAATGAGCCCAATAACAATCACATGTAGTAATTATTATTCAAGTTGATTAATGAAAAAGTTCTTAAGTATAAACCAAAAAAAATGTGGTTCATCATATCTGCAGGTTCTACTCTTGTTGTTTTATTGTGGGGTTCTTTTGTTTGTTTGTTTTCATAAATTGAGCTTAAGAGTAGGGGAAAAAAAAGACCAAGGTATAGATTGGAGACTGAATCTCCCTATTCAATGCTGTTCAGAAATGCAGAGTTTAGCAGAGCTACATGTCAAGTGTCAGTCCCTGCTGAGGCACCTGAGCCAGAGTCCCAGCTGGTCACATGGCACCTTCCAGCCCAAGCCCCAGGCTTTCTTCATGCAGGGAAAAAAAGGAAAAGAAAAAAGAAAAAAAAAGAAAAAAAGAAAAGTAAATGGGGGGGGGGGGGGGGAATAGTGGAATAGTGGAAAGGAAAGGAAACGGGGGAAGAAGAGGATAACAAGATCCTAGCACAGGGATTAATGTGTCTGGCGTCTGGCAGAATCTCAACCACCCTGAGTCCATCATTTTAGATTCAGCCAAGAGGATTTTGCATGTCATCATGCTAAATGCTGCAGATCTGAACTGCTGGTCCCAGAGGGCAAATTCACCACACCAGTCATGTGTTTGCACCTCCATGCAGCGAAGCAGGAGAGTTTGGCATCTCAGATGGTGCTTCATGCTGATTAGACACCAGGGAGACTTCAGGATGATGGCAAGAACTGTACCTCCTTCTGCAGTGTAGGCACTAATCTACATGGCATTCACAGATAAAATCCCACATGGATTTAATACCCTAAACTATACAGCCTTAAACTTTTTTCCTTCAGCCCATGTCATAGCTTATTTAAAAAAAAAAAAAAGAGTTAGGGGTTAGGGGTTATTGCCTGGCCTTGTAGGAACAAGACATAGTACAGTTTGGATTGAACCTCTACAATTGCAAATTGCATTTTACCTGAAAGCAAGCATTTGCAAACAGGCTTCACACCTGAACTGAGCACTTTCATGGCACAAACCATGAAAAACAATGCAAGATATGCATACAATGCTAAACAATCTAGATTATCACATTATACATAGATGTATGCTCCTGGGGAATTAAAAGTATGCTTCTGAAGTTGCTGAGATCAAAAAAGAATATGAGCTCCTAGGTGACTTGGTTGTGTTTAGTTCCACTTATCAAAATTAACATATGTTCATGATATTCCAATATATATAATTCACAACTTTGCCCACACCCAGACTCTCAGGTCTGATCCTGAGTTCATCCCTGCAGTCTTTTAGTGGCATAAATACCTTATGGCCTTCCTATCTAAGACATACTTTAACTGCTTTTTACATGTATGTTATGTGCTGATTATGAATAGGTAAGTTGAGTAACAAAAATAATAATAATTTAAGTTCTAGTATAAAAGCCATGTAAGCCATTTATGGCACAGTGCCCAATGGCAGCTGATTCTGAGTGAATCCTTCCAGATTAGTTTGGAATTGACAATTTTCAATATATTGAAAAAAGAAAAAAAAAAGCAAGAATTTATGTACACTAACTTGATATTAGTAGGAAACATCTGATCATTTTTTTTAATATCTTAACACCTAAACGCTTTGTTTACATGAATTCAAACTAATTTGCATTAATAAAAACATTATTTTCAGAAAAAATCCCAGTAATATCCACATGAAGCTTTTTGGAATGTGCTGCATTGTGGCTAAATGTTCTTAGGAACTGGCCTTTCAACTCCAGAAGGCAAAACAATCTCTCACTCTACTCACAAGACGTGTGCCTTGTATTTATTGAGAGTTTACATGTATGGATTGAGGATGTTAAACTTTTGTTTAATTTGGTTGGTTGGTTTGTTTCCCCATCTATTAATATCTGCAATGCCAAAACTTCTAGAAAAGATAAATGCCACAAAATTTTGATGTGCTTTGTCTGTATTACTCAGGGCCTAATGTGATTCTCAAAACCTTTACAATGGATTTTTTTATTTTTTTTTTTCTCCCAAGAATGTAAGAAAAATGAACCTCTCTTTGACCTTTTTTCTACTAAAATCAAGTTGTGGTACTGGCCATTGGAAAAACAAACAGAAGCTGAATACATTTGATATGAGGCAACAACGCCAGAAGCCCTTAATTTACATGCCATAGTTACTGAGTTACTTCTCTGAGGATAGTTACTCTCCATACTATTTAACTATTCAAATATCTGTACATTTGTGCATAAGTATTTGTGCATTTGTGCATATTTGTGCATTTGTACATGAGAATTCAATTTTTAGCAAATTAAAGAAGGGCTTTTTCATGCTTATTAGAAGATGTATTCTCCATGACAGAGTAATCTGAAAATCAAATCTTTGGCTAAACTTCCCTTCCAGGTTCCAGGATTTTTATTTATTTATTTATTTTCAATAAAGAAAAACTAAACTACATTTATGTGCATGCATCAAATATATTTCTATCTTACTGTTGGAAACACTTTTAAATATAAGCCTAAAATGGCCAACTATTAACATAATCACCTATCTCTTCTTTTTAAACCAGTTTTATGATTTTAGTACCTGAGCTAAAGTGTGTAAATAAGTGATTTTGACAATACAGTAATGCTCACTCTGCAACTTTGATATGTACAAATAATACAGGTCCCCTTGCCTTATATTTTAAGTCATTGAAAACCAAGAGTACCTAAAAGAAGAATAAATAAATAAATAAATAAATAAATGAAAATAGTATACCTCTCTGAATATATATATTTATAATTTAACTGGCTAAATTGTAAAACTGAGGAATAGTTTTTCTAAAATCTTTTTACATATTAAATCATAAACTGAAAAATAATTTGTAGATTTCATAGAATTTTTTTTCAGTATTTGTTCTTACTATAAAAATATATTTTAAGTATTTCATATAAAGACATTATTTTACTAATAAACCTAAACAAAAAATAAACAAACAAAACAGCCTACTAAACAAAAAAATACAAAAATATATATTTCCAAAAGAAAAACAATGTTGTTACAAATACATATACTTGTTTAAACTTAAGTGTGTGCATTTCAGTAGGAAAAATATTAAAACAGACTTTCTCTGCACACAGAGAAATGAAATTGTTGGCAGACAGCAAAGGGTCTTTGTTGTCCAATATGACACTTTTGTAAAAGAAACATCACTGAGACCTGTATAAGAAGATCTTACCAAAACTGATGTTGAAAAAACGGTCACAAAAATAATATAAAGAGTCGTTTTTTTTTTTGTTTTTTTTTTTTGTTTTTTTTTTTTTTAAATATTGCATTAAAAAATACTATTAATATCTCAGATTGGTAGACATTTTATATTTTGAAAATATATTTTCAATATGTTTAGAGAAACAAAGAATAAAATTAATCTGGACTTTGACTGTGATTTATACATTATGGAATGACTTCAGCAATTCAAAAATACAAAGGCAAAAGTATTAGTCCTTTGAATTCCAGAGTATGAAGTCTTCTAGAACTTGCTTGTCAAGAGTAAATTCTACAGGATTTCATATCAAAGAGAATAATTTCTACCTAGGGTTCTGTTAAAGATTTTAGAAAAAAACCTAAATGGGGATTCATCAGTTTCTTTGCAAATTCTCAGACATGAGGATGTATTAACAGCATCTCAGAGAAAACAAACAACAAAAACAACCTCACAGTTGATGGCTGTAAACTCTGATCTTTCCTCTTTTAAGGTTTGTAACCCCAGAGACAGAAAGCTTGCCAAGACATCAGAAAAGATGTTATCAGAGGAAAAATCTCAGCTTGAATTCTTTTCAAGAACAAGCTTTGGGTACTTTATTTGAATCAAATTCTCCTTGTTTGTGATATGAGCTTTGTAATGCAGCTACGGGAAAATAGTCAAGTAGGCAAAAGAGATGTGGCTGCAGAATCAGGACAGGAACTCTCAACGGAAGAGTAGGGCAAACTTAATTTTTTTATCTCAATTCGTTTCTTCCAAAGAGAAAGAAACTTTTTTTTTTTTTTTCCCGCAAGTTTTTCCCTTAAAGATTTGACCACAAGCTCTGCCATGTTAGAACTGAAATGGCACTGATATGCCAATAAACCATACACACTTTTTGTCTGTTCTGTGTTTAGTATTTCATATCTCAACACTATCGTGTCTATTTTTAGGAAACACCTGATCCCTTCTGTTCATAGAGTTTAACTAAGGGTTCTTGTGGTGGTTTTTGTTTGTTTGTTTTGTTTTTCCTTTTAAGTGAAATTTGTGTATGGATGATTAGGCTTCAGTGCAAGTTAAATGAAAGTGGTAAGTGACAGATTATATTACTGCCTTGCCATATTCTACTGCTGTGGATTTTGCTATGAAATTGTGCTGCAAAAATAAGATTGAAGAAGAATTTAGAAGTCCATGATCTAAATTACAATTCCAAAGCTGTCTGCTTGTTCATATGTATCAGCTTTGCTCTGCTTTCCCAAAGTTGTGATCCCATTCTTCATGTCCAAAATGAAACTTATAATTTAAAGAATAAGTTTTTGAATTTGAAATGCTACTGTTAAGCAAGCTGATATGGTGGTCTATTTCAATAATTTTTTATCAGATTCTTGAATAAAATTCTCTTAAAAAAAAAAAAAATCATTTTTTTTTTTTCCTGCTGAGTACCTGTTGTGGTCTATCCTAAACTGAAGACTTTCTTAAAATAGTAATGTACAGAGTAATATTAACTGTAAATTTACCTTAAAAGATTAACAACCCTAATTTTAATATAAGAATGTATAGATTATGTTCAAGGACAAGTCCATTTAGAATATGAATTTTATCTGACAGTAATCAATGAATAACATCTACGGAAAAGTATAAAAACAGAGCAAATTTGCAGTGATACTTCATTAGAATGTTTCCCAACATGCTAACATTTCTGGTCATCCAATTTTTTGTGCTACAAAATTAATGGCCTTTGCAATGTTTTATGATTTTTTTTTCTCTCTCTTTATGCTGCCTATCATAGTTCCAGTGTAAACATTACTCAGCCAAACATAAACATGAGCTAAATTACCTGGACAAGGAATTTTCAATTATACAATTTTGTAAGTATTTTTTGATGTCTGATACAAAGGGTTTCGCATATAAAAGCCTGGAAAATGATAGCCCTTTTATATACTATGGAAAAATAAATGCTCGGTATTGCAATTTTGTTACCATTCCTTACGAAGAAAACAAACAAGCAAATAAATAAAACAATAACCCCCTGCCCTTTAAGTGATTTTTATGCAAACACTTGAACAACTTCTGAATAAGAAAATGAAACTATCACTTCTGAAAATGCGTAGATTTCCATGCCACATATCCGATTAGTTAATTTTTAACATTCCAATGTCTTTACTCAGTTATTCCCAGTAGATCAGAAAATGTGGTTTCAATTCACATATTAAAGAGCAATGATAACAAACTGTCTTTATTTTTTCCTAAGATTTTTTTTATGCATATGTCCTTTAGTTATGGAAGCACTTACAATAAACCACTGAGAATGTGCATTGAGTACCCACAGGAAATAGAGGGCTGTGTCACTCCACTTGAGTAGAACAACATTTAAAACTAGTTTTCTTATAGTTTCTCCAGGAAAAAAATAAATAAATAAATAAGTAAATATGGCTTTTATTTCCGAAAATTAAAATAGTAAGCACACTATCTAATGTAAACTTGTACTTTATCACAAGGATGTCTGTTATAGTCCCATTGAAAGTGCTGGTGTAGAAAAGTGACTATATATCTTGAAATAATTTTCCAGTTTTTAACAGAAGACATAATTAACCAACATTTTGAATGCTTTACATCACACATTAAAAAAAAGAAGAAAAAAAAAAAAGACACTAATTACTCTGACAAACCAATTATATATGCCTCATTACCAGTAGCTGTCAGTGTATTTGGAATTTAATCCTAATATTTTCTTCCTTTCTTTCTTTCATTCTTGCACTTCCTTTCTCTTTCTCTCTTTCTCTATTTCTTCTTTTCTTATTTCCTTTTTTCCTTTATTCTGCTCTTTTGTTCTCTCTCTTGCCCTCTCTCTCTCTCTCTCTCTCTCTCTCCCTCCCTCTCTCTCCCTCTTTTTCTCTCTTTCCCTCTCTATCTTTCTCTCTTTTTCTCTCTCTCTGTCTTTCTCTCTCTCTCACTCTCTCCCTCTTTCTCTCTCTCTCTCTTTCCTCTTCCTTTTCTCTTGACCTCAGTCACTCTTTCCCTTTAACATTTTTCTCTCTGTCTTTCTGTTTTTCTTTCCTGGTTTCTTTCTGTATTTCTCTGTCTCTTTCTCATTCTCTTTCTCTCTTCTGGGAGTTTTATTAAAAACACACGTTATTACACGTCTTCCTGTAATTCCTTCCTATTCCCAATTTAAAAATATATAGGATAATATTAATTAATTACTTTTTGCCTATAAAACAAACACTAGAAGAAAAGATAACAAAGTATTATGAATTTGTGGGAAACAAAAAAATAGTGGCTGCAATTTCAGCTAGTATGCATTTTAGGAGGCATATCAAGCTATAGTAACTATCATCTTGTTGATTGTCTTCTTTTTTGACTTTGAAGACACCCAAGTAACTGCTGAAATATGAAGTTACAATAGAACCAGAAAAAATGCTTCTTCAAAGTGCAATAGATTTTCAAATAAACTTTTTCAGGAGTTAAAGATATAATAACAGCTTGAAAAGTTCTATCACATCACTGTATCCATATAGTGCAGATAAAGTAATAACATGATAAACAGCCTGTTACATCTTTATTTCCAAGGTTCTGTTGAAGAAAAGGTGAAGAATGGGTGCTAGCAGTGGAGACTAGCTTTTATACAGCCCACAATGATCACATCTAAGGCATCACAGCTGAAAGCAAGAGGAAAACATCAGGATTATGCCCCCCAGCATGTGGCATTATATAATCCAGTGAAATAACAAGCTCAGTGAAATGAGTATTCAGTCAGATATGCTATAACTACAGCAGGAAAGAAAATCATTTTCAGCAGTACATCACATACTTTAAGCTAAAACTGATCACATGCTTGAATAAACAAGAAGCTAATAACAAGATCTTTTTTATAAGTAAAATCTCTGCAGAAAAAATGGGTGTGGAGTAGCAACTGAAGCAAAGGGGTAAAGCAGTTTTTTTGTGTGTGCATTTTTTTGTTGTTTTGGTTTGTTTTTGTTTTGTTTTAAATGTGGTAATAGAGCACAAATGCATTGATGTTTTAAAGGAGTCACTGTATCATATCCAAATTTAATAAGTCAGAGAGAACAAACTATAGTTACAATAGGTTCCACTTAACATGTCTAAATAATAAATGCAGATGTACCATCTGTGTTTGAAATGGAAGGTTGCCTACCCACAAATACATTTTAAAAGGCATTTTTTTATATAAGCCAGAGAAGTGAAAGTGAAAATAAGAAACATAAGAAAACTTTCAGATATCTTCTAGAATCCAGGCAGTCTGTAAAATATTACAAGAGAGGCAAATCACTGATACATATGATCATATCATAAATACATGGGGAAACATATATTACGGCTTTAGTCACACTGTATTTCTGCCATGTTTCTAACGTTGCTATATACTTCTGTATTTTCAGTGCTCTGGCCTTGCCATGCAAAGCCCAGCTTCCTGGGTGCTACCAGCTGGGCCAGAGGCAGAATGCTCAATGGGGAACTCTGAAAAACACACATGCCAATTTGCCATGTAACATCACATATTACTGGCATATACATATTGACTGACCACAAAGAAACCAAATAAAGCCAAAACCCAATAACTCCATGCTACAGCTCTTTTTCAAATGAGAATGTTTACATATGCCTCTCGCTTCTATCTATCTATTAATTTTTGGTGGTATTCATTTCATTTAATGCCAGATATCCATGGTGTTTGCAATTATGTCCGAGCTAATCACTCTAGCTTTCACTGTAGCACTCTTAGAAATAAATAGGCATTTGGGAACACAATTAATCTGACTGCATAGAATAAAATGACGATTGCCCTGAAAGTACCCTAGAAGTATTTACTTCCTCTCACTCAGATCCCTGATCTTCTCAGTGTCCTCAACATATCTCCTCTTAGATGCAAATTTGCATTGATTTTGATTGCAAGAGGAAAATGAAAGCAACAGATAAGGATAATAGAGAAAATGCTAAGAATTAAGGAAACAGATACAATGAGGCCAGAAAAAAAAAAGAAAAAGAAGAAAAAAAAAAAAAAAAAGAAAAAAAAAGTAGGTAAAGTACAAATTATTTTGTTCAAATGCACTAGAAACATTCTAATGAGCTAGAAAACCATCCTGAAACCGGTGGACTCACATGAAACTGCTGTGCTCGTGTATTAATTACATAATACATAATCCTCAGGAATTTACAGAGAATTTACTGCACATTTCAAATCTCCATTTGAAAGACTGGTAACATGCTGACTCAGTACAGCACCCAGACTTGAATCCATCCTGCAAATCAGCAAACTGAAATGAAGGTTTCTTAAGTCTTAAAACTTCCCGAGTGTTCTACTTGGCATGCTACCACAAAAGAAAAGGCAGATCCTAGTTGCAGTATTTCAGTATTTGTTTCCAAGTCTATTGTTTTTCATAAGGGTGGCAGTTACCCTAATACTGAAAAGGAAGTCACAGATCAAACCTCCAACTTTGGAGAAGAACAGGGTTTAATTCCCATACTTAAGCTTTTCTAGTTGTCTAGCTCTATGCAAATCCTGGTTTAGTATCCAGCTTCAACATATACTGGTATATGTCAAATTAACTCCAAGTTTGCATCTTTCTGTTTCTAGATCTAGAAACAGGAGCACCATGGCGTTCTCATGTTGTCTTTCATCTAATTACAGTTCCTGAGAATAAATTAAATCTGTTAGGCATCTCACCTCACAAGTACAGATCTATTTCTTCAGGAGACAAAGACCATACAGTCGGCTGAATATGAGCCAGCAGTGTGCTCAGGTGGCCAAGAAGGCCAACAGCACCCTGGCTTGTATAAGAAACAGTGTGGCCTGCAGGGCTAGGGAAGTGATTGTCCCCCTGTACTCAGCTCTGGTGAGGCCGCACCTCGATTACTGTGTTCAGTTTTGGGCCCCTCACTACAAGAAGGACATGGAGGTGCTCGAGCGAGGACAGAGAGGGGCAACGAAGCTGATGAGGGGTCTGGAGAATAAGTCTTACGAGGAGCGGCTGAAGGAGCTGGGATTTTTCAGCCTGGAAAAGAGCAGTCTCAAGGGCGACTTTATCGCACTCTACAGATACCTTAAAGGAGGTTGTAGCGAGGTGGGGGTTGGTCTGTTCTCCCATGTGCCTGGTGACAGGATGAGGGGGAATGGGCTAAAGTTGCGCCATGGGAGGTTTCAGTTGGATATTAGGAAGAACTTCTTTACGGAAAGGGTTGTTAGGCACTGGAATAGGCTGCCCAGGGAAGTGGTTGAGTCACCATCCCTGGAGGTCTTTAAAAAATGTTTAGATGTAGAGCTTAGGGATATGGTTTAGTGGAGGACTTGTTAGTGTTAGGTCAGAGGTTGGACTCGGTGATCTTGGAGGTCTCTTCCAACCTAGACTATTCTGTGTTTCTGTGATTCTGTGAATTGTTGTACTGTGTTATTGTGAATGTGTCAGCATGATCAGAGGTAACTAAGAGGATATTTGCAATTTGGAATATGATGCAACCTTTCAAATTTGTCTAAGGAGCTCAGGCATTCATCTCTGTGTTATACACTCCTTTTAGGGTACTAGTTTCCTAGTTCTAAAACCTACAGTCCTTGCCTTTTACATTCTTTTTTGAATTTTTTTATTACTGATGACAACAGAGACAAATGGAGTTGCAAAGAGAGAATGATAAAATCTATGATATTTGAAACATTTATGTGTTTGAGAATGCTATTTTGAATGCACTAAATTTCCAGAACATGATCAATAAATTAAAAAAAAAAACTCTTTTGTTAATATTTATATCATATATATATTACATCAATCTATTTATAGAATATTGAACGTTAATAAAAAATGACAGGGAATTTGCAGTTCATTTTTAAATTAAAAAAAAAAAGAAAAAAAAAAAAAGAAAGAAAGAAAAAAAGAATACATTCCAAAATCTCTTAATTTGTATTTTTAAGGAGCAATTATAAAATAATATGAACTTTTTGACAGATATCAGAATTTAATATGACATTTTCCAGTTTGAAGACGTTTCTAGATATTTTAACTGAAAGTGAGAATCAATGTGTAACAAAAAGAATTATAACATAAAAGAGAATTAAAATAGTGAACCATTTTATCTGCTACAATTCAATACATTTTTGATACTAGTTCCCCAAAATATCAGATTTTATTATTTCATCAAAGACAGGAAATACCTAGAAAAGAAAAACAAACAAAATAGCAAATACACACACAAAACAAACAAATAAACAAAAATCTTCTGATAACAAAAAAGCTATTTCCTGTGTAGCTATGTTTCTGATTAATAAATTATGAGCCAAGAGCTCAAGAGGTCAATGAAACCAGTGTACTGGTCATGAGGACAATGCACTGAAGTTATAAATTAATGCACAATTATGCATTACCTAATTTTTATGTATTCTCTCTGATGTTCTGTGGTTTGTGTTGCTAATGTAGGAATACATATGGGAGTACGTGAGCATGATATGTAAATCTGTATCTGCATTATGTCCATGAATAAATTTCTTAATCTCACTCACTTTAGTTATTGATTGCAACAATCCTTTCCCATAATATCCAGAAGGTGTTGTGAGGCTCTCTTCATTCATTAAAAGCATGAAATCTGCTGTGACAGCTTTGCGTAAGCCATACTAGAAGTCTATAACTATAAAAAATTATGTGCTCATAGGATTATAACCTGTACGGGGAAATAGTATTTCTTCTTTATATTTGTGTAATCCTGTTTAACAGCCTCAAATCATAACTAGGTAAAGTAGTAGCTTCCCTGTCAACCCTTTAAAGTATTAATACTGCAAATTTTATTTGCCCTGGTATTATAACTTGCAGTCTTCATCATTTTTTCTTAATTAAATCACTGATTTTATATGTAGCAGTCAAGAAGATATAAGAAATACAGTGTTTCTTACAGTATTGGAGCCAGAATTTCACACAGAATATTTTACTTTATTAAGAATAAAGAATATTTCTCCTTCACTTTCTTCTTCCTCACATCATTTTAAGTTTTGGCTTTAGAGTTATTTGGTTTCATTTAAGTTTTCTGTGGGAGTAGTACATTCTTGGGGTGTGGGGGAATCCAAAGAAAACTAGGATTCAGAATAAACAATTCTCAACTTAACAACCCTAATTAGATCCTCAAATTTCTCTCTTAAACATTCAAATATATGACTGCACATGCAAATCAGATGGGCATAAGGAAATTATTACATTTGCCAAATGCAGTTTTGATCTGTATGGCAAACAGCTGTGGTTCAGATGAGAAAAATTCTGAGAAAGAAAATTGTTAAATCCGAACAAGGAATATTGTGGGCAAAGGTAAATATGTATTAGCACCTTGCAGCTTTTATTTGTTATTGTCAGCACTGACAATGCATATTGTCTTAAGACATGCTGTTCCTCCCTTTGAGAGTAACTTACAAGACAGGAGGTAATGAATACACAAAATACAGGATCTGAATGGTAATTGTTGCTGAAACATATTAAATGACAACATAAGTCCTCTTAGCCTTTAACCCTAATTACTACAGACATTTACAAGAATTCATGTTAATCCAGTGCTTGCACAGGGGACGATTCAATATATTTATTTATTTATGTAATTATATTTGTTTTGTGATAGAGTAGTTCGGCTGGAAGGTACCTTCAAAGATCATTGAATCCAACCATCTTCAGGGCTAAACAAAAGTTAAAGCATATTATTAAGGCCATTATCCAAATGCTTCATGAACACTGACAGGGCATCAACCACTTCTCTAGGAAGCCTGTTCCAGTGTATGACCACCCTCACAGTAAAGAAATTTTCCTAATACTCAGTCTGAACCTCCCCTGGCACAGCTTTGTGCCATTCCCACACATCCTGTCACCAGGGAGAAGAGAGCAGCTTGTCCTTCCCACTTCCCCTCTTCAGAAAGTTGGAGAGAAATTAGGTCATCTCTCAGCCTCCTTTTCTCCAGACTAGACAACCTAAGTTCCCTCAGCCTCTCCACGCTCCTGTGTGTTCCTTCCAGCCCTTTCACCAGCTTTGCTGCCCTCCTCTGAATTCATTCAAGCATCTTAACATCATTTCTAGATCATGGGACCCAGAACTGCCCACAGTATTCAAGATGAGGCCACACCAACACTAAATACACTAGGAGAATCTTCTCTTTTGCCCAGCTGCCTATGCTGTGTTTAGCGCACACCAAAATGCCATTTGCCCTCTTGGCTGTCAGTGCACGCTGCTGGCTCACGTGGAGCCTACTGTCACCAGCACTCCCGGGTCCCTTTCTTCTGAGCTGCTCTCCACCCACACATCTCCCAGTCTGTCCCTGTGTCTGGCATTACAACATCCCAGGTGCAGAAACCAACATTTACCTTTGTTGAACTTCACACTGTTGATGATTTCCCAATGCTCCAAACTTTCTATATCCCTCTGCAAGCCTCTCATCCCTCCAAAGACAAGGACTCCCAGCTTAGGATCATCAGTGAACTTGCAAAGGATACATTCTACTCCTGCATCCAGATCATTAATAAAAGCTGAAAATGTCACTGACACTCAGCACCAACCTGTTTCTGCATATTTCAGTGTCCACAAACCTGCCTCACAGAGGGCCTATTTGGACACATCCACTTACATCTAATTTTGTGTTTCTTTCTGAAGCAAGAGTAATTGAGTTCTACATTGAGACTCTTCCCACCCGCATCCGAAATCAACTGCAAGCCAACAACTCTGATTTGTTCTATTCCTTGCTTATGTATCTTATATAAACATACAGAGAGAGAGATCCTGTTTAGATTTTAGATTTACATGGAAATAGTGTCTAAATGTGGTCACTTCAATGTAGTATACAAAACAACATCATTTGAAACCAGCAACCAGTTTGATTTGTATGTATTCTGTCACATTTTGTCATAGATAATAGTTTGATTTGCAATTAGTTCAATGTGCAATTTTTCTCACCAATTAAGATCACTTGCAGAGTTCAGCTCTTTATAAAATTCAGTAATGGCACGTTCTTTCATTTCCACAGGATTGTTTAGAGCATCTGAAGTGGAGAAGTCACAGACTGGGTGAAAAAGGAATGAGATATTTACTACGAGTTAGTCTCTGGAATAAGACCATCAAAATTAAGTGAGGAAAAAAAAAAAAAAAAAAAAAAGAGAGAAAGGAGGCCAGATGTTCATTGGTAAGGCAGTTGAGAAGAAGGCTTATCAGTTCATTTAAGCAAGACAAAGTCTGAGAAAATGTGGATACATGCATAGTTAGGCCAGTAAGCTTTGCAGTTTGTTTTGGTTTTGGTACTTCTTAGAAAACTAAGAAAAAAAGGATAAGATTAATTATATTTAATTTTAATGTACACGTTTGTCAAGTTAAATGTCTATTTAATTTTGCTTAGATGTTTAACTTCACCAATTAAGTATAACTGAATATATCCCTTCATCGTTTACTCTCCAACCAGATTTCAATCTGAAAATGAATTTTTAACATTAGGTACAATAGCATTTTATAGAGACATAAATTTAAAAGGAAATCTGACATTTTGCAAATGCTTGTAATTTTTATCTGTTGTAACTTGACATTTTTCTGTGTGACTTCCTGTTAGTATTTACTTAATTACATTTTTGTTTCTTTCATCCCTTTCTTCTCTATTGCAATCACTCACTAATGATTAAGGGATATTCTTAAGTATGTGTTCTTCACAGTCACTAAATTTGTGGCATATTATCCTTTATCTCCTTAATCAAGGTCCCTTGGCTACTCAAGGTGGAATTGCAGTTCTTAAAGAAATCCAGAATGCCTAACTTTGAACTTCATGGCTTGTCTTGTTTTCAGAAAATTCCATTTCTTATCACAGAATCACAGAATCATCTAGGTTGGAAGAGACCTCCAAGTCCACCAAGTCCAACCTCTGACCTAACACTAACAAGTCCTCCACTAAACCATATCCCTAAGCTCTACATCTAAACGTCTTTTAAAGACCTCCAGGGATGGTGACTCAACCACTTCCCTGGGCAGCCTATTCCAATGCCTAACATCCCTTTCCATAAAGAAGTTCTTCCTAATACCCAGCCTAAACCTCCCTTGGCACAACTTTAGCCCATTCCCCCTCATCCTGTCACCAGGCACATGGGAGAATAGACCAACCCCCACCTCGCTACAGCCTCCTTTAAGGTACCTGTAGAGTGTGATAAGGTCACCCTTGAGACTGCTCTTTTCCAGGCTGAACAATCTCAGCTCCCTCAGCCACTCCTTGTATGATGCTCTGCCTCAGATATTTCCTTGACAATTGTTTTCTTCAGAAGGTGAATATGTTATGTAAGACTGTGAAGTATTTAAGTAGTACTTTAATGTGAATGGATGCCACATAGCTTGACAATGCTTGAGATTTGTTATTTTTTTTAATTGATTCATATTTCATTCAATGTAAATTCTAGAAGGCACTTATTCTAAATCTACACTAAGGAGTTCTTAAATCCATGCTCTCAAGACTATTAAAGCACTTATTTTAAATACACAGCATGTAAGTGAGTTCACGTATTTTAAATATTCTTCTTACAACAGTATTTTTTTTCAGAGAGGATTTGCAGTCTTCTTTATAAATGTTATTTTAGGCCTCAAAAATTATTTACTTCTTCTGGCTACAATTATGTAAAGGAAGAAACTATGGCAAAGAGATTATGAGACTGAAATTATTCATTTTCACTGAATCACAATGTTTGGGCTTGGAAGGGACATCTGGAGGTCATCTGGTCTAATCCTCTTGCTCAAACACAGATAACTAGAGACAATTGTCAAAAACCACATTCAGATGATTTTTGAATATCTCCAAGAATTGAGATTCCACAACGTCTCTGGGTAACCCATTCCAGTGCTTGGTCACCCTCACAGTAAAGTGTTTCCTGATGTTCAGATAGAACCTCCTGTGTTTCAGTTTATGCCCATTGCCCCTTGTCTTGTCACCGTGCACCACTGAAAAGATCCTGACTCCATCTTCCTTGCACCCTCCTTTCAGGTATTTATATACATTGATGAGATCCTTCCCGAGCCTGCTCTTCTACTGGCTAAAAAGTCCCATCCCACTCAACCTTTTTTCATATGACACATGATCAGTCCCTTAATTATTTTTATGGCCTTTTTCTGGACTCTCTCCAGTATGTCCATGTCTCTCCTGTACTGGGGATCCCAGAACTGGACACAGTACTCTAGGTGTGTGCCTCACTAGTGCTGCGTAGAAGGGAAAGATCACCTCCCTTAACCTGCTCACAGCACTTCCTAATGCAGCTCAGGGTACCACTGCCTCTTTCTGCTGCAAGGGCACATTGCTGACTCATGTTCAACTTGGTGTCCAGCAGGACCCCCATGTCCTTTTCTGCCGAGCTGCTTTCCAGTTTTGTAGACCGCAGCATGTACTGGTGCCTGAGGTTGTTCCTCCCCAGGTGCAGGACTTTGCACTTCTCCTGGTTGAACCGAATAAGGTTCCTGTCATGCCATTTCTCTAGACTGTCAAGGTTCTTCTGAATGGCAGGAGGACTCTCTGGCCTATCAAACACTGCTCCCAGTTTTGTGTCATCTGCAAACTTGCTAAGGGTACACTCTACCCCATCATCCAGATCATTAATGAAGATGCTAAACAGGATTGGACACCACATTGACACCTGGAGCACACAGCTAGTTGCAAGACTCCAAATAGAATTTGTGCCACTAACTGGGCCTAGCCATTCAGCCAGATTTCAATCACCTCGCTGTCTGCTGCTCATCTAACCCATATTTCATCAGCTTCTCTGTGAGGATCTTATGAGACACTGTGTAAAAAGCCTTAGTGAAGTCTACAAAAAGACAATATCCACTGTTCTCCCCTACCAAGCCAGTGATTTCGTCATAGAAGCTTATTAAGTTGGTCAAGCATGACTTCGCCATGAGGAATCCATGATGATGACTCCTTACCACATTCTTCTTCATGTACCTGGAAAAGTTGTTCTATGTTTTAGGATCAAGTAGTCCATCAGTTTGCCAAGGATCAAGGTGAGGCTGACCAGCATGTAGTTCACTGTGTCCTCCTTCCTGCCCTTCTTGAAGATAGGAGTGACATTAGCTTTCTTCCATTTCTCAATCATCTCTCCCAGTCGCCACGGCCTTTGAAAGATAATTGAGAATGACTTCACAATGATATCAGCCAGGTCCTTCAGCTCTCATGGGTACATCCCATCAGAGCCCATGGACATCCATCCATGTGTCTCTATCATGCCTGTATAATTTGATTAAGCATTCCCTGACCTGATCCTTTTCCACCAAGGGAGAGGATTCTTGGTCCATACTTTTCCTCAGTCCCTGTGTGGAGCCTGGTATTCCTGAAGGCCAGTTTCATTTAATTTCTGTAAAGACTGACATGAAGAAGGCATTCAGTACCTTAGCCTCTTCCATGTTCAGGTTTCCAATTTCATTCATAAGTGGACTCAAGTTTTTCCTAGTTTTTCTTTTGTTATCTATGAACTTTAAGAAGCCCTTCCTGTTGCCTTTGACATTCCTTGCTAGATTCAATTCCTTTCGGGTTTTGGCTTTCCTAACTGCATCTCCACATGTCTAGACCATGGATCTGTATTCCTCACAGGTTACCTGTCCCAGCTTCCACCTTCTGTATACTTCCCTTTCATGTCTGAATTTTGTCAGGAGCTACTAGTCCATCCATGAAAACCTCCTGGCATTTTTGCCTGACTTTCTGCTTGTTGAGATGGACTGCTGTTGAACTTGGAGTAGGTGATCCCTGAATATCAACCAGTTTTTCTGGGCCACTCTTTCCTCCAGGGCCCACCCCATCTACCAAGCACATCCCTGAAGAGGCCAAAGGTCTTTTCAATTTCTCTACCACAGCTCAGGAGGAAAATCCATGTTTCATACTTTCAGAACTGAAATTTATTCAGATGAGTGGGATTCCACTCCAGACTTAGACATATGAATTTGTGTCTACTTCTTGATAACATTAGAGATGCATTACCAGAGAACAGTAATATTTATCCACCTTTTAACAGGATAAACAGACTAAGCTATTTTTAGTTACATCCATCGAGGAGGCTGTATGAATTTAGAATAATGAATTTAATAATAAAGAAAAAGGCACCTTTTTTTTTTTTTTTCTGCATTTATGAGTGATGAACTACAGTAGAATTTTGGGTTATGAGATCCACATGTAAGTCCTGTCACATTGTACTGTTGAACTTAATTTTATTCCTAGCACTTCAGTCCTCTAATTCATCATCCTTTAGATGACAGTGTTTATATTTAAACTGGGTGATGTTAGATTTCTAGCCCCATTTCAGAGTAAGATCCAGGCACATAGCAGCCTCACATCTGCCAAGCTTCAGTTTACAGAAGAAAGATATTCAGATAACTGGACCAGAAGGGAACTGATATATATTTCAGATAGGTCATCAATGCAAACAGTTCCAGGACTGGCATATTTGGTGGCCATGTAGTATAACCTGAAACTCAGTCTAAACACACCCAGCATTTCTTAACACAATAGCATGCTCTATGGAAACATGTCTACTCTTTATCCTATAGTCGCTAATTAGAAATACTAAACAGCATTAGCTCCAAAAAAAAATTCACTGTCTCTATCCTGATAATCACCTTCATCACAACCTACTGTTATCTCATCTTCAAAAATTCATAACTCATTTTACTGTAGTAAAATTAAAACTTTTGTTGTGGCATAATATCATATGCTTTCTCAATATGTGCACTCTGTAGAAAACAGTGGTATCAAAAAGTTCCTGTTAGCATGGCATGATTAACTTTAATAAATTTATTGTGTATTATGCATTTTTCTGTTTATTGGGAAGTCTTCAATTACTATTTCCTCCAGATGTTCCGTATTATGAAGGCCAAACTATTGTTCCTCAGCCACTTATCTAATTTTTCTGCTTTTAAATAAAAATTATGCATTGTGTAGTTTTTACTTATGTAAGACACTCTTCAACTTGACTTAGTTTTTTATTATTTCTTGCTACATTTCATGAGTCAGTTTTCTTAAAAGTCTAGAACGATGTTTACCAGCCCTAAAACATTCAGCATATAAATTCAAATCACACAGAAACAGGTACCACCCAAAGACCTACTCATCAATGGAGAGATAGGAATTTTCAGATTCCTGTTCAGATCTAGGGAGTTTGAACTGATGTCTATAGTGTCTACAGTAGCTTTTTTTTCCCATTGATTTTAAAGAGAATGGGAAAAAACAGGGTTCTGATTGCTTTGTTTAAGTGTTTAACACTGGGGAAACTCAGCCAGGGTTCGAAGTGCATCCATGGGTCCAAATGTCCTGCTCAAATCTGGGGCTGCGCACATACTGCCATTGGCCCAGGACCCCATTCTAGTCCCCAGGTGCCATCAGTTACTTCTCCAACAAGGCTGCAGGATGCCAACCCCTGCCTGGCCACAGGGCCCACCAAGACAGGACCGACCCTGTTGGCTGCTGTCCAGCTGGGCTTAGGTCCATTCCTGTCCCCCATTCCTGGTCCATGTCTGACCCTGTCTTGCCTCATGAGACCCAAACCCACATCCTACTCCAATCCGTAGGGAGGTTCCCAATGCCTGGGGCTGGGTTTGCGCCTGGCTGCCCCCCAGTCTGCCCTTCCTCTGGCTGGGGAGGATAGACCCTTGTTGTCGGTCCCTGCCTGGGTGTTCCAGGGACACCCTGCTGCCCCCAGCCCATGTCCCATACAGACCCCTTATGGATTTTAGATTTATTTCTGTTGCACGTGGCACTTTTTTACTCTCTCTCTCTTCATTCCAACAGTTACTCTGTTGAATGCTGGAGTTTGGTACCACATTAGATTGTCTTTATCCTCTGCCCTTCACTGGACAGGAGTCAGACTTCCAAGTTTTAGACATTATTAGAAGAGACTTTTTCTTACTTGTTCTGAATTAATTTGCAAAGGAAAACCCGTAACGACTTTTTGAAATTGTCACTTTGTGCTTGCACTTTTTGACTTTTAAATTATAGCTTTCTTTAATAGCTTTCTCCACTCCAAATAGGCTCCTTGTTTATTTCTAATATCCTTTTTATGAGATGGTTGTTTATCGAATTAGGTCTCTAAAAAGTTTTCTGAAAAGTTTTTTCTCTCTGCATGAGATGCAAGTCACAGATAATTTTTGTACTCTTGACATAGATAAATTCCAGTCTTTTTCCCCACTGAAGATCTTGAGTAATTTAGTCCAGTTAGCTTCATTAATTAATTTCCATAATTCTCGAAGTTTGTACTTTGGAAACTGGAAAAAAAAAACAAATCCTTAGCTCCTGACCCATCCTGCTGAAGTCATTTAGAGGGGAATGAGACCAGAATGGTAATAGTTCCCTGTTTGCACAATGTATTCATAAAGTGATTTATACTACTCCAGTCAAAATGCAAGCACTTCTGTTGATATTGAGTTTAATTGGGCACAGTAATGACTAAAGGCTCTTAAAGGTCACTGCATCCAGATGTTCAGCTATTAGTCACCATCACCCAACAAACTTTCTACAGTAAATAAAGATAAAATAGGGAAACACTGCAACCTTCAACAAAATTACTGTGGGGGACTGGTAGGATTATATACTTCTGCTTTCTCATCAGCTAAGTTAAATTCCCTCAGAGAACATGATCTTACTGAAAGCAAATTTTACCCTATAAGGAAGGACCGGCCTGTGCTTCATTCAAATAGGCTTTATTTTCATGAGTAATTACAAATTTCAATTACAAATTGAAACTTACAGTCTCTAACAATTCTGATGTTTTACCCATTGTATAATCAGAGTATTTCTTGTTCAATGCTACAATGGGTGAACACTCTTGCCATTGACATTTTAAACAACTCACGTCTTTCTCGATACAGTTTAGGAACTAATATTAAGAATATTTTCTTTTTCTATTTTAAAAACTCATCCTATTGGAATCAAGGTCAGTCTTCATTACACATGGCCTATTAACAGCTAGTTTATTGATCATAAAAAAAATAAATAAATTACAAAAACTGAATATAAAAACAGGAAATCAGTTTTGATAAACTGACTGACTCTGATAATATTTCATACTCTTGCATAGTATTTTAGTATGTTAACCTAAAATAACTTTTCAGTCTTTTTCCTGCTGTCTTCCTAAATATGTACAAAGGCATTATAGATTTTTGTAAGAGAGCAATCTTTCAGCTTCTCATCTTGTACCATTACTCACTTTGAAAAAAATACAAAAAAAAAAGTCTCACCACTTAGAAACTAGTGCAGGATTTAATTTTAGTAGCCAAGAATACATAAATAAATAAATAATTTAATAAATAAATAAACATTGAAATCATTTTAATTCTGAGAAAACTTGAAATCAAACAACTTAAAATGTCAGTGCCATTTTGCCCTCAGCCTTCTCTTACAGACATAAATTGGTGATACTTATTCACTCAGGGGGATGAAGAGAAAGGTAATTAGAAATTGAAGCTACCACCAATCAACCACTCATCATTGAATTCTGTGTGAATATTTTTCCTATGTAACTGGAATTCTCATAATAAAAATGTTATGAGAAGGCAACATTTCTTAGATATTTTTGTTTATCATGATACACTTACAGAAGTGCTATAAGAAATCTTTAATTTTAATCAGATATATACCGTGGAACATCCTTACACTGCAGAAGGAACGAATGCCATTGAATCTTCTTTCCAATCCATCTTTACAATGTTTCATCCAAAAGACTGTGCTCCTTATTTATCAGCACTCTGTTTCCCCAGTGAGATAAACAGCATTCTTTAGAAAATATATTGCCAGACTTTACAGTAGAATTCATTTGCTGGAGTGATAAATCTAGAGCTAAGTCTGAATACAGTCTCATTTAATCCGAGAACATTGTCACAATTTATGTAATGGGCTGCTCTAAAGGTTAACAAGAAAACATCCTATCTCTCTCTTTTTTTTTTTTTTTTTTTTAAATGTCAGCCAAATATTTTATAGATTTCTCTCCATCCCCTTTTGTAGCCCCTTTAGTTAAATTAGTGCAACTGTCTGAGAGATCAGATTTAAGGCCTTTCAATGTTCCCTTGAACTCAGAACAGATGCCTCAGGAGTACTGCCAGGCAAAAGGTAAATTTGACTAATGCAGCATATTTTCTAAGGACATTATATACACAGAAATGACAGGTGGGTAGGTAAGAATTTGGTCTATCTATTAAGAGACTTAAAATTCTGGAAACAAGCCTATAGTGTCCAAAGCAGATTCAGCTAAAATACAATGAACCACTACTGTCCTTTATTTAGCATTGATATTGAATTGTGATAATGTACTTTGCAAAAGAGCATTTTGAGACTCTGGAGAGCTCAGATGAAAACATGACCTTTAGTCATAAAACAGCAACAAAGTCTTTTCCATGCGCTTAACATTTTTCATTTGCTAGTTGTTGAAGGCCAATTTTCTAAAATTACTCTTGCAGTCTAAAATGGAACACAGTACCTTGTTTTGGGATGGATGATCAGAGATTGTCAGTTTTCTGCACCTCCACAAATGAAACCATTCAGCCACAGACAACTTCACCAACCCATCTGAAAACAAGAAACCACTGAAATAAAGGAGCAAAAAATTTCTTTCCCCGTATTTCTTTCTCAAAAAGGATAGCTATACTCTAAGCAGGCTGTTTGGCTCAGGGAACAAATCACCTGAGTAGGAAATAAGCCCTCTGTCCAGCTGCAGGTATTTTTGTACCAAGTGAAATTCAAAAACAGTTATGAGATTACTCCAAACACCAACTCAGGGCTGGAAAAGGGAGATCTGTCTCCAAAGCTCTGACCATTAGAGAGAAGACGAGTAGCATAACTTTCATAGAAAAGAGTGATCCCCATCCTACTCTTCAATAAAAAGAGCTGTTAGAACATGATTTTTCTCATGGTCTTCTTCCCTCCATATATAAGCAGCAATATTCTTGTTCCTGCTCTAGACCCCTGATGAAGTGATCAGAGATTCATCAGATAAATCCTTTCTGTGCCTGATTTTATTACGGAAAATAAGTAAGTATAGATGTGAAATGTACATAGTACACATGAAAAATAAGGAGACATATTTTGTGTGCTAATAAACCCTACTATGATCTGTTCTTATTTTGCAAACACCTGAAGAAATGGGGCAGTGGAAGTAGCTAGTGTCATGTAGCTGAGCTACATGACAGCACTGTGTTCTGGATGTGTCATAGCTGTGAAACATAATAGCTAAATCTTACTAGGTATTTCATGGGATTTAAGGTTTATTTAGCATATTGTCTATGTACACGTAACAAGAGTGACTTAAGGACAGGCAGACTGACTATGAATTCAAAAAAAATATACAGTGTTTTTGTTTCAGTTTTTCTATTGCCAATAGCTTTCAACTTTTGAATCGTCAGTTGTGATCTTTAAGGATGGCATCCACTAAAAGTGTTTTATAAATTATGGTCATAATGTGGTCAGTTATAGGCATGGAAATGCTTTTTAAACAGACAACAGACATTTAAGAACATGAGATGATCATACTCCAGTGACTGTGAAATGATCAGTATTATATAACTGGTGCAGAGGCACGGTGTATCATACAGGCATACACTGAAGCACCTAAAATGTGCTACAGATAAATCAGTTAAAAGTGTTATTCTATAGTGTTGCCATTGGCATTTGCCAAAATAAATAAAACCTACTTTACTAGAAATTGTCATCAGTTTCTCATTTGTGCTGTAAAATTAGCAACACCAGCATTGTTGGGAACAGGGAGGAGAAAACACACGACAGTTTGAAGTTTTCTGAGCTTTAAAAATGTGTTTTCAAACATTGGGTGTTTTACTACATTAGCTTAAGCATTGTGAAACACCCCATCCACCCTTGTAATTAAGCTACTGTTTATTTGTTTTTATGGAGTTTAAATTAAAACCATGATTTTTCCTACCTAAAGGGAAGCCTGGGTTGAGCAAACATCAAGAAAATCATAAAAGAGAAACTTCTGTATGATGTTGCTTGTTTTTCCTATAAAATATAAAGGGTGAAATCCTAGCCTATTGAAGTCATTGGGAGATTTGTAATTGACTTTGAAGGGCTGAGATTTCACCCTTAAGAAACACGGCTAAATTTTCCAAAAGCACTGTCTGATTTGGAGTTGCTTGTATGTGCCTGCTTGATCCTTTGACTGTGCTGAGCTTTAAGGCTCTAGAACTTAGAGTTGCTGATGCTCAGCACCTCTAAAATAGGCTCTCACTTGTCTTAATTTGGATGCTTAAATCATCACTGAACCAAGAATTAAAAGCTGGCTTTGGAAATTTTTAGCCTACTTCTTTAAAAAGTGTTAAAAAAAAAAAAGAAAAAAAAAAAGAAAAAAAAAAAAAGAAGTTACTCTGCATATCAAAAGCTTTGTTATTGTTATTAAAATAAGCTGGGTGGAATAAATTGAGAGCAGAAGTGAAAACTGGCAAAAGATATGATCATGAAAATTGCAGATTTTCAGTGCTGCCCTGGTTTTTGTAATGCTACTTCACTGAAAATGTTGAAAAAAGGGAAAAGAGCTAGTGGGATACTTCCATCAGACACTATTAAGAAATATGAAGAGTCTCAAACTACAGAAAACAGAAGTGACACATTTGCAGCATTTGCAAAGGAGAGGTAGGGAGGATTAATATATTTAAACAACACATTTAAATTTAGATCAGTAGTTTCTTACCATTTAAACAATTTCTTCATCACAAACTGTAATTCTTAATTCCTAAACTCATGTGTTTTCCATGTTGCTATCCTATCAATCATTAGCAATAGCAACCTTTAAGTAGAATCATATGTAATTGCAAACAAAAAATCCTTAGACAGTATCAGTTGAGTTCTTGAAATTATTACATGAAAGGTACAAAATTATCTCTGTTTTGTCTATCTCCAGAGGGTATTATGAGTTTATTCTCATGCTTTCTCCTTTGTTGCAACACAGGGCACAGCAAAAGAGGAAAGGGGAGAAATTTATAAGAAAAAAAGAAAAAAGAAAAACAAAACAAAACAAAACAAAAACAAAAACAAACAAACAAACAAACAAAAAAAGATTTAACTTACAATTCAACTGAACTCTTACTGGAATAGATTTAGAACAAATTTATCATATCTCCACATAGGTAGAAGCAGGGTCCAGGGATGCTCCAGTATGCATTTCTTCCACTGGGAGTATGGAGTATTTGGGAAAACAAGATGAAGCCAGTTTCACTCCTCAGATATTACATTGTAAAAAATACCTACAAAGAAATCTGAAACATCCATAATAATGCCACCCATTTTATCCAAAATCCATCTCATTCCTTTTCATTACCTCGAAAAAAGACAGAGGCCATACTAGGATAGGGTGCATACCAGGCCAACATAGTGCTGGGGCACCACATTGTTACAGCCATGGGAAAACAAAGATTGATATGGTTAGCCTCACCTTTGACTCCTTCTCAACAACCTGATACAGCTGAGGTGTAAGTGCAAGTCCAGAGTAAAGCTTAAACTCATCCCTTTGGTGCCTTAGCAGATGGAACTGCCAATTCTGCCACAAGACCTTTACCCTATGCCTGTTTTACACCCCAAATGAAAAGGGCATATCTACCAAACAAACTGAGGTGGTTTGATGGTATGTCAGAGACAGAACACTTCCAAGAGGGAAAATATTTATGATGGGTACAGTGTGACTCAATAGGTGATTCTTCTTCTAATGTGTGAGCTAAGTAGGCAAGAAGAATTGTTCTGGGGAAAAAAAAAATACAGATCCAAGATGATATCTCCTTTCTTTTCTTAAGCACACTGCAGAAAGTAATTAATATAAAAATTATGTCAGTTATGATGTGTTCAGATCATCTTAGCTTAGTGGAAGATTCACCTCATGGATATAATATTTGACCTCTTACATTATAATTGGTCCAAACTCCAAAAGACAGGATTTTATGGTCAATACTAGTGAGGTCTTGGTGAGAATGTATATATATATATACAAACACACAGTGGTTTTTTTTTTTTTTTTTTTTTTTTCTTCCCTCTCTGTATTTAAAAATTTCCACATCTTGTGACTTTTTTTAAAAGGTCAGCCCAAGAAATAGCTGAGGTTTAAAAGTTTCAACATGACATGGAAATAGTTGACACTGTATTGCAATGTACAGTCTTGTTCCAGACAAAACCAGATACATGATTTGAAAATTGCCTGATGAGCACTCTTAGGATTGAGGTTCTCTCTCTCTCTCTCTCTCTTTTTTTTTTTTTTTTTTAATTAACTTGTTGAAGACTTTATTCTGTTTCCAGTTTATTTTACACAGTCTTAGATTTAATTGTGCAGAATGCAGCTAAACTGTAGTAGTAAACCAGTGAGCTTTCAGTAAATTTTGTAAGCAAAGGAATTAATCATAATATGAATCCTAAATTAATTAATCATTAAAACATTTATATTTCAGTGATATAGAAACTATGAACATGCATATTATTTGTATTGGTTAAGGGCCATTTTTAAACAACATATAAGAAAAAAAAAATGCATTTATTTTAGAAAAATTTCATGTCTGTTGTGTACAACTGCAATTTCTACAAGTAAATTCTAACCTATCTCCCCCTGAATATAAACTCTTAAAAATTGTAACAATTTTAAAGGAAGAACTTTCCAACAAGAACTGGAGTTAATGGATATAGAAAAATGCTTTCCAGTGTAATACAGAAAAATGCAGACCTTATATATAATCTGAAGAATCTGTGAAGATCTGTACTCTGTAGAGTCAAGCACATGCAAACTGTACATGTATTTTTGCTTAAGATAAATGCTATGCAGGATCAATACAAATGTCTGCAAATGGAAACTCAACCAAACTGGACTTTACCACATCAAATTTCTGACATACTGATCTCAGACCAATTCTTTTACAATAAATCCTATGTATTATAGGAAATCCATTATGAAAGTGAAATGAGACTAAATATACACAAATACACATGTAACAAAATACTAAACATATATATCAGAGAGCAAAACCACATTTTGTAATAGTAGAGGAATTTTTAATAAATGAAAGATGATCTTGCAGAGCAACAGTCAAAGAAAAGGTTTTATTTAATTATATATGGTCTATATTCTAACTGTTGTACATGGAATTTTTGGCAAAATGAAAACAGTTATATTCAAATCACACTGACTTTCCCTTTGACTCTTCTGTAAACCCAAAGGAAAACAGGCAGTCTGCTACCATCGTTAGTCTGCTAATTAGTCCTCCTGAAGACAGACAGGAATGTCAAGTTGTATTGGTTTTCCATAAAGGTTTGAGAAGATGTGTGACCGCTTCCACATTACCAGAAAGTGATTTTGCGACTCTGTTATCACACAAATTCACCCTACTGAAAAATAGCATGTTAACAGTTCATGTCCCAAAAGAGAGATGATGTTATGGTTGAATTTTTTGAACAACTTTAGTCCCACATCCAAGTAATCTTGAGTGAATTCTGGTCTCCATTATATTATGGAATATTTCATGAAGAAAAAGTGTTAACTCAATAAGGCATTCTCAAGCAGATCATAGCACAAACATCTCTGCTTCAGCAAATAATTTATACTAAGGACAATTATGACGATTTTCAGGATTTTGAGGATGAATAACTTTCCAAACAGATAAACTGAGTGGCATTAAAATTAGTATCAACATCATGTAAGAGTAGAGGAAATCAGAATTATTATTATTTTTTTCCCATAGCTGGAGTTATTCTTACCATGGGCCTTCTATGCAAATCTGTTTATGTCTGTTCAAAATACATACATAAATAAATAAAACTAACCACTATATTCACAGTTAAGAGTTCTGCAGCAAGAGTGCTGTCCTGCATAATTCAAGGGCATGATTTCACTGCATTTGGGAACACAGGATTTTTGTGTGTGTATGCAGTGAGGTGAAAAATCAGTCTACAGTTAAATAACATTAATTAGTAAAGCTCTTGGATGGATATTCAGAACAGCATAGGAATGTATGTCTTGCTTTGAAACACAACTGTTCTAATTAAATGTTGCATTTTAGTCTGTCAGTAAATTTCAACTCTAGAGTTTGTTTCCCAACCCAAAATTCATTTCAGGAAAGATATTTGCACACATTTCTATATTCTATGGTTTAACATTAAAGTAGCCACAGCAATGTGTAACAATAGCTGTGACAATATGACGCATTAGTGTTTGTGCTTTGTTCATAGGAGATATTGCTACTATTTGGCATTATTCTTCACTCCTCCAGCAAAGACATGGTTGTGATATTTCTGTGTGAAACTAATGCAGTATTTATTTCTTCTGATTATTTTTCCCTTTCCAGTGATTATGCCACTACTTTACTGCAAAAACACAAAGAGTAGCAGAAATCATAAAAACAGATAGAGAACTAGTAGAAGGCCACCCATTAAAAAAAAAAAAAAAATGTAACAGAGAAATAAGAAGCAATAGAATTCAGGATGTCCTTCCACTTTAATTTTTCTTATGACCTGGCATCTCATGAATCCTCTCTCGAAGGGACACTGCTGATGTCAGACAAGATAATTCTGTAACTCTATGTTTTAAGGGGGAGTCAAAAAGAAAAGGCCTCCTTTCATATTTTAAAATATCTATTTTCTAAATTTTGAAAGTGCTGAATGAAGTCGACCCAAACCAAAGCAATAAAGGGATACAACATAGCATTAATCCAAGTTCTGATTTAATGATTCTGTGATTCTGTGATATGAAGAAATGTACCAAAAGAAAAGAAGTGAGCGTTCTAATTTCCCTTGCCAATATTTTCCTCTCCTTCTTTATACACACTATAAGATGGTTATTCTTGTAAATGCATTGTACAAGAAATGTGTCATATACTACCGGTGAATAAAAGAGAAAATCAATTAAACAGAGGCCTAACTTGGAACTTTTAAAAATATTTGCCTAATGTTTAAGGATATGAATGGTTTCATCAAAATTTACTCAGGTAACTGTTTTAATAATATGAGTAACTGGGATAGCAAAGTCAGGCATGGAAGTCTAAGGGAGATATGGACTGAACCTTCATCAACGTGTGATGGGAACACACTTTCCAAGATTATAATGGCCTACATAGACTTCAGACAAAGTCAAGTAGTATTGTCCTACAGACAATATAAATATAGAGTGAGCGACAGTACCTGTTTTGTAAAGTTTTCTATATATTTATGAAAGAAAGGAGGCAGAGACTGCACAGCTGGTAGTATCAATAAGACATCTAGAATAGAAACTGGCTTTGTGAGCACCAGGGTAACTCCATGTTAACTGCCTCACTTTCCTTTTGTAGAGCTGCTACACTCCAAGTACCGCAAGCTTATTTTCACATAGTAATACTGTTGAACTCCAGATACGAGACTCTGGATATTTATAAAAAAATATTACTAAGAACATGTTTGCCATGTTTGACATTTTCACATTTTTATATAAACTTTGATTCTATATAAAAAAAAAAAAAAAAAAAAACAGATAACCTGAGTAGTAAGTGAAACAGGTAATGCATGCACACTCTCTGAGTAATCATCTGCCTGTTCAAAGCAAGTAACAATGAGTGCTGATGTCTGTTGATGATGAAAACAAGACTAATAAATTTATATTGCTCTCTTATGAGTTCTTTCTTTGTGTTTTGGGTTTTATTTAGTTTGTTTGATTGTTAGGTATTTTTGTTTGTTTTGTTTTTTTCTTTTGTCTATCGACATCGAGCAGATTAGGCATTATTTTTAGACTGAGACTCCATTGCAAGAAATTCTTCCAAGGATTTTCAAACCAAAAAGATGAAATATCTGAAATCTGTGAGGTTTAGGAGTAGGACCAACAGGTAAAACAGCACAAAATAAAGGTCACTTCGAATTCTACTCCTTTCATTCTTTCAGGGATGATTAGAACACAGCTTTCTCTTTCCAGGAAAGTTATTTCTTCCTAGGTATCCATCTGTCTGGTCCTTCACGTAGATTCCTGGCTTTCTGTCAAAGACAGTTTTACTTTCTGTGCATCAAGCTTTCTTCTTTTTTATTGTCTCAATTTTTGTTTCCCAGCTTGTTCTCTTCGCTTTAGTGAGTCTTTTTGAGCTTCACAAAATTGCCATCGGTATTTTGTTCTGTATTTCCATCTGCTGAACCAGCTGCCTTACTTTTCCTTCCTCCTCATTTTGTTGTTTCTTCTTTGTCACCATCCCTGAGTGACTATTCCTGTTTTGCCTCCTTAGTTTATTCATTCTTTTTATGGCATAAAGCTGCAACAGAGGAGGTTTAGATTGTATATTAGGAAAAAAAAAAAAAAAAATCTTTACTGTGAGGGTGGTAAAACACTGGAACAGGCTTTTAGAGAGGTGTTGGATGCCCCCATGTCTGTCAGTGTTCAAGTGAGATCATTTGGATAATGTCCTTAATAATATGCTTTAACTTTTGTTTAGACCTAAGGTGGTCAGACAGTTCGACTAGATGATCTCTGAAGGTCCCTTCAGACCTCTCCTCTCCTCTCCTCTCCTCTCCTCTCCTCTCCTCTCCTCTCCTCTCCTCTCCTCTCCT
>CM021697.1:9847609-10214110 GCA_011074415.1 Stictonetta naevosa | reverse complement strand
CTCCTCTCCTCTCCTCTCCACTCCTCTCCTCTCCTCTCCTCTCCTCTCCTCTCCTCTTCTCTCCTCTCCTCTCCTCTTACCTACTTTTCAGTCATTTTCCAGAACAAATGAATTTAGATGGAAAAGATTTTCTTGGAAAAGAAAATATCTCTATACTCTAATGAATCAGTGAGGAACACCTGACTTTCTGAAGACCATCCAAGAGAACAATAGATTTGAACTATCTGATTTCAGCAAAGATGGATAACCATAAGAAATGACTGAGGAGCCGTTACAGTATTCATTCACTAACCTGTTGACCTGCTCATGGCATTATCCCGTAAAAAGATCCTGGTTCAAGGTCTGTTTTAAAATTTGCAAATTGTTCTCCTCTAACTAATTTAGGAGTCTCAAGCTTATCATTACTTGTAAATTTACAGCTGTTCCATCTATCATCAGCTTGCTAATAGGCAGTTGTGCAACTCTCAGGAGCCTTCCATAGGAAGTAAGAGAAGAAGGTAGCTGCTACAGATGGAATCCCATTCCACCTCAGCAGCTTCTTAACAGCATTCTCAGATGTGTAAATGATCCGTTAGCAACAGGATTAGCAAGAGGATTGCTACAAACATGAAAAGCTACCTTCACAGAGTGAGATGAACCTTTCACATTGTGATGAGAAACTGCTGGAACAGAAAATCCCTATACACCAAATCAGTAGAGCACAGGTCAGGAGAAGAAAATTTGCAAACAAATATAAAAGATAATGATGAAAACCCACTGGGATTTGATGAAGATCTGTATAAGAAGTGTTACTGGACCTGTCTTATCTCTATCTTTTCTTCTAAATCTTAGAGTGCTTATAACATCTCAGTTGTTGCCTTTACTGCAGATTAACTGTTCAGTCCAGCACATGAGCCATAGTAGCTTCCCCCTGACTTTCTTTTTCTGGCCTGGCTCAAAGCCTACTTGATCTTCCTGTTGTCCTTAATGCATTTAGTCATTTCCCTTCTACTTGGCAGACAGTTTCTCCCTGGCCCCCATGATTGTTCTACACTGCTCATTTCTCTAGCTGCTCTGTCAGCAGCCCCACTGTCAGATCTGTTTCCTCATTACTGGTCATTACATCAGGACTCCCCTTTTCCATGTTTACGTCTGTATTTATTTGTATGGACTTTTGTCTGCAATGCCAAAGCTAACTATTTAGAATTAAGACTTCTATACTCCAGACCTGAGTTTTGGTCTCACTCATACTGTTCTCCTGATATTTCACCTAGAGCTCAAGTCCAGTATGACTATACAACTTGTCTAAACTACTAGCTTTAATAATCACAACTAATTATGCTCTCTTATTGCTTGACCCCCATGCTTACAATCATTTATAGGCTTTTTCTATTTTTTTCATCATCCATGCTGGAGCAAATTCTGTCTTTTCCCCAAAGCGCTCTAACCCATTTTTTTTCCTATCACTTGTATTCATCTTAATGCACATCTTTTAGGTTTAATAAGCCCCCAAAAGCTTCTTCAGTAACCATTCCCTCTGCTGATGCATCAATCATATAATTCCAGTATCTCTTCCTACTTTCCAGTCCACATATCACATAGCCATTGCCAGCCTCTCTTTTACAGTGTATATTTCATGTTCATTTTCCATGTTGATTTTTCCATGTTTCTTACCAGCCTCTTTATTTCTTTCAACCGTAGTAACTGTTCCCATGCTCATACCTTCAGTTCATAGACATATTGTTGGCAAACCAGACCAGCTGCCTGGTTTCATTCAATTACTTTTAAAATTCTCAAAAGAGAAGAAAGAAAGAGAGAGAGAGAAAGAGAAAAAGAGAGAGAGAAAGAGAGAGAAAGAGAGAGAGAAAGAAAGAAAGAAAGAAAGAAAGAAAGAAAGAAAGAAAGAAAGAAAGAAAGAAAGAAAGAAAGAAAGAAAGAAAGAAAGAAAGAAAGAAAGAAAGAAAGAAAGAAAGAAAGAAAGAAAGAAATTTGGAAGAAAATAATTAAAAAAAAAAGGAAAAAAAAAAAGGAAAAAAAAAAAAAGAGGAAAACCCAGGATAGTTTTAATATGCTCTTCTGCTGGGTAATTATATGATCTCAGTGTCATGATTTCCTCTCCCTCTCTCTTTCCTCATGAGTTTTTCTGCCTTGTGACACACTGAGTGATAATGACACACTGAGTGATAATGACCTATTCTTTTAATCATTTTTTTTGTGAGACTCCTATCAAATTCCTGAGAACAAAATAGATAAAAATAATAAAGGATTTTTTTTTCTTTCTGTTTTCAACATAAAAAGGCAAACAGTTCTATAGACTCAAGTGGAAGTTCAAAATATATTGGTAGAATCTTTGGCTGAGGTTGCACCACTACTATATAATGGGGATCCCTGCACATACCCATCTTAAACAGTCACAAATTCTTCAGGACAATCACAACACAAAAACAAAACAAAACAAACAAACAAACAACAACAAAGGCAAATAACAACAACAACAAAACACTTTTGAAAAGACATAAATGTAGTCAGATCATATCACTTGATCTTGTCTGGTTGTTTTTCTGGACGGCTGCAACACCCACAACTGCACTTTCACTTCCTAATCATTCTTGTAGGGCCAGAATGCTGCTGATGACTCACTATCACCTTCAGAAACTACAACTATTGTTCTCCGAGTTTAGTTCCTGTTCTTTTTCTTTTGGTTAGAAAATTTTAATGCATTTTATTCTGTCTGTCTAACAGATGCATAAGCAATGCTAGAATGATTTTCAAGCATGAAGAATAAACATCTATTATAAAATCTATTATTTAAACAGTTTCAAATCCCATTATTTTACATGTATCCACTTATTTTGTTGCCTTTTCTTTATGGAATATATAAATTACGGAGGCTGCTATATAGCTGAGTAACAACACAAGATATTAAGAAACCCAGGTGTGATTCGTTTGACTAAATGTAGATGGCTGCATCTAGTCTAGTCATCAAGGACCCTTTAACATTCAGCAGTCATGTCAGTCACCATTTATTTAATTGTAAATTAGATGTCTAAAACAGATCAGGGAAATGTGCCCTTTTTCCTGTATTTATAAAAGAAGGATGTAGTGATTATTTCAGATGTCAATAGCTATACTATACGTACGCAATATTAACTGGAAAAGATCTTATCTTTATAATTTAACCCTTTAATAGCATTGTGGGCCTAACAATTCACTAACAATATCTACAGAGATGTAGATAACAGTTTCTTCCTCCAAGATCTTATTTTCTGAATAAGACTTTTCAAGAAAATGAAATGAATGATCAAGTGAATGAAGAGCAGGCGTGATCTGATTTCTCTTTACCCCAGATTCACTTGCTAATTATGACAGAAATTATAACAAAACTGTGCAGGAGTGTACTAAAGCCAATAAAAGCCACAGAACAATTATTTATTAAACAGAGAACTGAAGTAGAGCTAGATGTTCTTATCTTCCTTTTCCTTAGTAAAAGCTTCATTTCTGTTTTACAGTCTAGTATCACTACTGACTCAGAACTCAGAAATACCATGCTATCTAGAAAGCAGGATTAGAAAGGTTGAAAGTAAGTCACTGTCCAGTCATTTTCTCTCTCTCCTCTCTCATTTGTAAATAATTGCCAAAGATGCTATGCCCAGTAGCTATGTAAGTATGAATTCTGTCATTTGTCAATGAGTTACACTTTATATGTTCACTCAAACCTTCGTTAGTTCTGAGACTGTTAATATTGCTTATAGGAGGTTGTTCTTCCTACAGAATGTATGACACATTCTTGTGGTAAATATTTCTTACTGGAATGATGTCCAGTCTGTTTAGAAGCCTAGTCTTGGCTGAAAGATAAGACAAACTATTCACCATGTAAAGATCATCTATTGTAGACTCCTAAAGCTGGCAACTACCAAAACAAACTTACTGACAATTACACCGGTAAGTAAATTTCTAAAGGTGATTTGCCACTGGACAGGCTTAAATCCCTTATCTTTAAATCCTTGAAATACCTATATGTTCTACATTCACTTTGACATTGCCTATATTGGTGATTTAATATAGACTTAGTTTGAATTGAAAATGCAGTAAATCATGGTACTGCTCTCAAACTTGTTCAATAAAGCATGTCTGTTCTTCAGACATAAGGGATTTTTAAAAGAATTTGAAAAGGAACTTCTTCTCTTCCATGTTTTATTTCATTCAGCTTACCAGAATAGTAGTTAATGATGTCTTCTTGAAATAGAGAACAGATGGAGATAGACTGCCCATGCCATGCCAGCTGGCCAAAAAAATTAAAAAATAGAAAAAAAAAATAGTAGGTTGAATTGTAAAAGTAAGTAGTCTCATTTGCCTCTTTTGGTTAAAGTAAGATACTGAACAGGAAGAAAAGGTGAAAGGGGAATGTGAATCTTAAATAAATAATAGAGAATTATGGCACACCCAATCTGATATTTGTGCTAAAAAAGAAGTCTGAAGTTTGCTGAGAAACCATTTCCTGCTACAGAGATCTTTTGTTCAATATTTCTTAATTTATTTCCTATTTCCTGTGAACTCGCAGCATTTGAAATTCTCTCTCTTACATGTTTATATTTCATTCCAGTGTCTCAGTTCCATTGGCATTTGCTTGTATGGTTCCCTGCTCCCAGGGCAGTTAATTGCAAATATGAATAGATAACAAACAATCAAAAAGCAATTTTATTTTAATTAAGAAAAATTAAGAGTCAGTGACAGAGTAAGAAAGTAAGAGTCTTTGGTCTATCTGTACCAAGAGCAACAAGTTTCACAAATGGTTCCTTTACTCAATGAAATTAAGTGTAAGAAAGCTAATCAATTCCATCAATACAATGGAAAATAAAACAGGATTTTGAGTGAAAAACTATAAAAATATAATATACACACAAAGAGCAGGACAGAAAGAACAGAAGAGAAAAGAAGAGAAGAGAAGAGAAGAGAAGAGAAGAGAAGAGAAGAGAAGAGAAGAGAAGAGAAGAGAAGAGAAGAGAAGAGAAGAGAGAAGAAAAGAGAAGAAAAGAGAAGAAAAGAAAAGAAAAGAAAAGAAAAGAAAAGAAAAGAAAAGAAAAGAAAAGAAAAGAAAAGAAAAGAAAAGAAAAGAAAAGAAAAAAGAAAAAAGAAAAGAGGCTATTATATTAGTATTTACGAATTCTGCCCATGATACTAAGGATCTTGCTATTCAGGGTCCAGACACAGATAATTCTAAATGCTTCTCTTTTTGAAGTCTGTTTACTAACTTCCCCTATTTTACTGAAATCACCAATTTAACAGCTTACACTTCTGTAAAGTAACTCAGATAAATGTTTAAATATGGATCTAGGAATCTAGTTGTGACCATCTGTTTTTGAAAATGTTGGTTTGAAAGTTTCAGAGTTGTTGATTGGTGTCTAACTCAGAGAGAGATTTATTTGTCAACACAACACACATTCTCTGAACTTCCTGTACAGTTTTCAAACATGTTTTCAAAATTATCTTTGTAATTGGGCATGTAATTTCCATTAAAATGAATAGGTCTAGCGTGTCCAAACCATGGGGCATAAAGCTGTAAGGCACTTCCTTCCTTCATCATCAAACCCAGAGCTTTTATATTCCAGACAACAATATCATACAGTTCATTCCATCAATATATTAAAAATAGCCTCTCCTCATGCCACCACAGTCTTATTAGAAATTATCTTAAAATCTCAGTGTACTCGCAGCTGAAAAATGATTATGATTTCTGACCTGATAATTTCATATTTGCCTATTTTGTGCTCTGTCCATCTATCTGTAGAGCACTTGTCTGCTGTCCTCATGTGCTTAAATAAAACACCTACTTAGACAAATTTTAGACAAATTTTAGACACATTGAAAAGTTTAGATCCAAAACATTGTTTTTAGGGGCCAAATGCTATTTATATTCTGTTTGGTTAGGAACACTTTGACTCTGGCAGCTGAGATCTTCTGATATTTCCCAGGAAAAAGTAGAGAAGCCTTTCAAAAAACTATTTCCATTATTTTGATCAACAGAAAACTTGCTTTCCTCTCTAACAATGCAATGTCTTCAGGTAGTAAAAAACAAAACTCTTAATCGGCCATCACTTATACTACTAGTGATTCTGCACATTAGGCAACCTTTGTGTCAATGCTTGGGGTCATTATGAAATCTATAAAACTTTATTATTGAAAACATTAATTTCATTCAAGTAAAAATCACTCAGGTCACTAGTGGTATAGGTGATGGCTGATGAAGAGCTTTGTGTTTTACTAACTGAGGACCATTCACAGTAAAAATTTTTATATGACTATACAGGAGGGAAGACAGGACTCAAAAAAATCAGAATTAAATGATGTATTTTGCAAGCTTTTTAAAAAACACCTGAAGTTATGGAGTACATCACTTAGTATTCTAATTGCTGTAAGATTATTTATTAAGTGTTCTAATTACTTTAAGAAATGAGAATTTCGCAACCATACACTCTATTAAATTGTCTGGCCATTGACCTGTCTGGTAAGTATCAAATGCTCTCCAATTCCAACAACATTGCCTAATTTCAAACTTGAATAAGAGTAGAAGTTTCAAAAATAGTTGCATTTCTGGAATTTTTGTGAAAATTAGGAGCACATTAGAAGAAAGAGGGAGAGATTGCCTATGAAGGAAAGTCAGACAGAACTAGAGATTACACAACTCCTTTGAAAGTAGCTGTATACCCAGTCATGCATTGACTATTGAGTGTTATCCTAGCTGGACTAACCAAACACTAATCTGTAGGTCAGGACTAACCCCACTATGTAAGTCTGGAACTATGTATGCAAGTCCATGTTAGGTGTGAACTAATGCCATTAAAGTCTGTTGCCTAATTGTGGGGTTCATATTCTTAAATGAATGGTTCCATATAAACCCCTGCTGGTGTAGGATATATACACATTGGGGATCAGTCTTCTACCAGTTATGAAGCAACACAACAGTCCTGCTATGAGGCTCCATTAAACATTCCTAGCATTGAGCAAAAGCCACCTCCACTAAAAGTTTTCAAATTTCTCAGAAAGCCAGTTTCGAAACTGGATAAATGCATAACCGAAATAAAAGCTGCTCTTTAATTTACAGAATAGACTGGACTACATGATCAAATGGTACTTCCCAGCCTTAAGTAATCAGATTATGATAAAGTGGCTGAGTTAACCACTGATGATATCATTAACTAGCAAGGACAAAACAAATGTCTCAAGGTTTTAGGTCATTTCAAACTGTTAATTACTCAGCATCACAGATAGATTCTTCTGATGTAGAGATAAGGTTTTAAATGGCAGCTGATGAACCCTAATTACCTCCAGAATATGTCACGTACAGACATTTAAATAGTAAGCTTGATTTTTCCAGTTTCAAGTTTTATCACAGTCATTATTATATAGTTAGGTGAAAGATCCTTTGTATGTAGACATTGAACTATTACAGATGAGCCCAGAAGACTTGCTTACTTACAACCTTCTTAGAAGCTAATGCCCTGAAAATAGCTAAGAAAAAATTGCTCTAATGATTCCTTTCCATAAAAAAAAAAATAATAAAAAAAAAAATCCTGGGGGGATGTTATGCATATGCAAGTATGGAATCAAAGTCAAGTGAATCTGCATTTTAACAACAGTGAAAGTGCCTGATTTAAATTATTCTCTCAATATATGCTTCATACTATGATGATGATTGAAATCTGTAGATTTTAATTGTTGCCAGAAATCTTGTCAGATACAGTTACCTGCTTAGACAAATCAAATAAATACTGATGCCTGTTTACCTTCTGAAAAACAGAGAAACATCTAAAAACACCTCTACCTCTTTACTCCTCAATTTTCCAGTCATCTCGGATTTCAGAATTTCATCTTCACAGTAAGGGGCAAATTTCCAACAGTGCCTATCATACCTGTCCCTGTTCCCAAAACCTCTTAAATAAGCTTATCTAGTTTGAATTTGGCTCACACTATTAGGAATATTTGAAATTTGCCCTTTCACACCATTCTGTAGCATGAAGAAAGGAAAGCAAACTACACTATGTTGAGCTGAGTTATCATTTAGATAAAAACACTACGGAAATTCACCGGAAACATTTGTGTGTGTGGTTATATCACTGACGTCAATTCAGAATTTCTGTGTATCTCAAGAACAGATGTCAGTTTTCAAATGTTTTTTATAATAAATAAATTGGCTTTTGACCTGACCATTGAGATAGCTGTACTTTGGCTGTAAATAAAATTGCTTATGGCTAAACAACTGCAAGTTTCCAGATCTGAAACATGTTGATTTACAAAAATGCATTATGAGAAATAAAAGGCAAAGAGAAAAACCTTGGCTTAGAGTGTAGAAAGTAGATTATTAAGATTGATAACAAATATGTCTGCAAAACCCATTTTAATAACCAAGAAGTACAAATATATTCTGAGATACAATGAATAAAATCTTAGTAATTTCTCATTTTACCTTTTTTTTTTTTTTTTGAGTGTTGTAATAGAACAAGGTGTAATGATTTTAAACAAAAAGAGGGTACATTTACATTAGACATTACAGAATCATAGAATCACAGAATCATCTAGGTTGGAAGAGACCTCCAAGATCACCGAGTCCAACCTCTGACCTGACACTAACAAGTCCTCCACTAAACCATGTCACTAGTCTCTACATCTAAATGTCTTTTAAAGACCTTCAGGGATGGTGACTCAACCACTTCCCTGGGCAGCCTATTCCAATGCCTAACATCCCTTTCCATAAAGAAGTTCTTCCTAATATCCAACTGAAACCTCCCATGGCGCAACTTTAGCCCATTCCCCCTCGTCCTGTCACCAGGCACATGGGAGAATAGACCAACCCCCACCTTGCTACAGCCTCCTTTAAGGTACCTGTAGAGTGCGATAAGGTCGCCCTTGAGACTGCTCTTTTCCAGGCTGAGCAATCCCAGCTCCCGCAGCTGCTCCTCGTAAGACTTGTTCTCCAGACTCCTCACCAGCTTCATTGCCCTTCTCTGGACTCGCTCAAGCACCTTGATGCCTTCTTGTAGTGAGGGGCCCAAAACTGAACACAGTACTCGAGGTGCGGCCTCACCAGAGCTGAGTACAGGTGGACAATCACTTCCCTAGCCCTGCAGGCCACACTGTTTCATTTGCAAGCCAGGGTGCTGTTGGCCTTCTTGGCCACCTGAGCACACTGCTGGCTCATATTCAGCCAACTATTACTCTGTGGGTGGTGAGGCACTGGCATACGTTGCCCAGAGAAACTGGGGATGTCCCATCCCTGGAGGTGTTCAAGGCCAGTCTGGATGGGGTTTGGTAAACCTGGTCTAATGGGAAGTATCCCTGCCCATGGCAGGGAAGTTGGAACTAGATGATCTTTGATCCCTTACAACTCAAACCATTGGTTTAAGTGACAATAACACCCCACTACAGACTTGTAGTCTTTCAGAGTGGACCAGTTTAATGCTTTCTGTTATTTCTGCATTTTTTCTGACATTCCTTATACCACTGAAGATTTGTATACATGTAAATAAGGCAGAGAGGGTGAATTTGCACCCTCCTTCTGAGGTATTGCTTTTCCATGTAGGTTTGGCTTCTGTAAAAAGTTTATCCTGGAAGATGATGAACCTGAAGGCTTTGGGTGCTTTGACCTCCTTTCACTGGCTTCAAAAGGAACAATATGAGAAATGAACTAGGCATCTCTTGAGAAAATAAGATATTCTAAGGAAGTTAGCTATACAGAGGAAACGCCCTAAATTATATAATTAGTAGAGCTACTAAAACTGTTTCATTGAAAATGCTTTTATTTGAAAATAGTTATTTCAAGAATACATGTCCAAGGACCCATCATTTACTATTCTTTTTTTGTTCCCAGTTTTCTATTGAAAATCCAAATCAATAAGACTGAAAAACTGAAAACAGATAAATCACAATTTAAAAACTACTCCTTTAGAACAAACAACTCTTTGTCCCTCTGCTTAAAACATGGAATCAATTTTTTTTTCAGTTAAATATGAACAAATTTTTAGAAAAATAATGCATTTTCATCAGTGCTTTTTTGCTTAAGAATTCTTTTTAAGACCGATTCCAAACTATCTTTCCATTGTGGATTGAAGCCAAGCCACCACTATAGTGGTGGTCATTCAGGAGAGTGAAAGCTGGCTCAGCAAGTCTGTGTTGGCACAGGATTTGAGAGATTTTCTGTCTCTTTTCTCAGACACAGTTTCTGTTTGTTAAAGTTCCAATTTTGTAAGAAAGGTAGAGATGTAAACAAATTCCTAAACTCAAGTATCAATAGGAGTGATATCCTGAGGATTGCAACAGGCCTGAAAATGCTATGATTTGCTAAGACCATCATTTCTTTGTTTCTGGACCTCTAAACCCCAATTCATCATTTCCTGATGATTAATTACTATGATAAATCACAGAATCACAGAATAGGCTGGGTTGAAGGGACCCTTAAAGATCGCAGATATTCCATATCCCCTGCCCACAGTGACAACTTTCACTAGATTGGGTTGCTCAAAGCCTCATCCAACCTGACTTTGAATACTTCCAAAATAAATCATCCACAACTAAACTTAGACCAGGAGCTGGTATCATAGAATCACAGAATCACAGAATATCTCAAGTTGGAAGGGACCCACAAGGATCATCGAGTCCAACTCCTGGGTCCCCAAAGGACTACCCAAGAAAATCAGCCCATATTTCTGAGAGCATTGTCCAAACACTTTTTGAACTCCAGGAGGCTCAGTGCCATGACCACTGCCATGTGGAGCCTGTTTCAGTGCCTGACAACCAACTCGGTGAAGAACCTTTTCCTGATAGCCAACTTGAACTGCCCCTGTCACAGCTTCAAGCCAGTTCCTTGTGTCCTATCACCAGTCCCCAGAGAGGAGAGCTCAGTGCCTGCCCTTCCGCTCCCCTCATGAGGAAACTGCAGGCTGCCATGAGGCCTCCCCTCAGCCTGCTCTTCTGCAGGCTGAACAATCCAAGTGACTCCAGATGCTCCTCTCACATCTTCCCCTCCAGACCCTTTACCATCTTTGAAGCCCTCCTTTGAACATTCTCTAACATTTTTATATCTTTCTTATCCTGTGGCACCCAAAACTGTAGACAGTACTCAAGATGAGGCCACAGCAACTCAGAGAAGAGTGGGACAATTCCTTCCCTCAACAGGCTGTGCCATGCCTGATGCACCCAAGCATATTGTTGTCCCTGGTGGCTGCCAAGGCACACTGCTGCCTCATGTTCAGCTTGCTATCAACCAGAACCCCCAGATCCCTTTCTGTGGGGCTGCTCCCCAGCCTCTCATCCCTGAGACCGTATGTATAGCCAGGGTTGCCCCCTCTCAGGTGCAGAATCCAGCACTCTCTCTTGTCAAACTTCATATTGCTGATGATCGCCCAGCTCTCTAATTTGTCTAGATTTCTCTGCAAGGTCTCACCAGCCTCAACAAAGTCAACAGCTCCACCCAATTTGGTATCATCCATGAACTTGCTCATAAAACCTTAAAGTCCAACATCCAAATCATTTATGAAAACATGGTATGGTATTCTGTTTGGATGTAGGATTAGAATATTGCTGACAATACACTAATGTTTTAGTTGTTGCAAAGGAGTGCTTATACTGAGTCAAGGACTTCTGCTCCTACTGCCCTGCCAGAGAGGAGGCTGGGGGTGCACAAGATGCTGGGAGGTTCTGCTGGACAAAACCAGGATAGGTGACCCAAACTAACCAAAGGGATGTTCCACACCGTGTGACATCATGCTGAATAATAAAACTAGGCAATTGCCCAGAGTGGGAAGGGTGGCCACTGCTGGGGATAGGAGGGAGGGAGTGAATGGCTCTGTGGTACTTACCTGCCAGCCAGTTTAAACCACGATACCATCTATAAACAAAAAGCAGTTTAAACTGTGCTACAGATTCTAGCTCTATATGTGAGTGGAACCACCTTAGTATAAAACTGATTGGAAAAGGTACTAATGAAATAGAGTACAGGGTTTTGTTGCCTGAATGAGTGATGCATTCACTTTTAACTTGCTGAGAACTGGATGTCTCTGTATCATGCTCCTCCACACAGTGTAAACTTTCCTACACCCTGTGTATTCCACAGAGGTCCACTAACTTAGAACAGAAAGATTTATAATATATGAGGCATTTGTCAGCACCTCCATTAGCAGTACCTTTTAAAACTGATTTGATAGAGAATCATGCAGAGAATGTTCAGAGTTCATTTGATTTGTCTGGTGTTTTTGGTCACTTTTGTAAATTCTACAGTCCAGTCTTCATAGTCTCTTATTGAAGATGTTAGGCAGTCTTAAGGGTAAAAAAGCTGTAGAGAGCTAAAGGCTTGGAGTGCCATCTGGGCCTTACTTCAGGAGAAATGTTATTCCATTTATATTGAGAAGAAATTAATAATGACAATGCATAATATATATTAACCCTTAGAAAATCCCTCTGCAGAGTACGCGGAACTGATGTTGATTAAAGCAGAAATCCCACATGTGTTTTTGTCCTGTTCTAAATTATTCAGGTCCTAGCAAGACAGTGTTTCATGCACATCCAAAAACAAATAAATCTTTGACAAATCAAATTGTTTAGGAATACTGTATTTTGAAGAAGAAAAAGAAAAACTCTATGTCCTTTCACAAAAATTAGCAAAATTAATTTATTGTTTGTTAGGAGAAGATCTGTCCCTTTCTGGAAAATAGTAGGATTTGCCTTGTTATCTTAATAAATTCCAAACCTTTGGAAAGGTCAGATATATGGAAGTCAGCACTCCTCTATTTTTTTTTTGTTGTTATTATTATTATTTTTTTATCCATCTTTGCTTTCCTGTCTGGACTACCTTTACAGAGTTCAATAATTCATAGTTTTAAGCACCCACTCATTTCCAATGAGAAAGGACAAAGATCCTTAGAGACGGACACTAGGTAGACATAAAGTTATTTACCATAAAGCTTGATGGAAGCTTGAACTTTGATTACAAAACGGTATAACTATCACTGACCCCTTGTGCACAATACACATCTTTGCTTTTGCCCATTATTTTAATTCTGAGTCATTCTCAACACCTCACTTTTTCAAGGAGTTTTAAAACATATAAATGAACCAATGATAGGGCTTTTCTAATTACTGCAATCAGTGCAACACTTCATTCAAGTCACACTGAGGATCCTCTTAACAGAAGACAATCATCTGTCAACCTCCTGTCTAACAGAGGGGGTCAGGCAGAGGGCAGCTGTGCAATTGTATGACAAGTGTTTAGGTGTGACGAATGGACATGAAATGATGAGGTGTTGTGCCACAGATGTGATGGGATATCGTGTCTGAACCAGGCATATTGAATGGGATTAGTCTGATCGCATAGTGAAGACTACAGTGTGAAAGTATATACCTGTCTTTTATAGTCAGTAGACAAAAATAGTTATTGGTGAGTGCCATTTCAACCTAAAAACATCTAAACATGAGGAACCTAGTTCAACAGCAGACTTCTATAATGCAGACACCCCAAGTTAAGTGAGATGAGTCCTACCTCATATTTTTGAATTACAAGACTGATCAGCTTTTCTTTGGAACTTCTTTGAAAGAAAGAATGACAGACATGGAGAAGACTGAGGTACTCAAAAACTTTTTTGCCTCAGTCTTCACTGACAGTCAGGCTTTCCATGTTTCTCATTTCCCTGAACCTGTAGATGAGGGCTGAGATAGCAAAGTCTCTCCCAGTGTAGAGAAGAGCAGGTTCAATACCACCTGATGAAACTGAACACATACAAGTCTATGGTGCCTGATGACATTCATCCCAGGGTCCTGAGGGAACTGGCTGATGGATTTGGGAAGCCAGTTTTCACAATCTCCATCATATCTGAAAAGTCATGGCAGTCAGGAGAAGTCTCCGGTGACTGGAAAAATGGAAACATCACTCTTATTATTATTATTATTATTATTATTATTATTATTATTATTATTATTTTAAAAAAGTAGAAAAGAGGACTTGGGGAACTCAGGACCAGTCAGCCTCACCTCTGTGCCTTGAAAGGTCATAGAACACATCCTCTTGGAAGCAATGTCAAAGCACATCCAGAACAAGGAGGTAATCTGAGACAGCCAGCACAGCTTCACCAATGGCAAATCATGCCTGACCAGTCTGGTGACATTCTATGACAGAGTGACTGCATCAGTTGACAAGGGAAGACTTATTGATGTCATCTACCTGGAATTCTGTAAGGCCTTTGACACAGTCCCACATGACATCTTGTGGTAGTTTTACCCAACTGGGCAGCTAAGGTCCACCACAACCGTTCTCTCACTCCCCTCCTCCTCAAAGGCAAAGGGGGAGAAAACACAATGAAAAGGGCTCAAGGACTGAGATATGGACAGGGAGATCACTCAGCTATTATCATCATGGGCAAAACAGACTCAGCATAGGGAGATTAATGTAGTTTATTTCCTATTGCTAACAAGCTAGAGCAGTGAGAAACTCAAAACAAACTAAAAACACCTCCCTTCTTCCCCCCCACCCCCAAGCTCTTCTACGTCCTCCCCCCAAGTGACACAGGGGAGGGGGGAAAAGGGGGCTGTGGTCAGTCCCTAACACTTCATCTCTGCTTCTCCTTCACAGTCACTCTCTGCCACTGCTCATTGTGGGGTCCCTCCCACGGGATGCCCTCCTTCTAAAACTGAACCACCGGGGGCTTCCCACAGGCAGTAGCGATTCAAGAACTGCTCCAAACATAGGTTCATACCAAGGGGTCCATCCATCAGGAGCAAACTGTTCCAACATGGGTCCCCCACGGGAAGCAGCTCCCCCCAGACTCCCTGCTCGTGCCTGGGCTCTTCCCTCGGCTGCAGCTCTGGCCCGGGGCCTGCTCCTGCAGGGGCTGTCCATGGGCCGCAGCCTCCTCCAGGCCACATCCACCTGCTCCACTGGGGGCTCCACCACGGGGTGTAGTGTGGAGATCTGCTCCATGTGGAACCCATGGGCTGCAGGGGGACAGCCTGCTCCACCAGGGACCTCTCCACAGGCCACAGGGGAACTTCTGCTGCATGCCTTGAGCACCTCCTGCCCTCCTTCCACACTGATCTTGGTGTCTGCAGGGCTGGTTCTCACTGTTTGCTCTCCTATCTGCTGTTGTGCAGCAGGTTTTTTTTTCCCCTTTCATAAATCTGCTCTCACAGAGGCACAAACAACATCACTTTTTGGCTTGGCTCTGGCCAGCAGTGGATCCCTTTGGAGGCAGATGAAACTGGGCCTTATCTAACATGGGGCAGCTTCTGAATTCTTCTCACAGAGGCCACACCTGCAGCCTCCCTCTACCAAAACCTTGCTACATAAACTGAATACACATCCAGAACTCCAAATTGGAGAAAGATGGATGTGAAGGGTGGACCATTCAGTGGATAAGGAATTGGCTTGAAGGACGCCCCCAGAGAGTGGTGGTCAATGGCTTCATGTCCACGTGGAGGTTGGTGAGGAGTGGTGTCCCTCAGGGGTATGTCTTGGGATCTGTACTTTTAAATATCTGTTGTGGTTTAACCCGGCCGGCAGCTAAACACCACACAGCCGTTCGCTCACCCTCCCCCCTCCCTCTCTGGGATGGGGGAGAGAAATGGGAAAGTGAAGCCTGTGGGTTGAGATAAAGACAGTTTATTAAGATAGGAAATAATAATAATAATAATAATAATAACAATAATAGTGTGTACAAAACAAGTGATGCACAATGCAATTGCTCACCACCCGCTGACCAATGCCCAGCCTATCCCCAAGCTGCCGCCCGCCCCCCACCCTGGCTAGCCACCCCTATATATTGTTGAGCATGACGTCAGATGGCATGGAATACCCCTTTGGCCAGTTTGGGTCAGCTGTCCTGGGTCTGTCCCCTCCCAGCTCCTGCTGCACCCCCAGCCTGCCCGCTGGCAGGACAGAGCGAGGAGCTGAAAAGTCCTTGGCTTAGTATAAGCATTGCTCTGGAACGATTAAAACATCAGCATGTTATCAGCACTCTTCTCATCCTAATCCAAAACATAGCACCCTACCAGCTACTGGGAGGAAAAATAACTCTGTCCTAACTGAAACCAGGACAATATCTTTATCAATGACATAGACAGTGGGATCAAGTGCACCACCAGCAGGTTTTCAGATGACACCCAGCTGAGTGGTCAATACAGTCAATACACTCAATAAAACAGAAGGAAGGAATGCCATCTGAAGGGACCTGGACAAGCTAGAAAAGTGGGTCCATGTAAACCTAATGAGGTTCAACAAGGCCAAGTGTAATGTGCTGCACCTGGGTCAGGACAATCCCAGACAGGAGTACAGACTTAGAGAAGAACTCATTGAGAGCAGCTCCGCAGAGAAGGACTTGGGGGTTCTGGCGGATGAAAAGATCACCGTGAGCCAGCAGTGCATGCTTGCAGCCTAAAAGGCCAACTGCATCCTGGGCTGTATCAAACGAGGAGTGACCAGCAGATGGAGGGAGGTGATTGTCCCCCTCTGCTCTGCCCTTGTGAGGCCCAACTTCAAGTACTGCATCCAGGTCTCAGGTCCCCAAGACAGGAAGGATGTGGACCTGTTAGAGTGGGTCCAGAGGAGGGCCATGAAGATGCTCAGAGGGCTGAAGCACCTCTCCTGTGAAGAAAGGCTGAAAGCCTGAAGAAAGAAGGCTCCGGGGAGCCCTCTGTGTAGCTTTTCAGTACTTAAAGGGGGCTTATAAAAAAGATGGAGGGCAACTTTTTGCTGAGGCAGAAAATGATAGAGCAAGGGGGAATTGTTTTCAACTAAAATAGGGGAGATTTAGATTAGAAGTTAAGAGGAAATTCTTTACTCAGAGGGTGGTGAGGCACTGGCACAGGCTGTCCAGAGAAGCTGTGAATGCCCCATTCCTGGAAGTGTTCAAGGCCAGGTTGGATGGGGCTTTGAGCAACCTGGTCTGGTGGCAGGTGTCCCTGCCCATGGCAGGCGGGTTGGAAATGGGTGATCTTTGAGGTCCCTTCCAACCCAAACCATTCTATGATTCTATGAAACAGATATTTTAAAGATGGGAAATTGGAAAGGCTAAGAAAAGGAAAAAAAAAAAAAAAGTCAAAAAAAAAGAAAAAAGCATGGGTTCTACTGTGACTTCTTCATAGGCAGCAAACTATTTGAATGAGATCCAGAACCCTGACTGAGCAGTGAAAAGGCAGAAATAGATGCATCAGAAAGGAGTCAAAACAGCTATATGTCATTGGGACCATTTCCAGAAAGTAGGCATCTCTCCTCCTTTTTCATATAAAACAAGTGAGGACCACTCTGTTCTTGTAATATATGCAAGGTTAGAAAGAAACCCCTACATTCTCTGTGCCTCAGTCCCCTACACAAGGCTCAGGCTCTCTCAGATGCCATTTCCTTGTGTTTCCCTTGAAAAATAAGTGTTTTTGTAGTGGCATCAGTCTTCAGCCATACTCAGAATATTTTGCAGGCATTCAGAAACTGTTTGCATAAGAACTCTGCAGCAATATCACATCTGTCTTCTAATGACAAGTCCTTTCAAGGTAAAAAAGACCCAGATCCTACAAAATACATCTCCATTACGCTTAACCCTCCCTGGCTCCACAGTTCCTGCTAACAACACCATCTCATTCTACTTCATAAAGCTGCTATTTAGTTTTTCTGTTTTCCATCCCTTGTCTGTGAATCAGAAGTTTAAACTAAAGTAGACATCTTGTGACTGCAGGCTGTTGAGGACATGATATTTAACTAAAGAATTACATGATACAAGTGGTGACATTCCAGAATACCCCTTTATGACTGATTTCACAAAACAGAAGTTTTATTACCTGTAACATCTTCATTTTTTAATTTTCATGCATGAAGGAATAGGTCATGAAAACAGCTGGCAGCAAGAAGAAAGGAGGAACATTTCCAAGCACTTCATGCACAACCGGTGCCCCTTGCTGTGTAGAATTATTCTGACATAGGTGTTGTCAGATTGCTGGCGAGAAGGCTCTGCAAAGCATCTCACAGGACTCTTGATCTGCCAGCCAGATAGGCTGTCAGATACACTGAGTAGTGCTTTACTGAATGCTCATGTTAATAGAGGATATGCATTCAGCTTGACAGTGGACAGAAACTGGCCTTACTGGAGAGTAGTCTAACATCCTGGACATTAATCATTATGCTGAAGTTGAGGGATCCTGATCCTACTCTCTGCCATGGAAACCTCTCCTTTTCATGTTATTATTTCAAAGAATCTCTGCTTTTTGACTCCACAGTTTTGCTGATTCAAAGGGAAGTTTTTCAAGCACCAAGAAGCTGGTCAGTGGGACTGGAGCTTATATTCTTAAAAGCTAATAGTGTCCTTGTGTATTTAGAGATGAGAATCATCAAGCAAGAAGTGATGGTGGCTTTTTAGGTATGTGTGTTTGGTTTTTTCTTTATTTGTCTTCATATTGTCTTCATAAAATATACATTTTTTGAAAAGTAGGAATCTCCCAAGGGAACTAGATTCTCATTGCTTTATATTATCTTCTTCTGCAGTTATGTACAAAAACATGCAGTCTTCTACCCAGCCCACTTTTTGACTAAGTATGTGTATATGACTAAGGAACCTGGGTCTTCGAGTAAAAAAAGCAGCCGTAGGCAACCCTCAGCTATATGAACGGTGTAACTACATGTGAAACCCTAATAACATAAAAATCAGGATTCTCAAAGTTTTCCCTGATTTAGCTTTTAATTAAATAATTAAATTGAAGAATAAGCATAAACAACAACAACAACAACAATAAAAAACACTTTTTCCAACAGGTATTCAATTTTGGAAGAGACAACAGAGCAAATTTTTTTTTTTTTTTTCTTAAATTTACATGGTTCATGACAGAGAAATAAGATGTAAAACTAAGCTTTACTCATGACTCAAATCAAACCAAATGCTCAGCTTTTCTATCTTTCAGAAAACTTTGGTTAAGTTTCTGTTATATTCCCCAGTTTTGCCAAAGATATAGATATCTAAATATCTTTGCCTAAAGATATTTATCCAAGGCTACAGAAACCAAGAGTTTGTCCATTTGTCATTGGTAAAAATTGCCTTTTTTTTTTCAGCTTCATACTGTTTATAGAATAAATGGCTAACATTGGAAAAGGCTGTAAACCAGACTGTGTGAGTGCATCTAAGGACTGGTTTGTTGAATTTACATTTCAAAAACCCACATTGGGTTTGAATAAAACAAATATGCAATAAATAAAATTATCCTTGCAGTTGTCTTATTTTTATTATTATTATTATTATTTGTTGTTGTTGTTGTTGTTGTTTTTCCTAAGTCAGAAAACCAATGGCCTACTGCTAAAACCTGGGATTTTTTTTTTTTTCTTTATATATTAATTTCCAGGAGATTATAGGAAGTTTCAGTGGCTTTATAGCCTGGTAGTCTGAAATGAGAAAGCCAAAATAGTGCTAAGTTTTTACTTCAAAATCATGTTTATGATTAAGAGTCCTGATACAGCTAACCATGGACTACAATAAGGCTATGAAGCTATAAAGATTTCTACTAAGAAAGGCTATCTTCCTGTTAAACTAGATCACTGCCAGATAAGCTGTCAAACCCTTTTTTTCTTTCCTTACCCACACACAGTTTTTTTCCTCTTATACTCTCTGGCATAAACTCCAGTCCTTGAAGTCTCCAGGGCACTGTTTTGCTACAAAAGATGGTTTGCACTTCCAATGACTCATTCTGCCTCTCCTGATGCAGGTACTGTGCTGGAGGAGTAAAACAGAAACTATTGAGAGTGGATTTAACTTATTAACAGCCTTTTGGCTTTTACATCAGCAGCAAAGTAATTAGAGCAAATGAGATGTCGTTCACAATTTTTTGACTTGCATCCACATCCAACTAACTTGCCAAGACCCTGGCTTCCAAACCCTGCTTTGTGGCAGCCCACGTCAATAATTTGCAACAATAAAAACCCACTCATGAGACTGCACCCACTGCCTCTAATTACTTTGCTGTTGATGTAGAAGCCAAAAAGCTATTAATACATCCCTTGCCTTCAAGCAGGATAGTTCCCCCATCTCTGGATCACAGAATGAGTGTGAACACTTCTCATCTATTTGTCTGCTCCTGTATTTTCTATGGCAAACTGCTTTGGCTAAAAGTGTGGAGAGCAGATAGCTTCTATTTAGGCTTGTTAACAGGTGAAAATAGCACACACAGTCACAGTCTTCTAATAAATGTACCAATTTGTATGTCAGGTGCATGCTCCTGATCATTTATATTAAATAAAATATTTAATATAGTCTTCTGTACACAGCTCTTTTAAACTCTCACTAGTTTGCTTGAAGCCAACAATACATCGGTATGGATGTCACACCCCAAGTGGTTGTTCCTACCACATACATCTGAAGTGACTGAGCTGAGCTGCCTACTTAACCTCTTCCCTTCACAGTACCTGGGGGAGGTGAACGGACTTAGCCCATGACATGGCCATTTAATATCATCTCCCAGCTCTTCCTGTTAAGTCTTTTAGACAGACTCTAAGTTCAGCCTCAGGCTGAAAGAGTACTGTTGGAAAGATCTCTGCGAGTGTAGTTTGCAATTGCTGTACATATTGCCAGTGCAAAGCTGGAGTAGGATGCACCATGCCTCCTGTCAGTTCGATGGAAGTAGGCAAGCCCTGCAAGCAGGGAGCTGCTAGTCTCAGCACTGAGCGTGAAACTGGAGAGGAGCTACACTCCTATCCAAAATGTGAGAACATAGAAAAGGAATAATGAATCATTTGAAAATACCAACAGCTTCTTGGGGAGATACATTTTATCCCAGAAGAACTGTGAATATGAACTAAGAATATGACCTATATATTTTAAAGCCAGAGGAAGTACTATAATCTTTTGGGGGAATCACCTGCATTACATAGGTTACTTTTGTGTGGTATGGTCAGGTTTATTCACATGGTTGGTTTGGCCCATCATTGACAAGGCTTCTCTGTTTTCTTCCTTTAGGCTGATTGTAGATAGAGAGGGAATCAAAACTGCAAAATACAGAGTTAAATTTAATGTATCCCACATCCAAAGGGCTTTACAATTAGCACTGGATGCTGGATCTGTCTGCCAGACTCATTTTTGAATTCATTTTTGAATTCATTCTGTCTTTACGAAGTACATAGAGAATTGTCTCATCTTAGGGATTTGTCTGGTTCTATAATTCTGGCAGAACAGCTTTATGCATGTAGTCCCACTGTAGAGGTGCTTCTCTAGTCAAGGCCTTAGCCTGTGGTAAGCCACAGCTAATAGCTGGGGGAAAATTGCTTCTAATCTAGGACAATGGTTTTTTCAGTTTTACTGTGTAAGCTTTTTGCCTGTACTAGTCTCACTATTGAATTCCTGTTTCCCATTAACCACAAGTAAGAGAGCAAAATGCTTGTGGTTGTGAGCCCCAGACTAACAGCTTCTGACCTACTGCAGCCCTGCGGTGATTTGGGTTATACTGGAAGAGTGGTGGTGACTCAGACATCCTCTGCAGTGCTACACAGATGGCAGTTCAGTTATAGATAGGATGTAACCCTCAGGTAGGAGAATATTTCCCTCTTCTAATCTGCATAAGACAGCCCTCCTCAACATTTCTGGTAGACTCTACAGCAACTGCTCCAGTCAAAGTTGTCCTTACAATGGTTCTGTTTATGAACCTATAGCTGTTACGGATGTTATAGACATAAGTAGCAAATAGCAACTTTTTGTTGTTGGTAGTTGCCTGTGAGGGCCCAGCCATTCACAAATCTCATACCTAGCATTTCTAAGACCTACACCAGTTCTTTGCCGCTGCCAAGAACAATTGGCTGTACTGTTATAGATTGGAAAAGATGCTAGAAAAGTCATAAACCTGTCAGCATAGGTATAAATCTGGAAGGAGATTAACACCTTATCCAAAACTGAGGAGAAAAAGATGATGATTTTTTACAGTTTGGATTAAAAAAAAATTAGTTTTATATTGGAAAAAAAAAAAAAAAGTGTTCAAAACCATTGAGCTAGTGCTTGAATTACAAACATTTTTTGGTACATACATACTTGTCCTTTTTTCCCCCTACCAACAGGAGAAATTCACGGGACAGGACTGTAAGGGAAAGTGAAAGTCATCCTACACAATACTTCCCTAAGTAGTCTAACAAAAGTAAAGTTTTAAACAATAAACACAGGAGTTACAACCTGGCCCAGTAAGGGAGGCAAAGGCATCACTAAATCCCATAAGAATATATTTGCTTCTATCAGGACCACCATCCAGAAGGCTGTCTGTAACTGTTCTTCTGAAAAGATGCCAAGTGAATGTATTGACTCATAACTCCATAGGTACAGTCCTTTGTGGCTTAAATAACAAGATATTAATGTGGAGGTGGTGTTTTGTGGGTGGGGGGTGTTGTGTCATTGTTCGTGTCCATCCCCGTCCGGGGGCCCCCCCCCCCCCCAATTTTTGTTTTTAGCAGAAAACACCTCTTCTTCTCTAATGTACATCAGAGGTCATGAGAAGCAAAGCTTTTCCTGATCTTTGGTGACCTCTGCAAGAAGGAAGAGATACACTGAAGTTCCCATGTTCAGTATGAGCCTTTTTTACTCTGTTATTTCACCATTAGCAAAATATCAGCAAATTGTCATTTAAAACACTGCATCTCCAGACAGATGTGGCACTTAGTGCCACATTTTATGAACTGTCATTTAGAAGGAAATACAAATAAATAGCTACCAAAGGAGTGATGAAGTGAAGTAAGTACCTGAACTAGGAGCAGTGATCTCAGAATTGTACAATAGAAATGTGAGGATTTTGTTGTTGCTGTTTTAATTATTATTATTATTACCTCAGTGCATGAACTTTCAAAAAAGAGGAATGTTCTGGCCTTAAATCCAACTATTTATTTTACGGTAGAAAACTGATTCCTCAAAAGGAAAGATGCAAATGTACTTTAATGCTATTCCTGTGTATTGCAACAAATCCTGTTTAGATAATTCAACAGGTCACACAAGCTTTCCACTGAAGTCAGCAGGACAGCTCACACGAGATGTTTGTGTGCTCTAGATTTGCAGGACACTGATCTCATATATTCATTATTTATTTATATAATGTCATGACATTCTTGTTTATGTCTCATATTTGTATCTTCCTTGCACTTTAAACAAAACCTCTGTCCCATTTGTGCCTATGGTCCAATATAGCAGGCAAGATGGGTATTGTGTTTCAGTGTAGACTAGAGTAAGAAAAATCTAGCTTTAATCCATTTTCATAGGTCTCACAGTAAGAAATAAAGTCACTAACAGAAAGTCACATATGTATTACATTATCTCACATTCATCTTTCTAGCACTGATTATAAGTGTTGCCCTGTGCTTATGAAATATTATATATGCATTTATTTGCTGGAAAAATGTTCTAAGAAACTTCATGAGTCACCGAACAGATCACAGTTTCTTGTGAATGGTGAAGTACTGAGGCATTCTTGTGACAGGCAACACTTACACTACCAAACACAGATGTTTAAAAAGCAGTGTAAAATGTACGGGTGCACGAAGTACTACAATAACAAAAAAAATGTTCCTTCCCCTCCCCTCCAAAGACGCAGCTTTGCTATTTTTTTTTTTTTTTTTGTAATCTATCCTCTCCCAAAAATATCAATATTCTTTGATTTTAAGAGCCACACAAACTGGGGACACAAACCAAAACTTTTTTTTATTTTTTTTTTTTTTTTTTTTTTTTTTTGAACAAACAAACAAACAAACAAAAATTTTATAGAAAAATGGGAAGAAATTGGACTTTGAAAGTTCAGTAGTTACTGAACAAAATAGAATCTCAAACTTACCTTTTTTTTTTTTTCCTTAACATTTTACTTTTATTGGACTACTATACTGAAAATACAGTTCAGTGTGAGAATTAATTTAGCCTAGGTAACTAGACCTAGTTATTTGCATTTTCAGATGGACAAACAAAGGTCCAAGTTTAATATAAGTTTTTTGTTTGTTTGTTTTTGTTTTTGTTTTTTTTTCCCAGCTGATTAACTGTCATAAAAGCTATCATGCCTGCTGTTAGTCTGCAGTGACTTTTGGCCAACAGAATCCAAATTATGGCTTGATGCCATAAATTACTTATTTCTGAATCTAAAAGTTTGCATTTATCAAGAGCTAAAATTGTCTTATCTGGGATGGAGGTAGGAGACAGGTGCACATTTTAGGGCATGACATGGAAAACCTCTCTGATAATGTGATTAGAAACTGATTCAAGGAGATCTGTTGATGATGTTAAAGAACAGACTTTCAAGCTTCTACACACCATATCCCCAAAAAGTTGTGACGAGAGGTTATTTTGGTTATTCTGTCACATCACCTGAATGCATCCTGAACTTTATAGCCTATTAGATTTCTAGGGAATTTACCTCCTTTCTATATGTGTAAAAATAAAACCTAAGCCTTTACACTGGGGTTTTTGACAATTAGATAAACAAACAAAACAGGAGTCCTGTTAAATCAAAATTTTCCTTTTCACCAAGAATCATGCTGCTTTTGTGGGAAGTACAAACTCTTGATACTGAACATAACTAATTTTCTAATGGAAATAGATTTGCCCTCCCCCACAAAATATGAATAAACTAGAGATCTACTCAGCAGCAGGGAAATACCCATAAAAAAGACCACTCTTGCAAAACTGGAAAAGAATTATGAGTTGTCAGTGTTGATACAATATGCCGTAAGCCCCAGGTGCACCATACACTGCCACAATTTTATTGTCTGAGATACAATAAAGGCTGCAATGGTTGAGGAGTGGGACTGGCAGCTCCGTTCACTGATGTCCCCACTTACCAATAGAAAGAACAGGCACCGAGTACACACACCCAGGCGTCATCAGAGGGCTCATGCAGAGTGGGACAGACCTCTACCTGTGGCTCAGCTTCACAGCCTTTACAGTTTCTCAGACAATAGAGATGTTGAGAACTGAAGTTGTTCAACAGTCCCTTTTCTAAAAAATAAAAAAATAAACAAAAACATATATACATATATATGTATTTTAAACTAGAAGAGTTACTTCACAGCCTTTATCTAGCAAGTCTTAAGCAGGACTGATTGCTTTGGAAAGAGCCCAACTTCACAGAGTTGTTGGATACATTATCAGCTTTCCTTACACAACACTCTAATTTCAAAAATTATTTATCAGCCTTTGCTTGTGGATTACATCTGACCTTCGTACTCCATATATACTGAAAAGCATTTATTACCTCAAAAATGTCAGAGACAAATGATTTGTTTTGGAAAGAGGCAGAACTAATGGCTGGAATATTTTCTTTGCAAATTTTGCAATAGGGACATGGAATTATTACAAAGAATCAGGCTCACAACATTTCATCATGCTTAAAATTGTTATTTCATTTCCCTTGGAAGGTTTGATGTATCACCAAGTGTCACATAAGTCTTGAGGTATCATAGTGTTTCAAGCAGCAGTTTACTGATAATTTTGCCATTTCTTGAAATAACATCAAAAGTTCTCATAGAAAACATTTATTTATTTATTTGGCATGAGGACAATTACAATAGCTTTTATTTTGAGAGTTTAAATTACACACAGTTCTCAAAATAGTATTTTTTATCTTCTTTTAAGCATGAATATGCACGACCACAAAATTACAAAAGATAAAACTAATAGTGATAGCTCAAGCATAAAGTAGTTTTGAAAAGGAGCATAATAGAACTCCTACTGTAGTCATCAATATATTAGCAGTTAAATGTTTTTATTCATTGAGAGTATTTAAGCACATACTTGGCTTTATGCATGTGCAATGTTCCCCCCAGCAATATAGTAAAGCATGTGCTAAATTTAAAGCAAGTACTTCAGTTCTTTGGTTTTCAGACAATTGACTACAATGATTGTTTGGTGGAGCAACCAGATGGTACTATTAGAAACCTCAGAAAGCTTTTCCATAAATAACATTTCTATTTTAAGAAAAAATGCTTCTCACATTGCCACAGCCAGAAACCAAGATGAGGCTTGTATCCTTTAATTGTTATAACCTATAATTATTAACACAAAAGAGGTAGAGAAAGAGCCTGTACACATATGTTCTACCTCTACCCATTATAGCTGATAATCCAGAAGAACAGTCAGTAGTCAGCTACTCAGTGTAGTATTATCATCATCCACAGTAGGATAATAAAAATACATAAATCCTTCAGCTTTTGCTTTGATTGGAAAAAAAAAAAGAAAAAAAAAAGAAAGAAAAAAAAGAAAAAAAAAGAATAAAGAACATACACTTATAATTTGATTCTAATATCCATAGTTTATAACTATACAGACTTGTGTTTTACTAATTGAAATTTATAAAAATATGACATTGAGAAAATGTTCTTTCTTCTCAAGCTCTATCATGCTTTCTTAAGGTTAGGTCAACAATAGGGGAACTCATGATGAAAGATGAATCACCTTTAAAAATATTAATCATGAATCCTAAAAAAAGAACCATGAGACAAAACATCAGTGAAGTCACTTAAAAAATATTCAGATGATTTTATAGCCTATTTCCCAACAGCGGCATCTGTTTCTATTTCATATAAATGCAAGTTAGACATCTATAACCTCTGGGTTCTTAACGGATGTCATGAAGTTGAGCACTTTTACATAAGCAAAAGCTAAAAAAAATAATTTCAGGCCACCTAATATTTCCAAAAGGCTACAGCCTGGCACTGCCAAAGATTGTATTGCTCCTTGCAAAACTATATCCAGACACTCTAGACATACTTCTCAAATTTTATTATTTGTGGTTTTAATTATGAATTTCATGTCAGGTTTTCCTCTGACCAGTGGTGAGTAATACCATCAAACACAGAGGCTGAGGCTACTTCTGGTGTGTGTTTGTGTGCAGAAATATTTGAAGGATGCCTGCAACTTCTACAAGCAGTACCACAATAGCTGAGCATAGGGGTTGCAGTTTGCTAGCAGCCTGCATGCACTATGAAGGAGGAGGTGTGAGCTGGAGGTGTAAGAACAATTGTCATTCTCATAATGATGAGATGTGGACAGGATGGACCAAGCTCACTGAACACCAACACAAGCCTGAAAAAGCAACTGCTTGCACATTGCACTCTACTCTGGCATCTCATGGCTTTACCTTCTTATATGGCTCAAAGGCTTCAAACCCTTAGCCTAGCAAGCGTAACTATCTATTCTAGCCTAGCTAAGATTCCCCCAAAGAGGGTTTATTTTCCTTACTAAAATATGTCTTCTTTTCAGAAGTTGTTAATCCTTGAATTTCCTCTTCCAGCTTCTGCTCTGAGAGGCAAATACTTGGCAGTCTTGAAAATCCAGACATAAGTACATTATTATAACAATGCCAGAATACTAAAAACAATACAGGAGAATCTGAAGTTTTTAAGTGTAGACAGATAGAGCTTAAAGTTTGAAGTAGACAGGTCATCCATCAGTAGCAATATTGTAGCAAGAAATTGAGTATCTGCCTATAGTTTAAATATGACCTCACAGATATACTTCTGATCCAACAGCTTTGACCTTCTGACTTGCTCAGAATTAAAATCAGTGACTTTGTTCACCAACTGTGAACTTCATTTTACCAAGAATTAAAGCTGTCTGTTACCATACAAAACTATAGCTGTTAAATTCCTTATAGTTTTGATAACAAATCCTGTATCTATCAGAGAAACACTATGTCCAGTGTTGCACTCATTCCATGTTCTGCACATATTTATGTTGGTTTTATTTGACTTTATTTTTGATATTGGTTCATTACAAACATATAATAAGCTTTGAAAGAAACACAGAACAAATAAATACTAAAGTTATGCAACAATGAAAATATTGTGTTTCCTAATGACAGTCAATTCAGTTGTGTGGCATTTTTTTCCTTGTCACTTGAAAAAGGATTTATAATCTGTGGGTTTTTTGCTTGTTTTTTGGGAAAAAAAAAATAAAAAAAAACATTTCACTGTTATCATTGTTATCATCTGTACTGTTTTGGAACTTGATTCTAGGATACATTGGACTGGGCAAATCAGCTGAATTATAAATTGCAGACAAAAGCTTCAGGTACGGTGAAGACAGTCCAGGATCTTAGTTACAGGAGGGTGAATACAGCTGAGCTATAAAGTATAGTATTACACATTATTCTGTAATTTCAAAATGACATTAAAAAAAAAAAAAAAAAAAAGAAGAAGAAAAAAGCCCTCTAGTAACAGAATATCCATTTACATGAGACATTCCCTTCTGGAAACAATAAAGGTGCAGTACAATATGCAGTACACTGGATAGGTTTTCACTCAGATCAAGACCAGTTTCTACTTAAGACATTTCACTCAACTATAGATTCGGAAAAAGAAAAAAAAAAAATCATACTGTAGGTTGTCCTTCATGCTCTACAAAGGAGGCCTGGCACGCAGGCTGCTTTATTGCATGGTTTTACTCCTTTCATCTGCCACAGAAAGGCACAGCAGGGGTGTTTGACCTTGGGAGAGCAAAGCACGCTGGCTGGTTGTTAAAAGCCATAGATAGTATCTAAGTCATAGAAATATTTATGCCTACATATATACTTCTCCCCAAAAATCTTACCACCATTAACATTTCCATTCCCCAAGAGGTGTGGAAGCAATTGAAAACCATTTTTTTTTTTTTCATAGTTAGCCAATTTTCATAGTTTTCTCAGGGAAATTTTAGGTACCTGAAAATTCAGGTATGATCTAGCTCATGGAATTCCTTGCTGTTAATAGAGGGAGACAGAGAGGTGAAGACAGAAAATCATCAGGAAATCACCTTAGCCAAGCAGATCCAGCTTTTGGAGAGCAGGAGGCACAGCTGGGGTGCCAGGTGTGTCCTCTCAGCAGACTGCAAAGCATTTTCCTATTTCCATTTGGCCATGTTACCCTCATGTTTCTGGTTGCAAAGCTAAGTTAAAGAAAAAAAAATACTTTCTTAACTGTACCACAAGCTGATAGCTAAAAGCAGTATTCATGTGATACTCCAAATGACTAATGTCACCTTTGTTCCCCCATGTTTCTGCCCTAGCTGAAACACAAATGGATATAGAATCTTTTTTTTTTTTTTTTTTTCATGCAATATATTTGTTTACTAAAACCAGAGTTGGAGCTCAATCCTACCTCCTAGTACAAAGCTTTAAGCACAACTGTATCCATTCATTATGAGTGAGAGGACATTTCATTCACTGAAAATTAAGGATGTGCTTTAAAGCTCGACACTGTGTGATTTACAAAATTGGAATTGAACATAAATACAGACAAACAAACATAAGTCAGGTGCTTAGTGGTATAAATGCAGAATCACAGAATTTTTGATGTTGGCAGGGACCTCAAGAGGCCATCTGGTCCCAATGCCCTGCTCAGGCAAGGATACCCCAAGCAGGCTGCCCAGGACTATGCACAGATCTCCAAAGAGGGAGAACCCACAGCCTCACTGGGCAACCTGTGCCAGTGCTCAGTCACCCACAGAGCAGAGATGTGCTTCCTGATGCTCAGATGGAAAGTCCTGTGCTCCAGTTTGTGCCTGTTGCCACTTGTCCTAGCTCTAGGCACCACTTAAAAGATACCAGGCTCAGAAGTGTGCTAGAATCACTGGCTAAATTCAGAATCCCAATTAATAACACCTAAGAACTAAAATATGACTTAGACAAAATGTGGGACCCTATAAAACACAGAACAGTGATGCTGAAAATCCAGCATGCAACTGCCATCTACCTAGGTAGAAATATCTAAGCTTTTCAGAACTCTCTAGATCTTAAAGTTCTTCACATAACTATCTCTTAATTTCTTTTCATGGCATAATGAATTGATAAGAATTTCTTAACCAAATAATAATAAAAGAAAGTTTGAAGTTGCATGCTTTTCTATTTACTGTACACCTTTCTTCAAGAGACCAAGAGCAAGACCTTTCAGGCTGCCTTCAGGCCAGATTTCATTGCTGCCTCTATTTGTAAGTGTTCAGATTCCCTAACCCACAGATAACCTCAGATAAAGACAGCTTAGAAACAGATTTTACACTTTTCAGACAAGTACTATAAATGGAAGTACATGATGCAAAAGCTGAGTAACACCTCCCTCACCATCACCACTCTCTCCTCCACTTTGGAAGGAATTCAGTGTTTTCCCAGACCATGTGCTCCAACCACAGCCACCAGAACAAGCTTTTCTCAGGACTTGGAGTTTGGCATCTCTTCTACTTTGTCTGCAAAGCAATGGCTGTTAGAGCAGACACAAGTCTGCATCATTCTCTGATAGTTAGAGCCTAAATTTCACATCTGTCTTCCTTTATGTGGAATTTACTCAGCACAGATCTTGGTTTTAGGAATGCATTGGATCCAGAAAAAGAGAATAATCAAGTTTTGAATTCATGTATCACCACTACTTGGTCTGTCTCTGGATCTAGCATTCTCATGCCTCAATTTCAACAGAACGGTTGTGCATGCAACCACAGCTACTATCAAACCTCTAGTGGTTGGTCATCTGAATAGTTCTCCCTGCTCCGCTGACTACACTGGGTGAATCTCCAGTGATCGAACAAGGAATGTAGACACCTAGTGAAACACCTTGGGATCGCCTAGTAAATCCCACTGCCTGTGTCTTTGTCCCAGGCTCTCAAAGTTTTCATGTATGCTATTTCCTATTTTGGGGTTCCAGAAAGATGTCAAAAGCAAATCCTGCCATGATGACACTGTTTATCCTTTGTGCAAATTACAGGATAGGAGAATGCTCCTAATTTCTAGGCCATTTGAAATTAGGTATTAGCATCTTTCCAGTCAGAGATAAACCTCAGTTACCTGCATTTTTTGTCATAGAAACATTTGATTCCTGAAGATATAAAAGCTCATCTGGCAAACTGACTAACCCTTACCATAGTGACTATTAACTGCTTGGACTCTCAAAACAGTTAAATAGAATACATGTTAACCACACATACCAAAACATAGTGCTAACTATTGGTCATTGTTCCAAGAATGTTAGTTACCCTTTCCAGACTATAGTATATATACGTGTGTGTGTATTATAATGCACCAAAAATTTATTTTTAAATAATCAAGCCACAAGGCTGAGATCACAAGGAGGTTCTGGGTTAAAGCAACAAAAGTTAAAATGGAAATTCTGAGAGAGTTTGCATTACAAATTCCATGAATTTTATTTTGTTTATGAAATAACTAATTCAGTGACTGAAAAAATGGGAGACTTTTTTAAAGAGGAAGAGTGAATACAACTGAAGTCCTATATTTCATATTGCCTTCACAAAACAGCTGTCAGAAACTAACAGCACTAGGAACCCATTAAAATAGCATGAAAGTAATGGAAAAATTAGCAGATGCAGCTTATCCTCAATGTGAAAATTTCTGTCTTGGAAAAGGCATGCTACTAAAACAGTAAAACTTCTACTAAAGCAGTAGCAACTTCTTTCTTTAAGAATTCACCTTCAGATCTTTAAGGGAGATAGTCAAAACCTGGGCAGGACAAGCAGCTTCCATAGCTCCTAAAATTCTTTTTACCACAGAATGAACTCATGACTAGTTGTAGACAAATAAATTTGGATGAGACAAATCACAAACATGCTTACTGTTTCCCCAAGGGGAACACACTAGCAAGACTGAACACCTATTTTACAAAACATGAGGTGTAGTCAAGAAAATGCTTGTGGGATTCAAAAGAAAAATTTTCAGCCCCAAAGAGAAACAGAGGTATGGGTGTTTCATTAAAAGGAAAGATTTTATTAAAAGGTTTTTGGGTTTCTGAACAAGGTTTCAGAAGGAATGGTCAGCTTCTGGGAAAGTGATGTTCTGAATCAGAAAAGCAGATATATGTATGTATATATATATATATATATAAACATCTAGAAGAAATACAGTTAGGATCTAGATAAAAGCATTATCCTGAAAATCTCATTTTCCCTCCATTCTCCCCCCACACATGCTTTGTGAATAAAAGCTTACAACAGCCTATTGGAAAGGGAGCCATTGTTTCAATGTCTTTGCAACAGGCAGATAAAATGCTGTACCATTTAGGGTGTGCATTTTGTTCAGTCAAGGATTGCAAGGAGCACTTGGCTAATAGATGTGACAGTGAAGGATTTTTATAACATAACTGTTATATAATCTTCTTGATTTTTTTTTTTTTTTTTTGTAGATGGTTAGCAGCAATAATGCTGCATTGGACAATGTGAAGTCATCTCTCAAAATAATATGATGTGACAGGCATAGTGTATTCCGGCTCGATTTGCACTGGGGACTAGTATAGAATATTTCACTGCAGTGCAGCCATTCCCAAATTGATCTGCTTGTAAATTCCAGAAATTGGGGGGGTGGGAGGAACCACGACACAAAGCCTCTGTTTTCTGAAAGCCTTGGTTCCTGGTGCTTAATGAATAGAGTACTGTAATACAGAATTGAAATTAAACACGTACTGGGAAGGGATTTGGTGGTTTCTTATTTTTGCATCTCAATGGCACTCAGCATACAGAAAACATGATACAATTAGTTCAGCATGTGGGGGTAATCATGTCGTTACACGGCAGTGTTTAATCTAGTTGAGGCCAGTAATCTCTGGATGTTGATCTGCAGTGTCATGTGCTGCCTTGTAGCATTTCCACATGGGCGATTGGGTACTTTGCAGCATTAGAATCTGTATTTGGTTTCTTGCTCTCTTATCTGACTCCCCAGGGATTCCGTAAATCCAGTGTAATTTATGACTGCCATTCTCTTTGGGCTTTGACACATATGCAGCAAAGGATTAAAATCAGGCTTCAGAAGCAGTTACCACTTGCAGCCATCTGCCCAGCGCTTCAGATGGAGATTACCATTCCCACCACACTAAATCTAAAAACCCAGTGAAGTAACTCCTAAACATCTCGAGACTGCTTATAAAGGTACACAGATCCACTTTGAATTTAATGCTTAGCTGAGAACTGCAGCAGTACAGAAGCTGGCTCATAAATCAAGCTGTGATCTTTGTGAGAGGTGGGGCAGCAAATTGGGCAGCCACCATCTGAGCAATCTGATTTTAGTCTGCTTCTTCATGTGAATGAACTCTTGGACTTCACCAATGTTTACAAGTTAGTAAATGACAGTCCTTCTAAAAGCAATTGTTTCAGAACAACGGGGCTACTTCGGATGCTTTACAGACTATTATTTTACTGACTGCTTTACAGACTCTCAGTTTTCATTGGTTACATTTTTTTAAACTTTCTGAAATTTTCACAGCCACAAATGGGGGTTTGCTGCACATCCTCCTTTAATCCCCAGTATGAACTGGTTAAGTCACTCTCTATTCTTTGGAAAATCTCTCTCTTTCAGATTTTTGTGTGCAATTATGTAGCAAATTCAGACATATTATTCAGCTATTTATGCAGCCATTATTTCCAGTTTTTATTACAAAGAGTGAAAAATCCAAGCTGTTGATTTTAAATGATAAACTTTTATTCTGAATATACTGTTTTTGCACAAGGATTAACACAACAGTTCTAGGATTATAAACTTTTTATAACATTATTATACAAATTTTTACAAAAAATTATTTTTTTCAGGCTTGTCAAGTTCCACAAAAGTGTCAAGAGAACACAATAAAAGGGAGAAAGACCTGCTTGCCTTGTAAAAAGCAATCAAGCCTTTTTTTGCAGAAACACACACTGAGCATTTCAATAAAAGTATCCCAGAAAGCATGATCCAGATATTCCATACAACACAAGAAGAGAAGACAGCTTTGTCAGATCACAATCGCATTTTCATGGCATCTAAACAAGACAGTACCCCTTAGCCTCAGTGAAATTATTTCTTCAAGATGATATTTTTCTTTTAAACCATAAATGGTACAGATGCAAGCAGCTGGGAAGAGGGTGAGGCCAACTTTTCAAAATGCTTGAATTGTTTTCAGACACTTTGTTTTAATCTTTTTACAGTAGTGTACAATGAGTATTAACAATATTAACATTGTGGTATGGAAGAAGAAAAAAAAAGAAATCTGGCCTTTTTTAGAGGCTTGGATATCTGGTGAAGCTAGGGTAAAATTTCAGCTAAGGAAAGAGTTATTAAGATTTCACCTTCAGTTGACATTCTAAAAATATCAGAACATCAAAGTGCCTTGTAGGCATTAATATACTTCTTAATAACCAGTGTGCTAGCATCTGAATTTTTAGGACCAGTGGGATTGAGGTTGTGTTCTGAAATTAAGAGATACTATGCACGCTTTCTGAGTTTACATGCTAATGAGAAAAATAAAATAAAATCTTAATGTCTCTTCAGTGATACCAAAAAACTTTCAACAGCAAGTAACACTTGGGTTGCAAAGGTCACTTAAAAGGGATACTGCCTATTTGAACCCAGTAAGGCCAGTTTTTAAGTTAGTAAAAGGAATATTATAGGAAAATTTACAAATGGCAGCAACACTGTGTTTTTTATTTTTTTTTTGTTTTGTTTTGTTTTTGTCAAGTTAAGCAATAAAGCCTCAAGCATTAGAAACATGAAAAAGATCATACTAAAATCTTAAAGGTACAGGACCTAAAAATCTTGTCAATCAAACCTGTTATGTCATGTTAAAAACCTGTTACAAATATGGACCACGGTCAGTGTTTTGGCAGTAATGCTGGTTGTTTAAATGAAAACTTAAAAAGAAACCTTTCATGTTAAGTCCTCAGATCACATTTTGTAGAGTGCCATGCTATAAGAACTTTAATGATGGGTATTTGTCAGACATACATTAGGCTGCATGACTTCTGTGTAAACTAAAACAGTTCCAGCAGTTTATCTCTGTCCCTTAGTGCTATTTAAAGGGTCTGAGCAAATATCAACCTAGCTTATTATCTGACTTAAAAACAACAAAAAACCAACTATTACAGCATATTGTAACTTGAAAATGCCTCAGTTTAAAGCCTAGGATCAAGTTTCATTTCTTATACACAAGAGAAGATGACTATTATACATTATGGGAGAGTAAGGATACTCTTCTGCATAAGAATAAGTAGTTAACCACGGAAGTTATTTGTAACTCACTGGTCTTCACATTTTGAGACAGCTAACATTCACATTGCATTTGCTTTCTGGTGTTTTGTATTTTGTAGATATATAGGTAGCATATTTTAACAAATCTTGATTATCACTCAGATATCACTTAAATACATTCAGTCATATCACTTCAACATATATATATATATTTCTTATATAAACAGAAGCCAATATTTCATTTTTACCTGTTTAAAGGTAAAGCCAGATCCTGAGTTTAATGGCTGGAAGGCTAGGTGTTTATATTGAGACTTGTTTCTTCAAGTCCTACAGAGGGACAGAGGAGAGGAATGAAAATATTTTCCTCTTTGGATAGCCCAAGAAGTCTGCATTGCATGGGCTTCTCCCTTCTTTTTAAATTTGAGCCCTCTAAGGGAAGTGGGATGAGAGCAAAAGCCCCAGCTGTTTTCTATGGCAGCATGGCTTAGTGCCATCTTTCTTTCTGCCTACAGACTCTAATCAAATGTTTATTTGGTAACTTAGAATATGGCTCACCAGTGTAAGCAAACTATTCTATCATATACGTAATGTAACTTTTCCATGAAGGGTTTCTTTTGAGTAGCTTTCGGGTAGCTACGTGAAAAATATATAGTGCTTAATATACTGACAGTCTTTCAAGAAATTAAAAGAGCAAAATGTGAAGTAATGTGAATTTGAAGTAATCTTAAAGTAAAAGCTATAAGCGTACTAAGTATTGGCCTAATCCTACAAAACTTTTTCCTCCATAAGATTTCAATTTACCATGTGAAGGAAAAATACAGGATGCAGTCTCAGCATTCAAAAGTCTCAAACCAATTTTTTATGAGGTGATAGCTGGTGACAGGGTGAAGAGAAGTGCAGTAATATAACTGGAAGGAAGAGCTCCAAGATTATCTTCACCCCTAGTATCAAAATTACCTCACCTTCCCTGAGGAGGACCTGAAGTCATCCAACACAGTTAATTGCAATTTTAACCCCACGACTTTGCTAAATATGCTTTTTTAAATGCTAAATTTGATCACTGAACAGAAGGTCAGCTTTTACTGTTTTCACTAATTGTATTCCCAAACGTAAGAAAATACATAGCTGGAGCCAAGGTACATGGGAAAAACAACAAACCAGCTATGGGTACAATTACAGTAGACATCTGATCTTTTAGGCCATGCCACGGCTTTGAGTAGCATCTTCGGGTTTCACAGGATATTAATGCATGCCCAATTATTTCTTTAAGCTTTTGACATGATCAAAATTATATCAATCAATTGCCAGCATACACATACCAATGCTTTGCATTTTCTTATTTTTTAAAGAGCTAGTGTATTGTGCCATGGTAATATTTGCATATTGCAGTTATTAGCAGAATTATACAATATCAGCAGAGTTGCACATTCATTGGTTTAGCTGTCTTGCAATACTGTTTAGTTCTGAAAACTAGAAAAAAGCGCAAATCATATTTTGCATCAACACTATGCTACACTGTAATATTGTAATTTACTGCACCAATCTGTATCACCAATGAGGGTGTATAAAAAAAAACTTCTAAAATTATTATTCACAATCAAGTATCAATGTGCATACATACAGATTCAAGGCTCCCCATTTGTTTAGATTTTTCCCAATCTCAGCAACCAGGTAATTTTGCTGTTAAATTTGCTATTTTCAATAATAAATAGCAATAGCATCGGTTTTAATATTATGGATGAATTTTATATAAAGCAAACAAAGGGGGAACCTGATATGAACCTTAGTGAACATATACTTTCAAAAATAAATATGTCAAATCTGATTTTTATATACTTAAAATATCTGTACACTGGTTTTCATGTGAGATTCCTATTCTGTAAAAAATCCAACTCAACCTTTTTGTTATGATAGCTAAATTTACCCTATTTTCTCAGCTTTATCATTGCACAGTATATTCAGAGCTCTGTTTCATAATATAATTTAATATGATTTGATTGCAACACATTGCAATGTTCAGTTTCTCACACAATAAAAGAACCACTCAGTTACCTTTTCAATGGACTATACTCTACCATCAAAGAAAACTAACTGAAAAACAGTAACATAGCATCATCATCATGCAAAATACCCTTGGAAACCAATGTTCAAATATCACAAATACATTTCTTATTCACAAGCATTTTTCTTTGAGCCTTTGAAGGACTTGACCAGCTTTATATATATATCTGCATTGTGAAAAGGAGGTGAATATTACACTGAAATTAACATTTTGCTGATAGAAAATGACACCAAGTTTAATATGAGAATTGTTTTTTTAGTTAAACTCTCAAGCACCTTTATAGTTTTAGTTTCCTCCTTTCTCCCTTTTCTTTAAATTAACAAGTTACCAACTTACCAAAAACTTCCAGATACCCATTCTGATTAACTTTGGAAGAATAATCCACTCATCATAAAGCATTTCAATCATGCTGAGCTTCTGATGAAGACTAGCTAATATCTTCATTTCACTCAAGTAGTTTGGACAAAACTGATGTTCAAAGCAGCCATTGAGGTGCTAGTAATGTATACTGGGGAGCACATTTTCTTTTTTTTCTTGTATTTTATATAAATAAATGTTCATGTAAAAGAATATAAATCTTCAAGAAATTCAAAGCTTAAAAGAAAATCATGTACATATGCTATTTTCAGGGGAGCCCTTTTACATTAAGTCATCAAGATCACAACAACAAACAAATGGGAAAAAAAAAAAAAAAAAACTTAGATTCCCCAATGAAGCACATACAGAATTCTGTTCAGATGGCATAGATGATGCAGCATTCACACACGTTTAAGGATCTGACACTCCAACATGCAGCCACTGCGGGTGCCTTTATGAGTCTCACAACGCGTGATAACCAGACATGAGCATTGCTGTTCTGCTGCTGTCTGAATAGCTGACCCTTTTTGAAATGAAATTGAGGCTATCGTTTTGGCCGGGTCTTGATTAAGTTATGCAGGTTTTGGTTTAGCAAAGTCATAACTGACAGTGTCTGCTGCCAGATAACAGCCAAAGCAGGACCAACTGAATTCCTACCATAGACCACAGTGACGGACTCAGACCAGAGACACCACCACAGTCGGCTGAATCTTCCTGTTGGCAAGAAAAGAAAAAATAATTTAACATTAATCACATCTAAATTTCCTAAGAAGTTGTCTACATTTTAGGCTTTGGCATTTTGAACTAACCTTGAGGTATCATTTTTCATCTTAAGTACATTATTTTGTCAAAAACCAAACAAACAAAAAAACCCACCACCAACAACAACCGAGCACAATAAAATAACTCTAGGAAGTTCTAGGAAGCTTGTCTTATTATTGATACAAGGAATGGTATTACTACATTAACTATAGTAGTGGGAAAATTAAATACTTGCAAGGCTTACCGCAGTCATTTATGAACTAGATGGGATGTTTACACAATGAAACAAGAAATGCTATGGAATTTACCTGGGGGCCCTGGTAATCCACATCTATGTTACTTAAAATTACATCAGTTTGGAGATTTGGAGTATCATTTTATTGCAGGGAAAGATGGAAAAACAGATAACTTTTCAAGATAAGAAATCAAATACCAGAATGTTCATTCCCATTACATCAAAATGATCACACATTAAAGAGAATATCATCTGCATATAAAGATATGATAAAAAAAAAAGAATGAAAATCCTGTATTTGATACATATTTTGTTGTCTGTAACATCTGTACACCTTGTTTCTTAAGAGCTACACAAACACAATGCATATTCAGCTGTCTAAAATTCCAGGGAAATGTTTCAGCCATCCCCTGCATGGCTTTGTCCACCAAATCTGAGATTCATGGGTAGTTAAAAAGGTTGAAAATACTTCTTTTTCTGCTTGTTTTCACTGTATCCTATACCCATATTATAAAAGATGCTTTCCCTTTATTCACACCAAGACATCCAGAGTCTCCAAGGACAAGACAACAGTGTAGGTGGGAAGGGACTTTGGTGCCCTCAGGAACTTGGGAAGCTTCTTGAACAGGAGAAATGTGCAGGAAGGACAGAGTACACCTTAATTCTAACACAGCCCTGCTGCTTGTACAGAAATTCCAAAGGTTTCAGAGGAACACTTAAAACAGAAAGCAGAGAAAAGCCAATGAGCATGGAACAACTCCTGGAACTGTCAGCTCATGGAACTGACATGCCTCTGAGGCAGGCATAACTAATATTTAATGTGCCTCAGAAAAGCTCAGGGGAAAAATAAGCAGTACAAACGGAATACTAAAGGGAGGCTCATTAAAATGCCTTCAGTTTACCAGCACATCCTTAAGCAAAACTTTCAAGTGCTTCTACACCAATTCTAGGAGCAAAAAATTAAGATGGGAAAATGAAGACAAGTCATCAATCAAGCACCTCAAAGTAACACATATCACAGAGAGGTGGTAGAAGGAGAATAATCAGTAGGATAGAGCATTGTCGGACACCAGTTTGGTCAGAATGGTGGCGTAGAACATACAGTGGGTTGGTAATATGTAGATGATCATAGAAAGTGTGATAAGCATATTACAGGGAAAGGAAAGTGTGATGGAATCCCTGTGGGTATGAAATTTCAGAGTCTAATAATAAAAAATTAATACTAGGAATGCATTGCTGACCACCTGATCGAAGTGACAGTATGAATCATGGAACAAGATATGAGATTAGAGAAGCCTTATATAGACTGCATCAATGCCTTACCAAAGAGATGTAGAGATCACATTTTTGGATAAAATAAATGATAGCCTCTTGGAACAGTCTTTGAATCATCAGTGGTGCATAAGGCCCTCTTCAAAATTATTAGTAGCAAGCTGCTCTATACCTCTGTAGTATAGGTCTAGTAGCTCTGTAGACCACAATGCAGTTGGACTTAGCTTTACCATGTGAAAGATCAGGCCAAACCAATTCACCACAAAATGCTCAAGAAAGGGAACTATGTGAAAATTATAAACAATAGTTAAAAAGGAAAGACAGGAAGGAAAACAAAAACAAAAACAAAAACAAAAACAAACAACAACAAACAAACAGGAAAAAGCCTAGAAGCAACAGCCCAAAAAGCAAGACCCTCAACACAAAAGGCTGTTTAGAAATATTGCATTGGATAATGAGGTAAAACTAATGTCAAAATTAAAATAACATCAACAAAAGGAACAACAACAACTACAAAACAAACAAACAAAAAATCTATAACTCCTGCATGAATCAGTAGGGAGATTAAGCAGGCTGTCATAGGGAAAAGGTCAGCAGCTAAGGAATGAAGATAAAACTTACCCAAATGGGCAAGAACAAAAAAGTACATAAAAATGGCAAATTAGATATAAACAGGAAATTAGGAAAGCTGATAAAGAATTCTGATGACCTCCCCACAACATATACTAAAAATGATGGTAGAAAGTTTTGAATAAAACAAAAGCACACTGCCAAATATGGGATTAGTTCAGCTCTTTGGTAACAGAGGTGTAAAGAGGGAATTTGGGGATTACTGGGCATACCAAAGGATTTCAATGAGTTTTCAATGTGTATCAGTTTTTATGGGTAAACACTTTCATGAAATTCTCACCACAAGCAATGTATTCTTTAAAGCAGAGAGGCCAGATGAACCATATCAGTTAGGAATAAAAATACTGGAAATCAGATCAAGTAGACAAATTAAACTCAGTAAATCACAGGTATTATAATATTCACTTGGATAAATAAATTTAGACTAAAAAAAAAAAAGAACAAAACAAAACAAAAAAAGCACTGATATTCCTCAGGAAAAATAAATAAATAAATTTAATTCTGTCCTAAAGTAAGAACAGCAGCTAATGTGAGCTACTTATCAATAGTAGCCATTTCCAGACCTCTGCCACTTGTTAGCTTTATAATTTAGTTCTGTAATATTGTCTTAAGCTTTTGCTAGTTGATTGCACTTTGCAAGTTAATAACTTCTGTTTCCAGTCAACAAACAAGTCTTAAGTGAACTCCACTATGTAAGTGCAACAGATTTGGAGTAGGACACTAAGATTTGAAGATACACTGAACTTTCTGGTTTATTTAGTTTGGCTGTACCACTTTTTGCATCTGCATTGTGTCTACTCATGTAGCTTTATTTCTATTCAAACTGCCTAAACTAACTGTGTTTTTTATTCTTCACAGGGACTACTATCAGAAACAGTAAGATCAGTAAAGGTTTCTTCACACGCATTCAGCGAACAGTACTCATTGTTACCTCTTTGTACTCAAGACTCATCATAGAAATTACTTAGAAGAGTCATCTTTGCAGAAATAGTCTCAAGGTAAGCATCAGGCAGATTTTCCAACAGAAGAGAGACATTTAGAGAGCACATAAGAAATAAACTAAAGGCTTCAAAGCAAATCTGTGCATGATAGGAAGGGAAAAATACCATCATAGTGAAAATGTCATCCAGATGGATAGAGAGGGATGACAGTTCCACCTATAGCATTATACGGAATTCAGTTTTCATGTCAATCCTGTATTAGACCAAATATTGGGTAATTTATATTGATGAATGAATCCTACCACTATACATACTTGGAAAACAAACAAAAACAAGCAAATAAAACAAACAAAAAACACCCTTCACTTTGTTGTCCATTTCTATTTGCTTTTGGAGATGTTTTATTTAAGCCTCACAATTTATTTTTTTTTAATTCCACTGTTACACTATGTAGTATTCCTATTGGGTTGAAAAGATATCATATTCTAATGTCTCTTGCTCTCACTCTAAGTCTACACAGAACAGTTTTTAAAGGATATATAACTTCACATAATGAAGAATGTCTTGGAAGCCTCACAGAGGAGAGACACTTTCTCATTATGAATGGCAGAGTTAAACTGTACTAGACAAAAGTACACAAGATTTATACACATATTTCAAGGCAGGTAAGAACTCAGCATCACATTGATCAAAGTAAAATTGAATTTCTGAGTTTTGTAGACCAATTTACAGTGGAAAACCAGCAGTTCTGCTAAGAACAATTTCTAAATATTCTCTCTGGCATGAGTTATTATTATTTTGTGTCCTAATATAAGACAAAAATAATAGTGGCTAGAAAATTACAGTGAATCCTGTCTAAAATACTTTTTCCTCCCCAGCATTGCACACTGTAATTCTCATATGCTCGAAAATTACAAGAAATAGTAATAATTAAAAAAAAAAAAAGTAGAGAAAGTCCGATTATATCATATTTACACAAATTCAAAGAATCAGCAGTTTTACTGAAGTAAGTGGAATCCCACCATTAATTTGGATGAGGACAGAGCCAGATTCAGCAAAACCTCAGTTCTGAGTGGTCCTCAAAATGTTGTATTTGAGAACACATTCCTCAGTTTTAAGAGAATTTCTCAAGTGTTTCCTGTAAATATTACTTCTAAGCTTTTTAATATTTTTTTATAACAAATTGCACATCACAATTTTCGCTCTTTACGTCTGCCAGTGCAATCAGACACTGACCTACCTTCTAAGTAGTTTCACTGAAATTTTCTAACTCATTAGTCACTACTATGTACACTCAGAAGTGCTAAATATGGAACAGATTAGGTGGGGATGCCCTCTTTTTGTTATGTTCTAAATAATATTCTGTATATTATTTCTCTTTGAGCATTTCATTGGAAAGGATTCTCTAGCCAACTTCTTTTCATAAAAACTGTATCATAAATTTCTTGCATTAATAAATCACGTCAAATTTCCTTCCATGCTCAAGGTGAAGAAGCATCAAATCCAAATGTCATCTCCTTCATGTCATGTCTTACTATGATAACTCCTGAGAGGGTTATTTTACAACATTATACACTGTGAAAATGATTCAGTACTTGCAAAATGTAAATGAACGCTTTAACAAAACCATACTTTTATTGCTAAGTATCAAAACCACATATTCATTGCTTTACAGCAAAATTTCCTGGAAGGCAGTGCCAGTCCAAAATTTTAAAGACAAACATGAAAATACATATACATACACACCTAAGTCTATAAACGTGTTTGTTATTGTTTTAGAGGTACACTATAACTATTTCATATACCAAATTTTATCTTGAAACTTTTATTAGGACCCATCATGTTATACCATGAATAGGATAAAACAAAGATACTTGCCAAAGAGCTTCTGAGCTGACCTTTGATATCAAATGACTACTTCAAATTTATACCTATTATAAGCTCTCCATCTTGCATGGAAATCACCTCTGCTTGTACTTATGAGTTATTTCAGGTATCACTGGATGGTCTTTCACAAATTTTCTGTCACCTTCCTTTGTCTGGACTACCACACGATACTGTCAAACCTATACAGCCAGATCAAGCATACAGTCAGTCCTATCAATATGTTTACAGTTGTCTGGTGTGCTATTCACCCTCAAAACTCCCACTGACATCCCTGGGAGCTGACAGAAGTAAGGTATTCCCAGAAGGGGCTAAAATCTTGTAGTTTTTCTCTTTATTCTAAGACATGGCGAACAAAACCAGTAAGAGCAGGGTATTCAAGGGGTGATAAAGACTATTCTGTTATGGTTGATGAAAAAAAAAAAAAAAAAAAAAAAAAAAAAAAAACAAGCTGAACCTGATCATCTATTCTATGTCTGTGTTGGCTTCAGTGACTTTAATAAAACTATGTGGATTAATTTCCAGTTTGAACCTGTTACCAAAATCACAAGTTTATTAAAAACAGAATGAATGAACAAAATTACTTTTATATCTTTCTGCTGCCAAAAGTCTATCAGCTAAAATTATGTTTCATGGATCTCCAACTGTAAGTATTTTTGTTTGCCTTCTTGAACAGAAAGATTGTTATGGTCATAAAGAATCCAGTTCAAGGTGAGTCTCTGCCTTATGTACATTAGACAGTAGCTTTTTAATTAAAATAAGGTTACTTGCAGAGCAAATTGCACAAGTAAGCACATGAGATGTTATCTAGATGTGACTGTGAAATATCACTGGCTTGGGGGAAGGGACTTTCACCCTTCCTTACAACCTTCAGCCATCTCTGTGCAAGTTCCTAGGTTTGCTAGAAGTGAGATTATTTAAATACAGAATACAAAACTTCAAAATTACTCAATTACAGCAGTTAAAAAGAACTTTAAGCTTTCTTCACTGATGTTCAAATGATATTAATTGAACCTTCCCCCAAGTATAAAAAGAATATACATTAGAACAAGAAGAAGTGTTTTAGTTTGATACAGTTTTTAACATTTTACCACACTAACTCTGAAAACTGGCCTCTAAGGTCTCATTTCTGCTGTCAGTTGGCTTTACTTTGATAGATATGTTAGTATCTCCATCTAGTGGTTTTCTGGGCAATAATATTGATCAGAAATCCTGCCAATGTACAAGTTCAACATGAATTTTATTCTCATTAGATCAGTACTTCTCAAGCATACATGTCACTAGCACAGCACTAGAAATTCTCACACCATTAAACACAACACAACCAAAAATGTCAGGGCTTTTGTTATGAACCTGAGAGTCTGCACTAGGTCGACATGCAGAAATTTACGTATTCATGTATTTCATTAGAAGAAAAATGTTTTGAAGGGTGACTGGTAAACTGACTCGGTACACATGTAATCTCAAAGAGCTGACCATATAAACCCAACAGGTTCCCGTGTCTTTGTATTTGCTATGGGAGAGGCCCTTGTGTTCTGTAATTCTGATTTATAAGGCTCCAGACAGGTTTTTTTTTTTTTTCATATTTATTTTTCCTTAATATTGTAATAGTAATTTGCTCCAGATTGTTACTTTTAGAACCTGTTTCATTCTGTTTTCTTCTCGACACTTAGTAAAAGAAAAGTCTGCTAATTTTTATAAGCCAAGAACAAAACAAAAAATTAGAGAAAGTAACTGACCATCCACACCACATGAAAACTTGCAGAAAAATGAAGATAGGAGCGGACGTCATGGCAGAGGCACGACTCGTTGTGCATATAGGCTGATCCTATTAATAACGGGCAAAGTAGCAAGTAGAGGAAAGGAAAGAAAACACAGAAAAAAAGACATACAAGATGAGATATCATGCAGTTTGCTGGCAGTTAGCAGAGTTAATGTGAAAGCATCTACCCAAGAGCAAGAGATTCACAGCGAATTTTGCAAATAAACTTAATCAAAATAATCCACTGTTACAAAACACATGACTTACACACTGATTAGCACACCAAGCTAGTGAGCAAGACTTGTACTTTCAGACACAATAGTATCAGGAGGATTTGGAATACTTACAATGGCCAAAATTTAGCCAGCTTCATGATGGTTTTTCAACTTTGTTTAACCTTTGTTGGTCACTAAGATGATTTTCTGAGCATTCTGAATTAAATGTTGTCTTTCATAAAGTATGTTGATTGTTTTCAACATAACTTATGTATGCGGAACAGTTATTTTTTCTTTTAAAACTATAGTAATGTATACAATACAGGGAGGACTAAAGCAGCATAGCTTTGCTGATTTCAGGAAAGAAACACAGTTTTGTACTTATTAGGAATCTGACCTAAGGTCAATACACATTTGCAGAATTTCTAAGAGGAACAACATCCTAGAACAGATGACTTTAACCATTTAACAACACCTTAAATACTATTTGGAAATACTAATAAATAAATACTAGTTCTAAACCAGGATTATCATGTTTGCCAAATCCACAGAAGAATTGAGTTTCACAGCACTGCAGGCAGATCATTTTTATGTTTGCTGATGTCTTTTTTTTTGTTGTTTTGTTTTGTTTTAGTCAGAATCATGTGTGAAAGTACAATGGTTTCAGGAAAGGCAGACAAGAAAACAGCTGTAATTTTTATGTAAATCATGGGATACTTGAAGTAGAGTGACTATGGTTTAGAGTGAACAGTGTGTTTAGTGATAGAGAGGTTATCAGGCAACAAGGTACATTTAATCATAGCTACTCTGTCCCTACTCTTCTAAAACAACTCAACAATTTCTAAAGTGCTACAAGTTCCATTTTACCTGTTTGGCTTCATCAAAACAGACATCAGGACCTTTTCTGTATCTAGGCTGTTTGACCATTTCACAAGGATTTGGCCCTTCATCTGTTTTGCTTGTTAAGGAACATGACTGTTTTTCTGTGCATCATATATTACCAGGATTAACATTCTGATTTTACTTTTGTGGGACAAGTTTAATGATAATTCAAGACCTACAAGAACTACCTGCTTTATGATAAGTATACAACCTCAAATATCATAGACAAAATCATTCCAATGCAGACTTTGATAGTAAATGATAGAAAAGTTAGCTGGATCTTATAAGCAATTCAGTGAAGAAGGCTACTACAAACTACAACAGCAGAACAGCAGTGTTGAAACGGGATATGCTATTAATTAGCTAACTGTAAATATGAGGTAATGCATTAGTTTTTATGAAACTCATGACTGCTGATATTTAAGCATATATGTGACACCTCACATTAGCTACAGACTAACAAGGAACAGAAATCATTGCAGCACACTAGAAAGGCACTGGTACAGTAAACGCTGCAAAACAGTCTTCTATTGAACCTCTTTGTATTACCATTCTGTATGTCACTCTTTTTTTCTTTAATCAATTGCACTGTTGGTAGTACACACATTAAAGCTAAGCTAGAGTTTTTTAAAAAACATTGAAAGTTCAACTGCTGAAACTTTTGCCTGTCTTAGTAGCTCTAACTTATACTTGAATCAATCCTATTCATGTAATGCTTTGCTGTGAGTAGAAAAGCCCCATGGAAGTAAAGGCAAGAAGACAGGGAATTTAGTTCTACAGCTCTGCAATCTATTTCTGTCTTCATTCAGATGTTATCAGACTCACCTCCCCTTTCCTCTGTGGGGTCCCAGGTGAAAAAGAAATAGGAACATTGAAAAACTCTAAAAGACCATGTGTACAAGGAAAGTTGTACCAGCCCGAAGGAAGCAGAGCCTAATAATAACCATCTGAATAGCACCTAAAGGTCATTCTGCCTATCTGTGTGATGTTATGCTACACCTGCATTTCACAATGTATCTCAGTTATAGAAAAGAGAGGTTAGCTTAGTACTGCATAGTTGAAATGAAAAATAAAATAGTTCATTTAGTCAATATAAGCCCACCCAGCTGCTCAGACTGCCATTTGAGGTCATTTACTGCTCTCTGGAAGGTTGGAACCCCACAGGGAAATGCAAGTAATGTGACCATTTCCCATCAAACGTGCTTCATTTTCTGTAGCAAGTCCTGTCCATAAATTCAGACAGTAGCAACAGTTAATCAAACTGTCATGGACTGAAGCCAATTAGAATATTAGGCTGTGTTTACATAGCTCTGTGATGACATGAATATTACTTCCACCCCAATGTAACTTCCTTTTTCAGCCCAAGCGTAAATGGAATTCCCATTTTATTAATGTGGCAATGAACGCATTACTTGTGCCAAAGAAATACAGTCATCTCTACCATCTGCTTTTCTTTCAGGAGATTGTTTTACGTTAAAACAACCTTTCACATGATTTTTATTTTAATGCGTGTGCTGCAAGGACTGTACTTGGCAGGTGTACCATCCTATGTCTCCAACCAGCTCTGAAGAAATTCTATGATAGCAGCTGGAAAACTCCAGCCTTTGATGGTTAAAGTAATTTCCACAAGGAGTAAGTAGTTCTCATTGGCAGTAAGCACACACATAAGTGCCTCAATCACTTTGCCTGAGTGTTACAGACATCAGTGTAGCACTCAAATTTTACTGACCAAACCCTTTTTTTATCTTGGTGTTTCCTTTTTTTCTTATTTCTCTAGACAGACATACTTTTGCCTTTTCTTAAGGCTGAAGAAACTCAGGTGTCTCAAGCTCCCCTTGTAAGTCCTGCACTCCAGCTGCCAATGACCTTGATGGTCCTTTACTGGACCTCTGGGGTCCCAGCACAAGAAGGACATGGAACTATTTGAATGAGTCCAGAGGAGGCCACAAGGATGATCAAGTGGCTGGAGCACCTCTCCTATGAAGAGAGGCTGAGGAAGTTGTTGTTCAGCCTGGAAAAGGGAAGGCTCTGAGGAGGCCCTACAGAGGCCTTCCAGTACCTAACGGGGCTCTACAGGAAAGCTGGGGAGGGACTCTTTGCCAAGGGGGGGCGGAGAGAAGGGAGCTAAGAGTAAAGAAAATAGACAAAGAAAAAAATCTAAACCAGAAAAGGATAGGTTTAGATTACATACGAAGAAGAAATTCTTTACTCTGAGGATGGTGAGGTCCTGGAACAGGTTGCCAACAGAAGCTGTGGATGCCCCATCCCTGAAAGTGTTCCAGGCCAGGTTGGATGCAGCTTTGGGCAGCCTGGTCTAGTGGGAGGTGTTCCTGCCAATGGCAGGGGAGGTTGGAATTCTATGATCTTTAAGGTCTCTTCCAACCCAAACCATTCTATGATTCTGTGATTCGCTCCAGTATGTCAGTATGGTACTGTGGAGCCCCAAACTGTTCAAAGCACTCCAGATGCAGTCTCACCAGTGTGGATGAGATGGGAAGGATCATTTCTGCCATCCTGCTGGCTACACTCCTGCTAACATACCCCATGATGTGACTGACCCTCTTTATTGCTAGGCGTACTGCCAACTGATTTTCAATTTCTTCTCCTCAAGTCCTTTACTGTAAAGCTGTTTCTCATCACTCAGTCCCCAGCCTGTCCAGTTGCATGGCATTCTGTCCTGGAAGACTTTGCACCTTCCTTGTGGAAGCTTCATTAAGTACCTCTGAGCCCATTCCTGTTAAGGTCTTCATAAAAAAAACAGCTTTGCTCTCTACCTCTCTGACTGCTGCCTCAGACACTGTGGTATCATCCATAAATATCTGCTGCCTCAAGTACTCTGATGGCAAGCATGCTACTAATATATACATGATCAGGTCATTCTTTTCCTAATATATTGCAGTATTCCATAGACCAAAAAATCAACCCACATAACTAAATAACATGATTTTAAAGGATACCCGGCTTCTCTGCTTGCATCAGTGGTTTTGGATCACAGGAGCGGCACAGCAGTTGGCTGTCACTAATAATGAATACTAGATTGGTGTTTGAAATCTTCTCTGCATGATAAAGTCTGGAAAAAAAGCCAACAATAAATATGCTTAAATGAAACAAGGAAAACCGTATATGAGAAGGACACACATGATTGGAATAAAAAGTAATCCAACTTCAAGAATCAAACTGCCTTCTACTGTTTATCTTTTCTATTAATGAACAGTAAGAAACATTTATAACAAATTTTGTAATCTTTTTGACATTTCCATGGTTCCCTCTTTCAGCGAGACTTATTAGATGAAAAAAAATGGAAAAGAGCATGTAAGGCCTATAACTGATTTTACAGCTCGATGCTGCTAAAGCAGTAGCTGTACTGAGAAATAAAATCAGTTCAGCATCATTTTTTTTCCTAGCAACACTGAAAAACAAACAAACAAACAAACACAAACAAAAATTAACACACACAAACCTGTCTGTAAGAAGGAAAAGAAACAGGTTTAGGGTATGTGTGCTGTGTGGGAGTGAAAGAATCATCTTTAGAAAATCCAACTATTCGTTTACTCAAGACAAAATATTTCCAAGCCTTCCAACAATACCCTCAGAGACTGATAAATACTGAAGTTAATACACTCTATGACAGCTCTTAAATCATCAGTGCTATTGACTAGAAGGTAAATACGAAGATAAATTGCATAATCTTCTTGACCATCATAAATTCCAACAAATAACCAGATTAAAGGAAATAATCTGTTTCTGAATATTACAGAATCTCTTTAATTCATGTAATAAATAGTAATAAAAAAGAACAATAGCAACAGAAATACAAGATCTATTTTCACAGAGCATATAGACTATTAAACAAAAAATTGAGTAAAATGTTTCTATGATAATTCAATTATTACAATTAAAATTCATTCTAAACAAATACAAAAAGAATGCAATTTATCAGTGTACTGCCTGTATACTTCTCTACTTTGCTTATGTGAGCTTGATGTAATTTATCCAAAATATTTTTTTGTTCTTGTAACAGTGTCATTATCTTTTGTATAAAAAATGAATATTGAAAAGCTATTACTAATAATGAAGAAGACTTACCTTGAACAGTTTATACAGTCTACAATGCCAAAAAAAGATTTATCATCATTTTCAAAGAAATACTGAGTTTGCTCAGTGATACAACTTGTTTTAGGCAGGGCAGCAGAGAAATCATCATCTTCCATATCAGCTGACAGAAAGAGGAAAATAAATAAATAAATAATGACATCTTAAAAGTTGTGGACGCAATGGGGAGATCCAAATATGGCTCCCAGACTAGATTCTTACCTTCTATTTCAGTCAAAGTTGACTCTCTAACATTCTCTTGACTTACCTGCCTCAAGGAAACGTGGGAAAGTCAAGCTCAAAAACAGCTGCTGTAAGATAGACCTGAACACAGAAAGACAATATATATTCATTAAACGTTTTTTTGTCTTCTTTGTGTTTTACTGGGTCCTTAAAAATTACTCAAACAAGAGTAATAGGAGAATTATCACAGCAAATTATACTTTTACTAGTTATTAAAGCTGTGTTTTTTAAAATTTTACAGTTTTACTCTTTCCAGTTTCTCTCTTGTCTTCTTTCACATTAATCTTTTATTCCACAGTTGAAATTTGCTATCATTTGTGCCCATAACTCACATAATGGAAACGTTATCACACCATCCATGCCTTTCTTTTCTCTCTCTGCAGGAGGTGGAAGAGGCATGGTGGAGTTCCTCCAGCACTCAAGCCACCTATAACTTCTTCTGAACTTCCCACCCCCACCCTACCCTGGGAAAACGCTCCTGAATTCTACTTTACACTAATTACAGCTCATTAAATTGCTGAGAAGGAGATGAACACCGGCACATAACAAGTATATTACAAAAATGACTGTAACCATTGACTTTTAAAATCATCTCCGTTCCTACTCTTGAGGTATGGAATATATTTTCTTCCTAGATGATGCCAAAACACTTAGGTTTAAAGAGCTCTACTTATTTCAAAATTATTTTTCTTAACTCATGATAACATTTTTTTCAATGTGATTTACTTGAAGCAAGTACTGGCTTGCCAGTTAGCCCTGTTCTCCTGTACTGACCTACCAAAACAGGAATCGAGTTACATTCCTTGTCTCACTGTTTCTACTTAAACCTTAAAATTGTATCTTTCTGTTGTCATGTTTTAGGATTGCCTCTAACTACAAACATGACCTGATCTCTCCTTATCACATTATTACAATGCCTGTTCTGCAGCGGAAAGGGACCGTATAATTTTATTCAACCTCTACGATTTTTTTCCTTTTCTCCTAAGCCACTGTGATCTATGTGTAGCAAAACTGAATCTGCCTGTCATCTTTCCAGTCAAGGTAGTTCTTGAAGGAGCTCTGGATTCACTTCCACACGTTTCTGCCATGAATCATCATCAGATGGACAGTGCACCAACTGTCATGGATGGCAAGAGACCTAACACCATTCAACAGTGATAGAATTTGCTGACTGAAAACAGTAATCCTCATGCAGCCCTTCATAAGGGGGCACAGAATTTACAGGGAATGAGTGAAAAAGGCAGCCTGGAAATACTGCAAAGTCTGAGTTAAAAGAGCATGAAGGAGAAACAATACATACTGTCTTAACTAAATGCTGATGTATCCCACATACATTTTTGAAAATTATCACTCTTCTATCTCACATTATTGCCTGAAACATTATAGTTTTCTTCAACCTGCTTTCTCTTATTTCTCCAAGTTTCCTTTTGCCAGGTGCCTCACTGAATCAATTTTTGGTCAGCCCTTTTCACTCTGCTTGCTTAATGGCTTTCTCTGCCTGCTCCTGACCTAGATTCCATTAAAAACATGTCTACAGAAAGAACTTTCATGTGGTAGTTTCAAGTTAAACATCACACAAAATAAACCTCAGGTCTAAATTGAGTCCAGACCACCGAGTCTGATTTGAACATTGATACACTAAAGTTTCTCTGTTTGTGAAGAGCTCAAGTTTCTCTTCTGGATTACTGCCCATCTCCAGTTTTTGAGGTTTGCTGTTGTCCAAGAAAACCAAGATTTTAGCTGTTGCTGTTAACAAAATGTAACCAACAATAAAAAACAACATATAATCTTCACAATGCTAGCTGTGAGAAAATAACTATGTTTGTTCAGCTGGTATATATTTTAACTCCTAACTCCATAAAATAGGTAATATATTCCAGCTTGATAATTACTCTAAAAAATAAGTATCATGAAACTTTACAGAAAAGGAGAGTCTCCACAAGTGCAATTTATACCAGTGTAAAAATCACATCAGCCACTGTAGTTTACCCCAATTTGGTGTGGGGGTAGTAGCTGATAGTGTTGCCTACATGGCTCTTGAAAATGACCAGTAATTCTGAATATAATTTCATAAAATAGTTTGGGTTGGAAATGACTTTGAAGGTCATCTAAGTCCAACTCCCTACCTTTGGCTGGGAGACACCCCACTAGACCAGATTGCCGAAAGCCCCATCCAGCCTAGCCTTGAACACTTCCAGGGATGGGGCATCCACAGCTTCTCTTGGCAACCTGTGCCAGTGTCTTACCAACCTCTTAAACTAAAGAACGTCTTCCTAATATCTAATCTAAATCTCCCCTTTTTTAGTTTAAAGCCATTCCCCCTTGTCCCATCACTAAACTCCCTGATAAAGTGTCCCTACCTGTAGGCCCCCTTAGCCTTTCATCTGAACCTTCACAGCTGCCAATCAGACCATTAATCTCAGTTTACTTGCTGAAGCTGACTGTAGAGTCAGAGCACACAGTCACAAAACCTGGCAAGAGCAGTTTTGAATTTGACTGTTGACTGTTGAATCACTGAATGTTGAAAGGGGTTTGGAGAAATAAGAATTTTCACCTTGAGTAATGACAAAAACTAAGGGTTCAGAGTTGGGGGGGGGAGGGAAGGGAAGACTAATAGTCTCAAACTACTGAAGAATTCCAGTTTTGACACACAGATTCATACAGATTTCCTACACACTTGTACTTACCATGCAGCTGCCGAAGCCCACCATCCTAGATGCAAAATATCTGTTATTGTAGGCTGGGGAAAAAAAAAAAAAAAAGAACAAAGATTATGTTTTTTGTATAAACACCTGCACACTTTTAAAGGAATGCCAGTAACCTCATGAGAGACTACTGACCACATACGCCGAACGAATTCCAGCTCCTTGCTTTGGTTCTTCTTCAGGATCACAGACTGATTGATAGTCATATGACTTGTTAAAGGCATAGAGGGACATATTAATTAGGTTTCGCATCAGGCCAGGGTCAATTTCACCAAAGAATCTTCCAATCTGATGAAGTAGAATGTATAGAGTTAAATTAAAGTACTTCCATGTAGTTTTCTTATGAAAAAGTAAACTATTATGTTGTTAAAAACTATATTTAAAAATAAACATACCTGTTGAGTATATTCATCCCGATTTGACATCAAAAGAAATCCACCATCATCAAGGATAACACAATCCACATGCTATTATAAAAAAGTAAAATAAGTTTTGTAGAATTTGCCAAAAGAACACTGTGAGAATATTTTTATTATTATTATTATTCAACACTTCAGAAATATCTTCCAATCTATGAGGCTAAATCACAACCCCATAGCCAAGGGCCAATACTATGCTAAAATAAGTAGCATTATCAGTACTATAAAAGTTTGTGGAGATCAAAGACTTATTTGTGGCTTAATTTCATAAAAGTTGTTTTGTAAATTCTTATTTATTCAGTCCTTTGGTAGCTCCAAGAGCGCTTTATCCTTATGAAATTGGATGATAACTGAATCTTAACTCATAATAAGGGGCTACAACTTCTGATATGCTTTCAAGCCATGTTTAAAGTCCTTTAAAATTTGCAGCCTCTAATGGTAAAGGTCCTAAAGTTTCTTCCAGGTGTCAGGTCCTAGAGTTTCTTCCAGGTGTCAGGTGCAGGACTGGGAAGACCACTGGTTCCCTATGCTTTGTACTTTGTAAAAGATCCTTGTAATCTGAGATTGAGGAGATAGCAGTGAGGCCAAATAGACTCCCAGATTACCATTACTGTTATAACTCCTGCATTTAACATTCTTCAAACTCCACAAAAGAACTCGCAGAAGACCTGAGCAGAGAAAGCTTTTAAGCACATGGCAGAATCTGATACTGTGATAGCTGCTGAAATTGTACTCTCCTGCATGCCAGCAGAGCTATGGGATCCCCAAGTCCTGAACGGTCAGAAAACAGAGGAAAGGAGGATAACTAATGGTTGTTGAAGGGTACATCACGTACTCTGGTACTTTTCACTTTGCATTTACCTTTTTCTAAGGTACTCTTCTAGTTGTCTTTCCCCTTTTTTTTTATTTTTTTAATTTTTTTTTATTATTCATTTTTTTCAGGATTACCTTGTGCTTTAAAAGTTATCTGTTCCACATTTTTCTTCATTTCATTCTCAATTGGTCATACGCTATTGTTTTTCTTTTTCCCTCTCATTCTCATAATCTTACTGCAATGATTCTTGAAACAAACATTTCACCTGACTTTTATTCACTCTTTTACTCTCTCCACTTCTAATTTTCACAAATGGCTAAGTTTTCAGATTATTAATCCTCAAATAATAACATGATAGAATAATGGTCTAGATAAATCTAGAGAAAATTAGTCATTTTTTCACTAACAGATATCCATAAACTGAGTATATTCTTACCATACTGTTTCTTTCACAGCCACAGATTTCACTGTTGCACTAAAAAACAAAATGATAGTAATCTTCACAAAAGTGTTTCAAAAGAAACTGTATTTTTCATTGGTATTTATCAATCAAGACAAGAACAAGTGATGTGATTTTCAATATCTGTATATTAACCTACCTTGGGAGGGTGGGGGTAGGGGAGATTTACCAAGATTTCAGGTATAAAATAAAAGAGAAAGGACATCTGCATTTGCATGTATTTTGAGTATATAAAGAAAGCCTAGAAAACATTAACAAGTATCTTTTTGATTGAAAAGCTTCACCAACCTCTAAGTATGGTAATCATATGTGATAAAGGAAGGCTACCTACCACCTCTATTTAGCTTTGATTATTGGCATGTTTCTCTCTTTTTTTTTGCAATATGTGTGAATATACACACGTAACTGTTTCCACGCATTATATCCTGAGCAAAATAATTACCATAATGCTGCAGTCATTCATTTCAAATAAATTACTCTTTCATTTTTTTCCTTAGCTCTGACATTTTAGGCAATGCATTTACATAGTTCTAATACCTACAATGATCATAGTTACCAATTCCCTTAATATACAAACAATCAAGCAACATCACCTTATCTAGTTGTTCCGTAACTGTTTCCATTTTGTGTCTCCCCTTTCCCAATGTACCACATAATGATTTAGTTTTTCCTTTACCTTTACCTTTTTCTCCTTCTCATTTATACCTAAACATAATTCTATGACTAGATGTAAAAAATAAAAGGGCTAAGTGACTATTTCATTAATTTCTGCTAAAATGCTGTGATGTTGATTGCAATATAAATCCTTACTAGTCACTGCTTACACACCCTCTGTATTAAATAAAAATAAATTCACTTTTTAAATTTTTTTGGAAGAAATAATTTTGCAGATTTTATTCACTACTACAGCATGATCTTAGTAGGCAGCCTACAGGCTACAATGTCATTTTTCTTTGTCTTTATCCACGTTCTATAATTCTGAAAGCAAGACACGCACAAAATGCATCCTGTTTCAACATAGATTTATTTTGTGCATTTGAATGATTTAAATACCACAACTACTTGGCATCTATGCATCAGTGTGACTCTGGCACAAAAAGCTGTTAGACCTACTTGCATCTGAAGCTTTGAGAAACGCACATAGAGTTCAAAAAAAGACTTGGTCAATTGCTTACCAGGCTCTTGATTGTGGTTTTTGTGAAATTTTCCATCCATCTGGTTGCATCAATTTTTATTCCAACAACTAACAAGAAATACATGAAAGTCTTTTTTAGTAAAATGCAAAAGAAAAAAAAGGTAACTGTAGAATCCTAAAAAGTAGGAAAATTATAATAACATCTAAATTATTAAACTGTAAAAGGATAAAATATGAGTTTTGCTCTGTTTTCTGACCACCAACATCCTTCATGAGACTAATAAATTAACTAGTCTTACTCAAACACAGCCAGATTGCTGGCTTGATTTCCACTAGTAAGATTAAAAGTCTTAGAGAAAAGAATATTATATAAACTGAAGCTCCTTTGAAATCTCAATTAAATTTCTCATTCACTGTTGAGCAACAACAAAGTAAGACCTGTATTTAGAGTTTTAGCTCCATTATATCTTACCTGCAGGTTTCAGAAGTTTCCCATTAATTGTTATTTCCACAGCCTTGCTTACCATAATACCTGTTTCATAGCTATTGGCACCACTTTCTGAGAGTACAGAAGGATGGAAAAAAAAAAAAAAAAAAAAAAGAAAAAGGGTGAGATAAAAGGCTCTTCCTCTGTAATTGAAATTAATGATTGTTCAAATACCCAGAATCATTCCAAGAATTCTTATTTGAAAACCTAGTTGTACTTTTTTATTTATCACCTGTAATAGCTCAGATCTAACACCTAGATGGCTAAGAGAAATAGTTTTGCTTACTTCTCTTCATTCACATTTTGTATGCGGTCTCTTCATAAAGTTACTGTAGCCTTTTTTTCTGCAAACAGCCATGAATAACTTTACACACTGTTAAAACTAGGATCAGAGCCAAAGATTTTATCCTGCTGTTGTCTGTATTTTTCAATGCAGAGTATACTAACACCACTCACTAACTGACAATTACTACTTTGACAGACTTCAGCCCGTTTTCAACACTGCTTAGCATGAAAAAGCAAGTTAAGAATACATCCCCTGGAGCTCTTTAAGGAACAACAAAGGCTTCAAAGAATTTATTTAATTACCTTGTTAATATTTTATTGAGAAAAGATGTAATAAATGCATATGAAATAACAGCAATAAAAGATCCCATATGTTTAAGAGGGAAGTATGTCATTTGTGGTAGCATCTGCTTTTAGATGAGCTTGGCAAGGTTAATGCTGCTCACATCAGTAACAAGCACTTACTATTGTGCACATATAGGTTTTAAATATCACAGTATTTCATATAAACTGTTTTGGTGAGTAACAGCTATTTGAAATAGAATTCAAAAGCAAAACTTTAAACTAAGCTGCAGCGCAGTGGGCAGAGCTGTGGACTCCAGACCCTTGTACCTGCTCTGCCAAATTAGGTTCACTGCTGAAAAAATACACAGAATTCAGCTCAAATAAGTTTTTTTAAAGTAGTCTTATTCTCCTGAGTGCAATTTTCTTTCACTTCCTTTTAAATAATTCTGCCAAAGCATCTTCAGAAAACACTCTTCCAGTATAATAAATAAGAGCAAATACTTTGCATATCTTCTCAGCTTTGTTAATTCTTGACAAACATGGCCACCAAAGTAGATTAAAAGTTATTATGTCCTTCGTGCATTCCCAGCTACCTTTCCCTTAACAATAGGTGATGTCCAAGACCTTTTTCCTTTTGAAGTGTCAGACTTGAAACCTTTGTTGGTGAGTTCAACTGGTATTGGAAACTTCCAGAAATATACTTACATTAGACTAGCTAGCTCCAAAATTTCAAAACAGTGATGACTTACTGTTGTAGTACGGAGCTGTGAAAATGTAGTTGTCATTATCTAAACTCCGTTTATAGAAGCTGACTTCATAAGTTTCAGCATTTTCTAACCAATCTTCTCCTGCCCTAATCATGAAAAAATAATAAACAAAAAAAAAAAGGTGGTTATCATCTCATGAAAGATATGCTGCACAGGTTTTCTTTTTTGTTTTGTTTTGGTTTAATGTTTCATAGTTGGAAATAATGTGAGATTCACTTATATAATCCTCAGACTTTGTTAGCTTTAGCTGGTTAAGTGCCAGGTGCCATTAGTAAAACAAAACTTTTAGAAAAAAAAAAAAAAGTATTCTAGGAACAGCATGGATCTTGTCTCCTAATTTTTAGATATACGGAGATAAATATTACTGTAAGGTTATTTATAACAAAACATAAACAAACCTTACCACATGCTATCTCTTAAGAAAACACTATCCTATTCTCTCATGCCATTAATAACATGAAAACAAACAACCAAAAAAAAAAAAAAAAAAAAAAAAACCTGTTTTGGGGAGTAAAAACCACTGGCATTCTCCCATTTTGGGGAAACAGAATAACCTAAACAATCAGATAAATTTGCCACTTAATATGTCTGTACTGGTACCCTCCTCACTACTTCTGATCACTGAAGGTAGTTTTTAGTCGATTATATGAATCAACTTTAACATTCTCTTTTTGCCCTCTGGTATGATACATTTTTCTCTCTAGAAGGCCCTGGATCACTTGGTCTGCTCCTACTAGTCTAAAAAAAATCATCTACTACTTTATTGATTTTGTCTGCCAGCCTGCCAAACAACCAAATGCTTAGGAGTAATGAGGGATTAACATGGCCTCACCACCAGCACAAGGGCACTCCTTTTACTGCTCCTCTATATTGATTAGAAACCTATATTACACTACCTGCTATGGAAATAATATGTTAAAGGTCAGTTTCAAGCCAGAAGATAGATAAAATCAAAGGAAAACAAGACATCCCATTTGTTTTATAGTTACCAGTGCAGATTTAGACAGTATGCAAAGTTGCTTTTCATTATCATATTACACTATTTTATAATATTCTTACCTTTTGGGAAACACTCTGGTAATTCCACCATCCGTAACAACAAATTGTGCAGCAACTCCATTCCTGTAAACAGGAGTTTTAAAATCAAAACTAACGTAAATCTTAAGTTCCTATGCCAAGGGTTGCCATTTGAGTGCATAACTGTGAATTAAATATCTACCCCGTGTAAAGATTAACTGTATATCTGTATATACACACACATATATATTACATTATTACCAAATCGTTAAGAAAGAGTTTATTTTCAGGCTTTGAAATTCGTTTAAAAAAAAAAAAAAAAAAAAAAAGCAAGTAAAAAAGCAAGTAACAGAAATACTTACAGATAAAGCTTACTCCAATTACTCCAATAATTTTGGGCAAGTTCATTTGTAAATCCTGCATCCAGCAAAACTCTAACGACCATATCAGTATTACCTAGCAAAAGAGTCAAGACACTCATCTGAAACCATATGACATTCGGCTTAAACTGCTAAAATGAAATTCCAAGTTGTCCAAATGCTACTACCACCAAAATTGGGCTATTTTTATTATACATTCCGTCTAACTTCAAATTACATCAAGTAATCCTTGTTAAACAGACTGTTCTGAAACTCCTGAATTCACTTCAGCTTTTCCTTTATTCTATTCTAAAAAAACTCTCCTTGCAGCAAAAGATTAAGCAAGTTGTTTAAGGCACCAAGTCTCAACTTTGCAAGGCCTTGTGTTATATTTGGAAATAAACTTAATTTTAAAACACATTTTCATTCAAACATTTTTATCTCAGTTTTAAAGAGGTTGCACACAATTAAACGGCATTTAAATTATACTGAGTACTTACTCTCACATTACAAAAATTGAGATAATTCAACTACAATATAAATTTTTCAATCATTTAAGTCCCGAACTCTCAAACAAACAAACACACACCTATTTGCTTTCTTTTGAATTAGTGGCTTAGATGGATGTGTCATTTTTAAATATCATTGAAAAGGTGACTTGAAGTCAGTGCTTTTCCAACATCTTTTTCAATACTACTTTGTAAAAGTAGCTTCTAGGAATGGTCAACTAAAGCACAGACTTTAATATGGACTTTATCACTTTCTTTTTTATGGAAAATTAAACTGGGCTATAGTGTAATTAGAAGTGTAGAGGGAAAATGTGGTGCTTGGTTTTTAATGTCACATAGCAAAGCAGTGTTACAGTTATGACGGGAATCTGCAACTCTAAATTCTGCAAAACTCTGGCCGCTCAGCCTTGTAGAACATACTGAACATTCATTCAGAACAATAAAAAATCCATAAAATCCTTTTTCTTCGGTTTTGCTCCAGAGACCCATGACAGTCTGAATTTCAGATTCGAGAAAACTGAATTTGTTTTTTTTTGTTTGTTTGTTTGTTTAATGCCCTAATTCAACCTGTTTTCACAAAACAGATCATTAAGTATTAGGGTATTGAGAAGCTCCATAAGCTTTAGCCAAAAGGCTTTTTCCCACTGCGGCCTGAATTTGTAGACATGATATGCACAGAGCCAGCAGCTCTGATCTACCAGCAGGAAGCACTCTCTCACATCATTTTAATACATTCATTTAATTCTAATTAGATATGTTTACATGGCTTGGCTAGGTAAACCTGCTAAACTGCATCTAATGTCACAGATTCACCTCCTGTATTCACTTGCACACTATCATGGTATACTATGTAATGTAAAAAAGGGTACTGCTGTTGGATCCCTTGCTGCATTCACATTTTACTAGAAATTAAATCAAAATGCTATCTGAATATAAATATTAGAATATGTTTCCCCAAGTGATATTTATTTCTCCTAATATAGACTCATATTTTTCTGGATGCATTTTTATTTGGGATTCTCATGGACTCCACACATCTCCACAAAGTGATACTTGCTTACATAAGCAGATGTTTCCAACAAGGAGGGTGAATTACTCTTACTGTCCACTTAGTAATGACAGAGATAGCTGTCTTACTTCCTGGCTAACTTATAACAGGCTCAAGTTGGGCGGGATGAGCCAATTTAACTCAGGGTAACTATTAATATATAGAGACATTAAATTTATATATTTCATTTCAATTTAGGGATTGCTTCTGAAAATCATTTCTAGCTCAGGATATTTCCTTCAGTCAACACTGCTTACTTTTACAGAACAGTATTTTTTAAGTATCTTAATTATAAGAAAAAGAAGGAAAATGTGATTTTTATTACAGATTCCAAAATGAAATATACCAATGATTTGGTAACATTTTGGCATAGTTACTTATGTGCATTGTTGTATATTCTGGTGTATACTATAATATCATTAAATATGCCCTAAATATTAGCTTATATAAATATGCCCTAAATATTGGCTTATATAACTAGTGAGTATTAAACTAGAGTTCACTTCTTAGACTGAGTCAAAACACTCAAGTAAAATTTCAGTCAGTGATATAAGTGAATAAGACCACCCTATTTAAGAAGGAAAAAATAACACACACACAAACAGCTTTTCAAGGCAGTTTCACTTTGAGAAGATTTCGTATCTAAGGGCACATTTCTTCAGTTATATGGTTCAGCCAAAATATTCTTATGCATGTTTTTCTGGATGAAAGCTACAAGGACCCCACCTCAAACTGACCAGCAACCCCAGAAAGCAACATGTTATAAAGTCTTGGCTAAAGCAAGGATCAAAAAGTGTTTATTCCAATTATTTATAAATATTAATGTTAAGTCAACAAATCTAAACATTTTTTTTTCAGAAAAACAAGACTTTAATGCATTCCTGGTGGTTTGTTCAAAATGCCTAACTCCTCATTTATTCTAAATGGAATTTAAGGCCAAATTTAAATATGTGTACCATGCTAAAGCCCAGTGCTCGCCAACTGCAGCAATTATATCCATCTATGATCTTAAACAATTCAAGCCTAAGAGAAATCTCTTTAACCAATCTGTGAAAGACCTTTCTCATCTTTTATTCTGGTTATATTTGTTCTCAGATTTCTTTCTTTAATTATATGAGCTGACAAGAAAACAGACTGATGGTTTCATTACAGGAATTTTAAGTCTTCTTGAGATATACTTTGGCTGATTATCTCAAGAGAAAAAAAAAATATTAATTCAAAATACTGGGATTGCACAAAAAAAGCCAGTAGTAGGTTGCTGCCAAAACATAAGGTTGAAGGGAAGCATGTAAAACACTGGATGCATTATTCCCTGCAATCATTATCATTCTTAAAAGAACACAGAAAACTCCAGACTACAATCTGTCTTGTGTAGAAAAGTTCAACACTAGATGTATTTCTATTTAAAAAATAATAAATAACAGTGAAGATAAAAAAAAACCAACAATGTGTGATTTGGGCTTTCATTTTGATTAATTCTCATTTATGAGAAAGTATTTTCCTAAGGGTGGGAAAAAATTCAGCAGATTGAGAAGAGTACTTACATGACGGACTGTTTGGAGTATTTCTATCAATAAACTCAATAAAATTTAATAAAAATTCGGTGTTGTTTTCTGATTTCTTTACATCACTACAGTATTCTCTGAAAAACAACAAAACACCAGTTTCTAAGATTTGTTTCATGTTTCTGAAGCAGACAAATATGAATCAGCAATGTGAAGGTAAAAGCAGTATTGTGCCACTAGTGTGAGGTGGTTGGCTATGTCACACAGTCAATACGAATTTAACAATAGTCCTGACCATATTCAATATTTCAGGAATATACAGGAAATCAAGGGTTCAAGTGCCTGCCTAGATCTGAATTCTAACAAAGCTGCATGTATGACACAGATTCTCAGAAAAAACACTCTGGACTTGTGTAGGCCATGAAGTTAGGAGACCATAGAGTCTATAAAATAAATAATAAAATGCCCAGGGAAATTAGACTCCTACTGGGTTAAACTGTACTGGAAAGTATTTGGACTGCTGTAGGAGAAATCGTCACTTTAGGTTCATGGGATTTATGGGATGAGATCCTAATTTCTGAGAAGACTTAATGGCAATTTTAATAGAGTACACACTCTATATAAATGCTCTTTGTTTTGACATATGCAAAACAGATTAACAGGAAACTAATGTCATTTATATAATGCAAAGCAGTATATCAGTGGGCAATTTACTGAATAAAAATTAGCACAATAAAAGTCACTGAGCATTTTGAAGGCAAATATTAGATGGTGAGTGGCATCAGAGAGCTGTAATGTAAAGAATATTCAGCATTAAAGCCAGGAGCTCTCTTTTTAACTGAACTTTATTAAATTAACTTTATGAACAACAGAAGTCTGTTTGACTATCTTATTAAGCTATCTTATAATTCTACTTACTTTACCATAATCCTGAAAGACTATAGGCATAATTTGCTGTACTATACCAATGTTCACATTTAAGCAGAGGTCTGTATCAGACAGGCCATATAGATCAGTTTAACAACTAGTGACATGTTAGAAAGTGTTAGTGGGTACAATTAGTCATAAATAACTTCAGTCCTTCAGAAAAATTAATTAAACAGTTAATGATGAGAGTACATTTGAAGACAGAAGACTATGTCTTACACATGAATCAATGTAACTGTCTAAACTTAAAAGCATACAGAAATTTATAAGATAACAAAGGAATGGACCAATTTTTGACTCATCTTTATGGTGCAGCATTTCTGTTATTTATCATACCTTTTAAAGGCAATTAATTTTTCAGAGCTATTTATCTTACTATGTTTCCCTTGTAAACACACTTTTACAAGGGCAACCAGGACCACACAATTTCACATGAAAGAACAGGGAATTAATGAACTGACTTGATCAATTTTTCAATGACTCAGTCAATATGTGTTTTTAATGAATGAAAAATTAGTTCATTCCTAATTGATAGAGAGCTTTGAAACTCTTAAACTATAAAAATATAAATCTCAAGGTAATTATTACATTAGCTATTTTACAGATGAGAAGCTGGGTTACAAGGCAGTAAAATCTTAAAAGACAGCCACAAGAAATGTACAGATGTATGTAAGACTTCCATGAAAGACATCAGTAATAGGATATATCAGATTTTACAGCTCTCTTTGATAAACACAAACATGAATCAGAGCCTGATGATGCTATTAACACTCTAGCACGAAGAAACGAGTGATTTTTGAAAACATGAATTTAGTAATTGCTCTTTTTTTTTTTTTTTTTTTTTTTTTACCAAAATCTTTATTGGTTAAGCCCATATTTTGTAAATGTCATTAACCTGATCAAATTCCCATTTACTGCTGAAATAACACTTACTACTGGTTACTACTGGGAAATAAACCAACCTTGGTGCTAAAAAAGTATAGCCAGCTTCATTAAAATTATCAAGCTTCAGTGTTTCTGAATCTACAAAGATGAAGAGAAAACATCAAATAAGTAAATGACTTATCACCATTGTTTTCCTTCTCAAACACCTGACTAATTTTTGCATGCATCTATGAAAGAAGGAAATACTCATTTTGCAACATTTTCCTACTAATATACTTTATATTTCTCAGTATGTCACAGTGTAGGATGAAATTATTTGAATATTATATACAACACACACCTGACAACAATAATGTATCTAACAACATAATTAGAGGTGACATTTAATTTTCATGTAAATGTATGGGATGCTTTCATTAGAATTACAATCTGATTCAAAGAAATACTTGAGACAAAGTGTTGTTAGAACATGAAGGAAAATGTTTCTAGTATTTTCAGTAAAAAACAAAAACAAAAAAACCCTCATCTATGTAAACATCACTTTCAATGGTACTGAAAATAATGGCTTTAAAAGCTGGTGTCACTGAACACCAGGACCAGATGTTCAAGGATTAGAGATTCACAACATACTACAATGTGTATGATAACAGAAAAACACTTTATTATTTTTTTTCTCCTTCCTATTGGTATGGTACCCAATGAAAATGGGAAAAATCCTGAGATGAGGAATACAAAGGAGAATGTCCAGTAGGAATAGAAATACAAGTGAAAAAATATCAACTGCAGTAAACAGAAGGAAATTGAGCAACAAGAATATACTTGCCCATTTTGTTTGCCACTATCCATCAGAAAGAGAAAGCAGGGAAACAGAAAAAAACAGGGTAAAGCAAAAGGGGTCACAAACCAATATTTTATTCAAACAGCCCCTTGAATAAAAATATTGTGCATAGAAAGATCAAAGGTTCAATTTATGTACAGCTGTAGTCTGGAAAAAGACAAACATATTTGAACACTGGAAAATATATGTCCTTTTCAATTATTTCTCAAGTACCTTCTATATACTGTGGCTATTTCAAGGGTCTGCTTTGCAGGTTATATTCATGTAAATGCAAAAACAGATGTTCCAATCCATAAAAAGACACATATTAACTTACTAAAACTTTGATTTTAAACTAAATATTTGACAAAGTTATAAAAATAAATAATGAATTATTAAAAATTTGCCATAATTTTCATACCCAGGAGGTGAAGGTAGAGGACAGCAATTTCATTAAAGTTTTCTCTAATCTATGCCTGTCAGGGACATTAACAGTGCTTTTATAACCTTGTATTTAACTGCACATTTATTCATATTTGGATAAAGCTAAAAGGATGTGATGAGTTCTATTCTGTCTACTATCTAGATCTTCTAGTTAGATGTTATATACATGTAATAAAAAAAAAGCTTTCAATACTCACAATTACCATTCCCAATTACCACTACAGAATCTGTAAATGGCTTGAAAAGAGTCTAAGCCAAAAATGCATTACAAACATCCACTAAACCATTTGTAGAGTGCAAAATAAAAGCCTTGCCACAATACAAATGAAACAGTGCTGTCATATTTATCTATTTCTACAGGCATCAAAGGTAATTTCCTAAACATAATACTGCACCCACAGCAAAAATAACAAAGTAAGCTTACTGCTATAGTCCATATCATAATATTAAACCTAACAGAATGAAAAAGAATAGTAACCAGACCCTTAAAATTACAGCAACAGAGGATACGCAAAGCAATGATTCTACAGGTACATAGGAAGGCAGAAGGGATTGTCAGTGAAACTGGGGTACCTGCACATATTCTATCTTTATAGAATATTTCTTGTACCTTGGGTGTTGGATTAGAATCATTGCTGCAGATTTTGGGTACATATGGTAACATTAGTGAATTCAACAAAATATATGAATTTTAAACATTTTTTAAAGTGAATCTGAGACTTGGCAATACTTGACAAAACCAGGACAACCTTCATAGTACTTACATCTGGCTTGAATTAATGGTTCATCCATTTTGGCTTTAATATAATAAAAGCTGTATGATGGTAGCACCAATGCCAAACTGCAGGAGAAACAAGACACGTAAAACAATTATGCTATTTGCAGCAGTTTTCTAATTTCACCTTTTAAGTGTTTTGAAACCATTTAACTAGTTTGGAAATTCGATTATCATGAAATGAGAGAGTTATGCAGTGACATACCAGCCTCACACTTTGTAATAGGTATGAGTAGATTAATATGGGTCTTAAAGTTCCCCGTGTTTCTTTTCATTTTTATTCAAATATTTAGGCATAAATGCACTTTTTAATGGATAAGGGAGGAATTTCCAAATAATTGCAAATAATAAAAAGCATGCTTTGTTGTAACTTCCTCTAACACATTTAACATTACAATGTAGCACGTCAATGTGGTGACTGACAGTAAAAAACACCATATAGTACTGTACCGATTTGATGCATGATTAACTCATTTAAAAAAAAAAAAAAAAAAAAAATTTATTAAGAAATTTATCTTACAGTACTTGAATTCACTTTATGTTCAAGATGCAAAATATTTTCTTGAATCATGCAGTCACCACTAATAACCTTTGAACATTGCTGTGCAATAATATCTTAAGATTTGCAATGCATGTTATTCCTTTTATATTATTTAAAAAAAATATATATATATAAGGCTTTTATTGCCATTAATTCAATATACATGTAGGAGAGTTCAGTTTTAAAAATGTATGTAAAGGACAGGAGGTGCAAATCATCATTGAAGAGGTATCATCTCCCTCATGACATCCTTAATATTTGTTGGCAGTTTTCATGTCTGCAAAACTGCAGAAGTTTCTAAAGATAGCTGCAGAAATTAACCTTAAAAAAAAAAAAAAAAAAGTTGCACAATTGTGCCATAAATGGGATGACCTTTAATGATACATGTGCCATTTAAACAGAATGTGAGATTGCTGAATATTTACTGATAGCCTTCTACCAATTCTCCTCAAGGGAAATCACTAGCACTTTACCTGTCATTAGCAGCTACTGCCAACAGAAATTGCTAATTAAAATCTATAATTTTATGTTTAACAGGCTTGCTGCAATGTGACTCCATGGATTTATTGCTGTATCTTATGCCAGGAAGCTCTGTATGAATTAAGAACTCATATAAACCCAATATCTTTTTTTACTGATTGCTAGATGGCATATTATGATAAAAAAAAAAAAAATCTTTTCCACTGAGGATAATGAGTATAGTGACAGAGGAAATAGAACGTAAAAGTGGGATGATGAATAAAAGATAAAGTTCTACACCTACATTTACTTGTTAAAACTGATTTGTTTGTTTTTGCTTACAAATTAATGTTTGCATTCTCATTGGCTGTACACCTGTACAGAACATTGCAGAAAAGAGAACTGATACAATGAAAGCTATTGTAATTCACCACAATACAAGTATTATTTTGGTAAACAGTTGACTTGGTATTTGAACCATCTAGTTTTGAACTTGAATACTTCAACATTTTTGAAATTTGGTAAACCTTAACTTCTTTTTTAATGTCAGTTTGCTACCTTCCTACCAAAGTTACAGAGCTGTGTGCTTAAATGATTTTGGAATGATATACACGCCAATGTTGTATGCAACGGGGGCAAGATTTATACCATACTTCATTTGTTCCTGCTGTCATTCGTATATGATTTTTAGATAATTAGTCACAAATAGATTGAAGATTTCAGAGATAATCGGTAGCATGGTTCCTGCCCTTAAGATCTGACATGTAGGTTAGCAATGTTGTGATATAAGCTATAAAAGTGTCTGAAAGAGATTTGCACAGAATAACGTGTTACATTGTTTATTGAGATAAAAAATATGGCATCTTTCTTTTTAATGTGCATATTAAAAACAAGAACATGGAGACAATGAAAAGAGGAGGAAACTAAGAGAAAGCGTACAGTTAAAAATCAAAGTATACAGTTACACAGAAAGTAGAAGAAAAATAAGATTCTTAACACCAATCACAAAATCCATTTTTTCCTGCATAATGAAATGCACTAGTGGTAAATGTCAACAGTTGGATAGAAGACTGAGGTTCTCTTCCTTAGACAGAGAAACAATTCTGAGCTGTAAAGGTTTAAAGGAACACAGCAAATCCTGTACGCCCAGACACAGAATGACCTGATCCTGACTTAACTAGTATAGAAAATATAACACTAAAAATACTAACCAAAATAAATTAAAAGGGCATTTAACTATGCAGAATTCAGAGAACAGAAATAAGTTACCTGTAATCAGTGCCATTCACAGCAGTCCATGTGTATGTTCTGTTTCCTTTATCAATATATCTCTACAAAGAGATATTGGTCAAGAAACAAATTACTAATTTTAAAGCTTTAAGTAGTGTACTCTTTTCTTGAGAAATGAAGTATATAACCAAGTCTGTTGGGACTCTACTTATTATTTCACTAAGTACAACTTGAGCTGCAACTACTTTTCTTAAACAATTTCCAAAGTTATATGCAAAAGAATCATCTATATCATTTTATTAAACAGTAAAGAAATGCAAATTTAAATAAAACCAGACAGATACTATACTATATTTTCCCTTTTACTTTCATTAGCCAGGCCTATACAAACTTTTTGTATGTGCTTGAACTTTGATAAAATATGTTATCTCCTTTATGGACTATTTTGCATTAAAATGACAACAACAAAAATCAATTAAAAAAGAAGAATTTGTAAGTAACTCTGTAACAACAACATCAAAACACCTGTGCCTGTCCTTTCAGTATTACAGCACCAGTGACTGTAATACAGGTATTACATTGGAGTCATAGGTGCAGCCTTATAGTCCTGACAGTACTGCATGCTAAAATTACATGTGTTTCCAATCACATTAAGAGGGTCTGGCATTTGTGAAAAATTTACAATGGGAGTAAATTCTTCCAATCTTCTGTTCTTCACCCCAAAATATTTTTAAATTATTTTAATACATTAGGATAAGCTTTACCATTCACTTTCTTTTGGTATGAAAAAAAAAAATGACATGATAAGCACAACCTCACAGTTCCCCATAGAATTAATAATTAATGCACATATGTCAGCACTAGCTGACAGAGTTTCACTCAGTTTTCTGCACTGAAAATTAGAAGTTTATTCCAGCTGCAACATACTATTATTTTACAGAGATTTCTAAGTATACACACTGCAACATCACATACAGTGATGAAAGGTATCACAGGTTCATTCTTTCACTGTGATAAAGCAAAAGTGTGAAAATGCCCATGGTGATGAGAAAGAGACATCTTTTTTGACATGTATTATTCGAAACCTCCTTATTACTTAGTTTCTTCTTGTCAGCACAGCATGATAATTTAAATCATTTAATAGTCATTTGGGAAAATAGTCATTTGGGAAAAAAAATATGCATGTATCAGTGGCTAATATCCTAGTATATTTTATATTTAAGGTAAAAGGATGGATGAACACACTCCTTTACAAGCCTATTTTCAATAATGTGCCTATACTGTTACTTCAGCTCATGAATAATTAGACACTTGAACAGTGACAACACCTCCAAATCATGCACAGTACTATGGTTTGCACACCATGTGCAAATGCAAGAGAAAAGTAGGAAGGCAGGAAGAGAACTGGGCTCATATTAAATCCTCTCATCACCAGCGCAGTGAGCATGCCTGAAGGCAAACTGGCTGAAACCTCCCTTCAAAGATAATGCAGCAGATCACATGCCCTCATATATCTGTTCCCATTTACCTTTGCCTATTTTCATAAATGTCAGTCGTCTGATGCAGTCTCACCCCGGCTGGTAACTGCCAAAGAACCTACATGTTATTGCAGTTCTTGTGACCCTTCAGTTTGCACTACTGCCCACCCCAGCTGCCTGAATGTGGCAATGCTTTTGTTCCTATGGCATCTTCTCTGTTAGTTGGAAAGCCCCCGAGGCCTTGGGAGACTCCAGCACACCCCACCCACGCTTGCTCTGAGTCCAGTCTCTATGCTGTAGTATGAGGTCATCTCCCAGGACACTGCTGGGGCCAGCTGCAATACAAAAAGCAAGCAATGCAAAAACCAAAAAGCAAAACAAAAAGGACATCAATTTCAAGCCTCGAGACTGCAACTGTCAGTTCTGAGCAACCGACCACATCAGCCCTTTTTATAAGAAAATATATGAAGCTATCAAATCCTAAGTGATGCATGGCTCATGCGTGGCCAGTGGTCTGAAGCAGCTTTATTCTGGCTCTAGCAGCCTGAAGCTGGGAGGATGCAATAGCTTGAAGCAGTCACCATTGCCAGCCATCTCTGGCTGCTGCCTTCTCTCTGAGGGGTCTGAGCAGAGGAAGAAATCTCAGGCCACGAAGCAAGGTAATGTGAGGAAAATTAATTTCACTGAGGACTTGAAGCATGTAGGAGATATTTTATTCTATTTGAATAAAATCTTTCAGTTTGTGGTCTGGGCTATTTATGACTGACACATTCTCATGCACCCAAGGACGTCACACTTCCCCCAGTGCTGTAGTTGACTCCAGCATTTGCCAGAGTGAACAATTTCCCTCCGTCGCTCTTCTGGCAAACAACTGTAGGGCCAGCTGTTCTGGCCTTTTCACAAGGGCACCATGCAGCCTGAGAAATGCAAGCACAGCCTGAGATCTCTTCAAAAGCTTTGCCATGAATGCAACTTCTTGTACAATCACAATGGCATTAATGTTTTTGGTTTTTTTTTGATCGTCTAATCCTCACTTTTCTAGCCACTTACACAGAGCCTTTTTCACCCACAGGCTTGGAAAGACTCTCCTTAAACAAACCAACAACACAAGCCTAAAAATGTAATTAACTTGATTGGTTTCTGTAGCATATGCCTTGTGAGAAAAAAAAAGAAAAAAAAAAAAGGTCACTGGAGCCTTTTGACATTTAAGTACAAACAGCAAAACCACTGGAGGTAGCAAAGTTACAGGAGATTGACAGGAGAGAGAGGCTAATAATACACATGAATGATTATTTGCATATGTCCAAACAATAATCCTTAGTATTGCTATGGTGTGCTTGTCATAGAATCATAAAATGGTTTGGACCCTAATGGTGTCCAATAATATGGAAAGGACCCTAAAGATCATCAAGTTCCACCACCCCCTGCTATGGGCAGGGACACCTCCCTGATCAGGTTGGCCAAGACCCCATCCAGCCTGGCCATGAACACCTCCAGGGATGGGGCATCCACAGCTTCTCTGGGCAACCTGTGCCAGTGTCTCACAACTTACAGTGAAGAATTTCCTCCTAATGTCTAATCTAAATCTATGCTCTTTTAGTTTAAGACCATTCCCTCTTGTCCTATCATTATCTATGCAAGTAAAGAGTCCTTCTCCATCCTTTTTATAAGACCCCTTTAAGTATTGAAAGGCCACAATGAGGTCTCCCTGAAGCCTGCACTGCCTGCCTATGTTACATTTTCTTCATTTTCTTCTGATAATCCATTACATTAGCTATCTTCAAGCTGTTTTGCATTGATTGCAACAATTTCAAAAAGCTGTTGGTGATCTGTAACTGTGCAGCACGCTCTGGCCATATCTGCTCCTGTGGCACACCGATCAGGATTTCTTATTAAAGTCCCCGTGAAGAGAGGCATGCATGTAAGGATCCATATCAAATTTCAGGATTTCCTTTTGCTAGGATATATCTCTGTCTTGTTAGAGAAACCACTAGTGATCTGCCAGGAGTGAGGAGTTTGGACATGAAAATGAAAAAGAGCTGAACAAGCACAAGTAAATAATGCAACTGTAAGATGACATTGCTTATCCCAAGTTGTCTTCATTTATGGCATATAAACACTTTTTTTCTTGCTTCTTTATACCCATTCAAAATATAAACTATTAATCCTATTGTTGTACACCTCCACAAGCAAATTAAGTTCTTTGTTTTGGGATCCAAGCACAGAAGTAGGCTGGGTCTACTTCCTGGTGAACAGAGTGCAAGACCTCATCAACAACTGCCTGATTAAAGACACACCAAAGAAACCAATAAAAAAAAAAACAAAACAAACAAAAAAAACCATTGCTTTTCATAACTATATAATTTATTTATTCTAAGCCAGTAAAACTAGCAAATGTAGGGGCAAGAAAATGAACATCTTTTCACCATTTCACAGTATTTTTATGCTTTTTGTTTGCTCCTGTAAATCTAATTGTCTTTTTCTATCTTACCTCATCTTGGGACTTGACCAGTGTTTCAAATGTTTTTTCTCCACTTTCTCCATCTATCATTTTCTTTCGAATCTATTGGCAAGAAAAAATAAATAAAAATAAGAACTAGGTATTGCATGTAGCATGATTAAAATTTCCAGTAATTTAAGGCATTTTATAGAAACACAGAAAACAGTAAGTCATTTGAAAGTCATTGATCTTAAATTTTTCTAAATGTTTCTATTTTCCAATTTTTCTAATTTGAAGTTGCTTTATCCAAATATTTTGAATTAACAGACCCATGTATTAACATTTCTGGTATACTTTGCATATCAAGACAATCCCATGGATGAGAAATGTGTTTTGTCTAGAACTTCTAGTGCTTCCCAGCACATCTGTGATTCAGCTAGTTACAGTGATTGAAAACAAAAATCTATATCAGTCAGAGATAAATTCCTGTCTGAAGCAGCAATTCTAAGAAACTGAAGGTGGAATTTAACAGATACCAAGAAGTGCTGATTATTATCATGATGAAAGAACAATTTCAAATGAAGTGAAAAAAAATTGTTTGAAAACTTTAAAAGTTAAAATAAAATTCCATTTTATGTCACAAAGCTAACAAACTATTTTTAAATGATTTATAAATGTACTCTTAAATTAGTAACTCAAAAATATACACAGGAATTCATTTTTTGTCAACAATTTAAGTAACTTTATTTCTCATATCCTTACCACAGCAGTAAGTTTGTATTAATCAAAATCAATGCAGAGAGAAAAAAAAAAAAAAAAAAAAAAGATTTTAAATATTTCAGATGATAGATTAATGTCCTCTGAGAAGTGTTCTATTTCTAAAAATTTTACAAATTTTCCCTTCCCATGAATTAGCACTTAATAAAGAAGACTGGATAAATATTATTTAAATAGCAATTATGGTAACTTTCAAAATGAGAGAAATATAATTCATTGTCTTTGCTTAAGAATAAACTGAGCTTAATTTGTAAAAATCTTTCATTACAACTTCATTGCTCTATAAAGTCAACATCTTGAAATGTTTTTAATTGAAATTTTTGAGTGAAATAGGTTTCTATTCAAAATCGAGAACATGTACTGCTTTTCAGTTACTACACAGTAAAATACAAGCACCAGGTACTAAGAAAGTAGTCAATCTCACCTCAACTTTAATATCATTTTCCAATTCAGCATCTAGAAAATCCAGTGTAACTGGCTCCTGGGATTTTGGATTCTGGAGCAGAAGATAATAAGTGATAAAAAATTAAAGACAGAGTAATGTAATGTTAGAGATAAATTACTAGAAATCATTCTAATCCCTTCATTTTGAAGTAAGCTACTTACTTACCCATGTAAGTAACGGTTTGCTTACCCATTTATTTTAATCTCTTATAAAGAATTCCTGGCAGCTCTTTGTCATTTATTTTATTTCATTGGATAGAGAGGCTAATTGGGCAAGTGAAAATCAGGTTAGACTTAATGACTCGTGGCTGTCCACAGTCTGTCAAGCAGGGGGTTCACATTGGGAGGTTGTATCCCCTGATGCTGGTATGCCACAGACTGCAAGGTGAGAGAAGAAATGTCATAGCATCAGCTCTTAATTTCCTATTAGGCATCCTGCCTCCAAAAAGGGAGGGGAAAAGTCAGGAAAGTTTCCCAGCTGGCCAGTAAGATGAAACAATTGTACTACTTTGCAGTTTTGCCAACAGCAAGAGTACAGACTTCTTGTGCCGAGATGGGAATGGACTGTGGTTCAAGACTCACAATGGCAGCAATTGCAATAAAAGTTTTATTTCTTATAACAAAATAAAATTGTTATTATTGTGGGCACTAAAGGACTTCCCTGAGCACCTGGCAGTTTTGAATGCATTTCTCTTGACATCAGTACTGCTATCTCCGTTTAAGAGGCAGAAACCTATGTCACAGAAATGCTGTGCCCTGGCAGCTTCAAGACTCGTGGATGTCATGATGTCTACCGTCCACTACAGATGGTTTGCATCTGTCTTAACTCACATCCCCGAGAGCCGGAGGACCCAGTACTTTGCCGCTGTTGGGCCCAGTTCCGCTGAACTAGCTCCAGCCACCCAGCAGGCTCTACTCCCTTCTCAGTTGCAGTTTGCATTTTCTTGAACAGAACTGTCTTCCACGTGAACTGTCCAGAATCTGTATTTTGTTGTTTGTTTTGTTTTTTTTTTTTTTTTTAAGGAATTTTGGCTAAGTCCCATTGACTTCATATTGCTGCCAAATAATATTAACTGTCCTTAAATGTGGTATAAAAAACCTTGATCCTCATCACTCAGAAGTTATTTAATACACCCACCTGATGAAGGATCTTAGAAAAAAGAACTATTATTTAACCATTTCAATCTGATACTTTAGGATAGGAAATAAATTGAGTTTTATTAATTTATTTTGAATGATATACATATATCTTTTGTAATAGGATGGTTCACATATTAAAGGATCTCAAGACCTAGTTTTCTCAGTAACTGAGTACTGTTTCTCATAGGATTAGCAATACAAAATGTGTCATTAGCTGATACTATTATTTCAAGACTAGCGTAATTTCTGATAATGTCATTTTTAGATTATTTCTGTAATCCAGCTATACTAACGTAGTTGTACGATACACTACAGTCCCTTCTTTAAAATGATGATTATATTCCTTTTATGCTAGTAAACAATAGCTGGAATTAGGCAACATACTCTGGCAAAGGTAGATGATGAATGTACATGTGACTTCTATGAAAGAATGCAAGCATGTTTCAACACAATTTAGATGTGTATTCCCAGTTCATATTGGAAGAAAGTTGTCCTGAATAGCTGATAAAAGATGCCTTCATATAATGTAAAAGTATATAAAAGATGACTTCATATAATAATCTGGACACTAGTCCTTATTTTCAAGACTGTAATATAGAATAGTATTAGAAGATACATGACCATTACTTCATATTCTTAAGGTACAAATGTACCTGTTTCTAGGTATATGGAATTCATTTTCTTGACAAGTAAGACTTGCTGTCTGCTAAGGGAAAAGTGAAGAAATTTATTCATGCACTAGAAAGATTTCAGACAAAGATTCTGGATTTTTTTTTTTAACGCCTACTGATAACTTCAAATACATTTTAATTTTCTTATTTATACATTTTAATTTTCTTATTTTATTTATAAAGCTTGTAACACTAAAATACGCTCTATACTAGTTCAACACATTCAGTACAGCCTTTTCTAATGCATTTTCTTTTCTTCCCCAACCAATCAATGCTCTCAAAATAAACAGCAAAAGGCTAAAATGTAAAAATAAATGAAAAGTACATTTTCTTACATGCAATGGATAATGAATAGCACGGTCAAACCCAAACAGCATGCATGAAGGCATTACCATGGCAGAAGTTGCATTTATGAAGTTCACATTCCATTCCAACACACAAAAGAACAGAAAAGAAAACAAACAGTAAAAAAAAGAAATAAAAAAAAAAGTCACATCAAATCAATAATATTCATTTCAAATGATAACCCGGGCTAGCCATAGTTAAGGAGTCCCAAAGACAAATAGATAACTTTAACAGTCCGTCAAAATTAAAGTACACATTCACAAGCTTTCCTTGTTCTTTTTAAGACGTTAAATCACCACACATTCTTTATCAGGTATTAATGGCATTTTATATATGAGGAAACAAAGCATATATAGAAATACATTATGTGATGTGCTTAAGGCACAAAAAATCTCTTAGAGACTAGAAAATTCTTAGCCCACTATTTTAAAGGGAAGACTGTTTGTTCCCCACTGTCTTTTTTCCCCAAGAGTATGTATTTACCAATATTTGGGCTCCATAATTTTCTCTTCCTAGGTTGCCATTTTGTAGGGTTTATTCCAAGCCACGAAGAAACAAACTTAATGTTCAGTTTGCTCTTCTCTTTATTCAGTCATGCACGCAACATGACTAGAATAAGCACAACACCACTACATTCACCAGCACAACTTAATAAAACAAAACAGAAGTAAATCACTAGCAATGAAGCATGCAAATGAAGGGAAATGCAATCCATTTTCAGCATGAAAAATAAAGGCTAAGATCTATTACTTCAATGACAAATCAAGAAGGAAACAAAGAAAGAAAGAACTGGTGCAGCAACATAAGAAAATTAATTAAAATGTCATTGTTGTGCGTATTTGGGAGGTCAGTATTCTCACAAATTATGCAGAAGGCTTCCCTTGGTGTGAGTTGCAGGAGCCTAATTCCTGTTCATACCTGGGGTACTGATGAAGATGTGGGATGTTAGGCTTTAAAACTAATGAGAGTAAGGAGGCGGAAAAATCCTGGGCCCCAGAGGAAGTCGAGAGAACAGCTTCCAGCATGGGTGGGAGTCCAATGCTTTTCCTGGGAAGATGGCACAGCCAGGAGAACCCAGCCACAGACAAATTACACCTCAATTCGCTGAGGAACCAGCTGTGCTCTGAAAATTGAGATTTGCTATGTGCCAGTACTGATTTCTCCAGCACATATCAAAAAATCTAGCCCAAGGATGGTCTTCCAGATGTATAAGAACAGCCACTTCAGACTTGGTGAAATCACTGACTTGATCAGGATTTTAAACCATGACTTCACTGGTGTTGCTATGGAACAAACTAGTTTTGCATGATATATTCCTGCATGTTTAAGACATTATCAGGATATACTGCATCTAATTTTGCTATTTTTCTTGTTATGTAGTTAATCTATTCCTTTAATTCTTTTTTTTTTTTTTTTTTAAGTTTTCATAAGGTGTTTTCTGCTCTTGAATTACATAAATGTAACTAAATGATTTGGTTTTGCTAATCTGATAAACTTTACGTAAATAATAGATAAAACACATGCCCTACTCTGACTTCTGTGGAAAAACAAACAAACAAACAAACAAACCCTGACCATCTTATTCAAATTCTGTTATGTTATACAGCATATACTGTACAATGAAACTTGGCAATGAAGTCATAAGAATGCTCTTCTCTTGACTTATGGTTTATGCAAGCAAAGCCAGCACAAGTAGTCTCTTTTTTTTTTTTCCCAGTCTTCAAATTTATTTCAAAATCTGAAGAATAATTTTTACAACACAGCTCTAATTAGCACCTATTAGTAAAGCACCATAATTTAACGGAACACCCTTCACTACAGCCAATAACATGTTTTTTATTATTTAAACAAGAAAGGATGCAGGCTTCATGCTTTGGAAGCTATTTGTCAAAGTAAACACTTCTTTAGTTAGATTTTTCCTAGTAAGCAGGACAGAAACTTTCTAACATATTTCCAGGTCTATGCACTGTAATGCACTAATCACCTCCATCCAAAGTTACCTGTACATTGGGTCTCCTTTTTCTCAAATTAACTTTTGGTATGCCCACACCAATATGCTGAAGTAACAGAAAAGCAGTAATTTATATTTTTACACTATTAGTAAACAGCCCGCTTATAGAAGTGAAATCTTCCCTACATATCTCTGTTTTCCAGTGCACATGTACTGGACCCAGGGACTAGGCCTCATTCTGCCCAGGAGTTCCAAGCTCTCTATCAGAGTTACACACAGGTTTTGTCTAGGGAAACAAAATCTAGACATATGTTAAATGATGTGAATTAAGTTAACAGAGAGTTCTTCCTCCCAATGTACCCTGCCAGAATTAAATGTGGAATAAGAAGAGTTTCACCTTTTGTTTACTGTTCTATCTGCCCTGTCTTCCTCTACTTTTTTTTTTTTTTCAAAATGTAAACCGAAGGTCAATACCGAACCCTACTGAAAGCACATGGAGTTTTATAATTACCTTTAGCTGTATTTTGATCAGAACCATAATAAAAGTGAAGAATATGATGCTAATACTTAAAACGGATATAAAAAAATGAATTACTCACTATTTTCAAATCCTATCTAATTAAGACCACTCTTGTTAACACACGCTTAATGCAAACTAACCACTCAGTCTAGTGACTATACTTATTTGGTGGGACAGGTACTTGTTTTTTCCCAGAAGAATGTGAAAACACACACACATGGGAAGAAAAAATGTAAAAATAAGTATTTCCTTAAAAATGTAACATAACTAATTACAGAAAATTGAAAAATATATATTTTAGTTTAAAACTGTATTAAAATGAATGTTTAAAAATGTTTCTAATGTTATGCTTTGACATAGTTTACATGCACAAAAATAAACACAATGGGAAAGTTTTTAACCTGCTTTTGAATCTGCCTTTTTAAGAATTTTGTCATTTGTACAAAAAACTTCACAAGTTCAGGGTTTCTGAGTTTTTTTTTTTGTCGTTGTTTTTTTTTTTTTTGTGATACTGCAAGACTTTTTCAAAATATTGTGTTGAACCAGTTTGGATTTCAGGTAACAGATTTCAGAAGGAAAGACATTGAAAAGAAGGCACTACTGGAAGTTTAACACACCCTCACCTCTTCAAAGGTAAAGACGTAGTTATGTTTTAGTTTACATCTACAGAAAAACTGCTGTCAAAGAGGGTTAAGATGTTGTTAGTTAGTAAGTTAATGGCTACCAGGATGTTTGACTAAAATTAATATGACATGTTAAAGGAAGTCCATGAGTTCTAAATACATCTGTCTTTGGAGTGTACCTTAGTTTTAAAACGTAGTTCTTGTTTCAGTCTGTATAGCATGCACTACCCCAAACAAACTGGGAGTGAAAAAGTCTAGTCTGTGTAACTGTTAATAACAATAATAACAATAATAATGCACAAGCTTAATATTACATATATTATTCTATGACATAAAACACATCACATATAAAATATCCTTTGTTAACATACTATAAATCAAACATTTGAGCAGTATTTGTAAGCAGCTCCAGACTTCTACATCCTTTAAGTAAAAAAAAATCTATGCAGAGAAATTATGACAATTAGTTTCCTAATAATCTGTCTCAATCTGCCTAGATTTTGTTGGGATGAGATGAGTTTTTCATTCTCTAACAAAGGTTCTTAATTCTCTATTGTTTTGAATTTACAATTGCACATATGAGATGAACAGAATCCATATCTACCAGTTTCTCACAAAATGGTGCCTAAATGAGAATGCTACATTGCTTCATTTTATATTCCTTCTGTTAACAAAATGCTAGTATCATTTGCATATAAGGAAAAGGTAAACCACCTGCCATCATCTGAAGTTCTAATTATCTCTACCGAAGAAAAGATTCTAAATAATGATGCAATTATTTGTCTCAGGATATTTCCTCAAGCATAATCATCAAATCAAAACTTTCAGTTTTTAACACGTTATGAAAGCCAAATGTATATATATAGAAATTGAAGTGCTTGCAAATTATGAAAACCTATAAAAAATACAAAATCCTTCTTTTTCTTCTTGTTGTTCTTTTAAAAGTGTACTTTCAAAATAAATTAACAGGGATATTCCATCAATAGTTAAGATCGAGTTATTCCTTCTCTTCTCAAAAAGCATACATTTCTTTTGCTACACACTTGGCAAAAGATTTCAAACACTTTTATTGCTTCAGGAAATTCATTCACATATTCATAATGCAAATTTTCTCATCTTGAGAATTAAGTGAATCACTAAAATATGTAGATGAATTCATCATTTATTTCCCTGCCTTTGACAGTTAAATATGTTAGAGTACTGAAAAATCTCTCTTGTAGCTATTGTAGGACTTTCTGGTGAATAAACAAGAGAGGACAGCTGCACAGCCATGAGGTCAGGGACTTGCTGCTACTCTGCCACAGGAACATGGCTAGGAGGAATAAAGTGATGGATATGCATCCAATGTACTGAACACAGTATTTCCATGCCTAAAGGCAGCAAGTACAGGCTTTAATTACTTAAGAAGTTTCTCTTAAGTGTACTAAGTGCTAAGAAATAAATGATAAATGTGAGTAGGGTGCCACTGAAGTTTAAAAGCCATACTAGCCTTATTTGTATATTGAGTTCTTGCATTTATTGTGCCCATATATTGCTCAAATCATCTAAATAAGAAACGTTAATATTGACAGCTGAACTACATGGATGTACTCTTTGATCTGCAATACTTACAGTGATTCACAATAATTTCTGAATTGTTATCTGTACATTATCTATCAGCCTGGAGTTTATTTATTTATTTTTATTAATTCAGTTTTAACTTTGCCTCTTATAGAATGGCACATTTGTGCACTGTAAACAACTTGAACAAAAATTGCCAAAAGTATGTTTCTAATAGAATTTCTAATAGAATTAAAGCATTTTGAAGTATTCCATTAACATGGAGAAACCCTGCATTAAAACAGAGTCTGAAGTTTGATTTTTGGGGAAAAAAAAAATAAAAAAAATCAGCCATTCACCTTGAAATACCTCATCAAATCCAGGCAACATCTATAAGGAGATACATTTAATGTAGCAGACCCTGCAGGGTCAGGATTTAATTGATTGATATGATTGATATGAAGCCAGACTAAAATCTTGGTCTTAAACTTTACTGAACTTTGATGTGTCCTAATTAGATTTAGATAAATATGTCTGAAAGACCTTTCTCAAGTTGAAGTAAAATCTAGCTTTCTGGGAAAAAGTGATTTGCTAGATTCACCCCAACTCTGCATCTGAGGTTTGTTTCAGCCCTGGTAAACAGAAACTAAACAAAAAACCCACCACCATCACCACAAAATAAATAAATAAATAAATAAAAATAAATAAAAAAGTGTGTACTGTCCCCTGTTTTCTGTGATTTTGCAAGTATGAAAGTTTCAAATTCTGAAATGAGAAAGCATCACAACACTTATTTCACATCTATAAATTCCTGTGTAAAATATACATCTACCTTTCTTATTTTATCTTATTTTATTTATAACCAAATTTAACAGAAGCCAATATTAGTCTGTTGACTAAGATGGATTTAGATGAAGCCATTAACATACTGTGGATTTTCCTCACATCCCACAACGGAGAATTCTTTACTATTGTTCTCTGGGACTTTAGACATCTTATTTATTTCTGTTGTTTCTGACAATGTCCCCATACTACGAAGAACTAAATTAGAAGGCTTTTCATACCTTTGGTTGGAGATTTGGATGAAGTAGCACATACCCATTAGGATCAATTGCAAAATAATATCCATTTGGACAAAGCTGAAAGAAAGAAGTGAAGTTTGGCATTATAAAGCTTTAAGTAATAGAATTAATCAGTGGTTTGAAAAAAAAAAGGCCACATTTATGAAAATAGATTGCCTCAGGCATCATGAAATATGTGAGATATTAATCTCAAGAAGAACATTTTTGAATGTTTACTCTTTTAGAATCATGAACTTGGTAGAATAGTTTGGGCTTATGGGACCTCTGGTGGTCACCTGGTCCAATCCTCCACTAAAAGCAGAGGTAAATTGAAAATAACACCCTCATTCAAGCTTAGACATGTTTGAAGAAGGTCTTTGAATACCTCCAAGCATGGAGATTCCAGAACCTCTGCAGGCAACCTGCTCATGTTTAACCACCCTCACAGTAATTGTTTTTCCTTATTTCTAGTTGGAAGTTCTCCTCACACAATTGCAATGATTGATTCTTGTCTTTTGCTATAAACCTCCAAGAAAAGTCTGGGTCAATCTAGGTCTATCCAGAGAGTTTCATTCAATGATTCAGTGACCAGGCAGAGATCAGTGACGAGTGTCGTCCCTCAGTGGTCTATATTGGGACCACTTCTGTTTAATATCTTTATTAATGACAGACAGACAGAACAGGTACACCCACAGCAAGCATGTGGATGACAGCAAGCTGAGTGGTGCAGCTGACACAATAGAAGGAAGGGATGCCATCCAGAGGGACCTTGACAGACTTAAGAAGTGGGCCCACATGAACTTCATGAAGTTCAACAAGGCCAAGTACAAGGTGCTGGGTAAGGCCAATCCCAAACATCAGTAAAGAGGGATCATGAGAAACCCTGCAGAGAAGGACTTGGGGTTACTGGTGGACATCAGTTAATGCTTGCATCCCAGAAAGACAACTGCTTCCTGGGCTTCATCAAAAGAAGCGCGGCCAGCAGACTGAGGGAGGGGACTCGCCCACTCTACTCTGCTCTCATGAGACTCCATCTGGAGCCCTGTATTCAGCTCTGGGGCCCACACCATAAGAAAGACATGGACCTATTAGAGTGGGTCCAGGGCAGGGCCACAAAAATTATAAAAGGGCTGGAGCACCCTGGAAGAAAGGATGAGAAAGCTGGGGTTGTTCAGCCTGGACAAGAGAAAGCTCTGGGGAGACTTCACTGCAGCCTTTGGATACTTAAAAGAGGCTAATAAGAAAAACAGAGACATGTAGTAATAGGACAAGGGGTAATAGTTTTAAACCGAAAGAGGGTAGACTGAGATTAGACATCAAGAAGAAATTCTTCACTATGGGGGTGGTGAGGCACTGTTGGATGCCCCACCCCGGAAGTGTTCAAGTCCAGGCTGGATGGGGCTTTGGGCAGCCTGATCTAAAGATGTCACTGCCCATGGCAAAGGAGGTTGGACTAAATGATCTTTAAAGGTCCCTTCTAAGCCAAACCATTCTATAATTCTATGATCTTCTCTATAACTCCTATTAGGTACATGAGAATGAAAAATTAGATCCCCACTTGTTTCTTTCTTCTTCAGTCTGAACAAACCATCTCCTCATATGCTCCAGCCCCTTGACTAGCTTAGTGGCTCTGCAGTGGACTCTGCCCAGCAACTGAATGTATTTCTTGTACTGGGAAAATCAAACTCAGAAACTGTACTCCTGACAACAGATTATGAAGATGTTTACTACACAGATGACCTTTTTTACTGTAAGGACACATTGCTGGTTTATGTTCAGCTTGTCCTCCATTATAAAGGATCTGTCCTTTTCTGCCTTTTCAGGCAATTGGTACCCAGCTTGTACTGTGGCATGGGATTATTCCATCCTAGACTGAGGACTCTGTATTTGCCTTTGGTGAAATTCATGATGTCCCTTTGCTTCCCAAGATGTTGTTTTCCACAGTACTGGTTATTTTCTTGGAAATTCCCTAACTAGATGTCTAAATATATAAATCAGTTATACTGGGTAGTGTACAGAGAGATATGTAGATTTAAGAATTTTTCTATAAAGAATTGTCCTATATAAATGCTAAGAAGTATTATTACTACCTTTAGTAATTGTTCATTTTACACTGTGATAAGAACCAAACACTTGACTGGACAGCAGCCTAAGGCTACAGAATAATAAATACTTGGAATATACCACCCAATGTAAAACTTGACTTTTATGGATGCATCCTCATGGACAATTCATACAGAAGCTCAGAAACAGCTGGAGAGAAAACTGTCAGAAAACCTACAATAATGGAAAAGAATATATGAAAAGAGGCCTGCTGGTATTTGGACTCACATCCAGTCACTGCAGTATGACTTATGAAAGAGCACACAAAACAATTATACATAAATTGTACATAAAGAAAAACCACCAACACAAGCAACTCACCGTAAAGCGGGGTGTCAGTTTTTTTATGTCCTCCAGAGAGACATCAACCCCCATTACTCCAAGAATCAGCTGATTCTGGTAAGATTCAAAAATGTTAGAATATGTTTGTCATATTTACAATGCAGAATAACTGCAAGACATTGAGTTTTAATTTTGCCTTCATCTCGTTTGACAATACTACTTGAAAAGTTGCTTATTTACTGATGTGCCTATTTTAAATACTTCAAATAATAACAAAAGTGATTCAAAATAATACTCAGAAGTTAGTATAGAATAGGAAAATGGTTTATGAAGATGAAAATAGATGCTTTTCTGGATGAACAAACAATAAATGCAGGAACAAAAGAGGTGAAAGATGCTCTCTGTCAAATTGGTATAAACCATATAGAGCTACTAATACATCCTCAGGTTGGGCAACTGACAATTAACCTCTTTTGGCTATGGTACAATGATGAATAAAACCAAAAGCAAATAAGTGACTATAACAATCATCAGCATTTGAAATCAAGGACTCTAAGCATACATTTACTTCATTTGTAACTTGTTTTTCTACTACAGAACAGTGAGCAAGTCATTTGCATAGTATCACCTGAATAATTCATCCTTTTTATATAAATTTGAAATATGTGTCAGAAAATATATTTTGCTGTCTGCCTCCTAACATTCAGGTAGAGACATAAGACAAAGAGATTTTTTTTAATTTTCTTTTCTCTAGTTGCAGGTCTTCTGTACAAGACCAAGGTTGTTTTACTTCTCAGAAAGACATATTTTGATAATTGTTAGTCTTTAGCTTTGCAATTAGATTTAGTGAAATCCAGGCATTATCCTGTAGATAAGACTATGAAAACTTGTTTGCTTGTTTTTAATTGGAAAAAAAAAGTGCTATTCTGAAAATAAATGAAAGAAATTGTAGTGATCAAATTTGTATTTATTCATTCAGGATGCATGTAATCTCAGAGAATCTAAACAAAAGAATATATTGGCTAAACCTCTATATTTTCTGATCTGAATGAACATACATATCATATCAAATATGTAGTAGTTTACCACGTACCATGAAGCATATTCTAAATCTGATATTTAAAAAGCAGCATTCTGATTTTGGAAAGAGGACATAAACTGATTCTTTATCAGACAGTAGTAGTAGTAGGGAAATGTATTTAATACTTAGATTTTAATATGACAGTGTTATTTTGTATTATCATTACAACCAGTTCATTTAAAGTCTCTACATCTTTGCCTTCTACCCTGAAAAGTCATAGCTTCACTGATTTGTTATAAAATATTTGGGCTTCCTTTCTTGGCAAGGCCTAAATTATATCTTCTTCTATTTTCCCATCTACTGAGCCCTTAGCTCATTTTCACTGCCATCAGGTCACAGAGAGAGATCAAAAAATGTCATACCCTGCAACTCAGAACTACAAAAAGGGTCATCTACATCTTCTTCTTCCCAGGAGGTTATCAGGCAACTAGAGATGACACATTAGTTTCTGATGTAGAAGACAAACTGTAGAAAGTTTTGTGGAAATACACTTTTTTTTCAATGTATTTAAGCATTACATTGAATTAAAATAACTGAAATATGTTCGTTTTACTTTAAGAAAAAGCTTACTATTTTCCCATTTTGTTCCTTTGTTAGATTGAAGACAGGCAGAGTTCCTGTTATCACAAGGCCCAGCTCCTAGGAAACAATCATATGAAGATGGGAGAAAAAAACTTTTTAATTAAATAACAAATATTGAGGTATAATACATTAGAAAAATCCACAGATTACAGTAGCTAAATTCTAGATTAGAGTCTTGACTTTAAGTTTGAAAAAAAAAGAATGGTAGTTACACTTCATTGATTTTGTCCATAGAAAGTTGAAATTGCATTTTTTGTGAACATGTATGAATGAAAATAGTACATTGCTTTTTAAAAATAGATGGTGTGAAACAACTGGGGATGTAATAGTTTAATAAAAACTAAATGCTATGAAAATGAGTTAATAGCTACAGTTCTCACTATACTAAGATCATTGGAGAGTAGAAAAAAGGAAAAGGAAAAAATCCAGACCAAACTAAAAGATATTTAATAGGTAGTCAACAAATACAGTCAGGCAAAAACAACACAGAAAAATCCACTAGGTAATGCTACAAGTTCTCATATCATCACTGCTTTCTTGCAACGACCATCATCAGTTTTACAAGATCACATGGTCTCTTCTGGTACTGAGGCAAAGAATTTGTACTTATTTGGGAAGATATAACAAATTTGCTTTTCCTTTAACAGTCACAATCCATACCAAATATAGGATTCAGAAAACCATACATTTAGATAACCAGAAATGATTGGTTTTCCATCCTAAATTGTTCACAGGTAGGTTTCTATCATTCTTGTGTTGTTTATTTTGTATTTAAAATTTTGTTTTCTTTCTCTGGTACTTCCTCCTTCTGTGTATTTTTACTGAGGAGTCATGACCTCTCTTTGCTTCATTAGAATAAAATAAGCTAGAATACTTTATTAACTCACTTTGATGAAACCAACTCTCCATTTACTCTATCTAGTAGAATCTTTTTGAATTGTAACGCACCTTTCATGAACTTAATTTTCTGTATCAAATTGAAAGGTGATGAGATTGGGGTTAGTAAAGTTACAAGAAGCAAGGTGAAAAGAAGTAGACTTTTTCAGAGAGTAAGAAAAGGAGAACTGGAGATGAATCAGTGAAAAAAGCATGTGGATATCCTTTAGTAGGGCCACTGAAGAGATAAATAATAAAACAGGGAAGGTACATAGGGGGGAGGGGAACACCCTCCCCCCTTCTCCCAGTGTACAATAAGAGAAGACAATGGCTGTGAATAAATTGTGAATAACTGGAAAATCTAACAGGTTCTGAAAGTTCTGGGATTATTTTGCAGAAAGCAAGGCCAGAGCAAAGGTATAGTGGACACAGAAGAAAAAAGTCCAAATCACCACCATACATCAAAATTTCAGAGACAGTCTTGAAAGACAGCCTCAAGTTAGAGTACCTCTTTAGGACTTCCTGATTTGAATTTAAACTTAACATTAGTATTTTCAAAAAGTGTACCACTCCAGCAGGCTGAATTCCCATATGAATTTTGCATCAAAAATGCTGCAACTCTTCTGACACAGTAAGAGAGAAAGAATAGGACACAGTGATGAGGTACAAGAAAGACAAGCCCTACAGGAGCTTGCTTTAGGAAACTTAAGATAAAGAACCAGTGTTACAAATCAGTTACAGTTAACACCAGGGAGGAGAGAACAAAACGGAGAAGATTAGACACACCTGTGCCCTCATCTGTGATGAGAAGGTCCACAGATTTCAAACTTTACCTCAACAGTTTAGCTTGGGTTTGTCTTCGCCTAATAAATATATTACTAAAATGTCCTACTTTTTATAAATACATGCATATGCAAACACACAAATATACATGTATATATACAAAGACACTTAGAAAACACACACTTGCAGAAAAGCTTGAAGGAAAGGCTGAATGAACACACTGAAAGCATACAAAAACATGACAGATGTCTGCAGGTATTACTCTTCATTAAACAGATCTCTTTCTATCCTCAGTTACAAATTTAGCTGTGACTTTACAACAGGATGTGTACAGACGTATGAACTTTGCTCATAACATCCTTTATGTTTCCAGTAAGTACCTCAACAGTAACCAAGAAAACATGGTTAATGAACTTCTGGCCATTGAAATTCCAAAGAAAAATGGGTTCCTCAGTGTCACGCTTGGTTCTATGATGCGCTGATAAAAATTTTACAATAATGCTGATGGATAGGAGGAAGTGGACTTTAACATGACATTAGATGACTATGTGAACTTGGATAAATACATGATTCCAGATGACCATTTTACAGTAATTTTTGCCTAGTTAGAGTTACTCAGAAGAAGGTTATCTAGAGCAACAGATTGGATAGCTGCTAATAATACATTACAGTTTGTAGTTTCCTGAATATGTTTGTTTTACAAGACCAAAATGATAAATTTAGCAGTAAGGAAAGCACTTCATATATCTTTTTGTTTATTTCCCCATTATATACACTGCCCAATTAAAGAAATCATTACCTTGAGCAAGCAAGTAATTACACTAACTATGTTGCTTTAAAAATCCAAGGTCAAAATTTGTACAAATAGCAAGTAAAACTGACAGGTTTCATTCTGACTGGAATTCTTAGAAAAATAAAATAATAATAATAATAATGAACTCCACACCAGTAACAAAACCGTGCTGCACAGGTACAATGCAGGAAATTTTTTGCTTCTTTTTTTCTTTTGCTAATTCGAGGACATCCATGACCTACACTTAAGGATCTGTGATTAGGATTAATTTTTTTCCTCTGTTAAAGTTGAGGTCAGTCATCAGAATACCAGATGCAAAGACCAGCATGTTGACATGAGCTGTTCAGAAAATTGCTCTATTGAAGAATTCAGATGCTGGAAATGCAAGATTATTATGTTTGAAACTATAGAAAATTGAATCTGAAAATTGGGACTGTGGAAAATGGAGCCCTAAACTTACTGATTTGCCATGCCTTTCTTCTGAATAGACCAAGATCTTACTTTACCAGAGATAAGTAACAGTCATACCAGAGCATCCAGATAGACATTTGTCCATTGGACCTGTTTCGCTTTCTCTCCAGCTAAAACCATTGGTCTTCCCAAAACATCCAGATATTCCTGCCAAAAAGTGTAATAAACTCATCAGAAGGTAGTTATCGAAGTCCAGAAACAGCAATGAAAAATACATAACACTATCAAAATAAAAGCTATGATAAAAAAGATAGTAAAAAAAGTTAAAATTCACCAATAGGGGGATTTTATTTATTTATGGTTTACTACCCAACAATTCAGTCTTCAGTTACAGTATCTACTGCTAATGCAATTCCTGTATTTCTATGTCTATTGCTCATTCACATGGACCTTACAGATCCTTATCCACTGCTGTCTTTCTATGAAGTGAAAATTACAATTATTTCTGTTCAAAAATCAATTGCTAATGCCATAATTAAATTATAAGTAGATCACAGAGCCTTCAGCCTAGAAGAGACAGCGGGTCATGAAGAGAGTGGTAACAGCTGGGTCCTACAGCAAGAACTTGCATAACTCCTATTGCAATAAAACTTTCAGATTTTTAAACCTGCATAGTCCCTACCTTCCCTTAGTTCTGGAGTGCAGATAGAATTGGTGATCTTATGAGATATAAGATTTCTGGTCTGGTTTGGAAGCAGATGCCATCAAACTTGTTTCAGTCTTCAACCTTTCCAATTTGTCATAATATATTAGGAATATTTCTTGCCAGACACTATCTGGAAGAGTTTAACAGCATCAAAGGACTCTAATTCAAACCTAAAAATGACTCCTTTTTTTTTTTTTTTTTTCCAAAAAAAGTCATGCCTGGCCTTAGAAGGACAAAATCTGCTATGATAGCTCTTTGCTTTTCTGGACATATAAATACATGAACTTTCATACAACAGAAATGAATATCTGTTCATCTACACTGACAATTTGGATCGTATCATGTAATTCCAGGGCCCTGTAATTATCTAAACTCATGTCTCCTAAATTGTCCCTGAATTTTGAAGAGTAAAAGCTATGACTGCTTGTAACAATCCAGGAACCTCTCGAATAAGCAGGACTGTATCAGGCCACTGTTTCTGCCCAGCTCAGTTCAGACATATTAACAGGTTTATGCCTTCTCGCGGTTCTATGGCTTTCTCCAAGCAATACAAACCTGAAGGATCATGCTGTAAGTGGCATGAGGCAGACTCTGAATGTCTAGACAAGCTATAAGAAATTGCTGTTTTTAAAGAACTTTATAAAAGTTGCTATAATGTCTCACAATTAAAGAGGGACCCTGTAAGGACAGGAAGAAAATTGAGCCCAAAATATAGCCCTTGTGCAGAAAAGGTTTGCAGGATATAGATCACTTCAAACACTAGGGTTGTGTGGACATGGCCAGCCAGCTTTAGAAGATGCTACCAGGACTAGCATGTATGCAAGCCTCCATATGCTAGCTGTCCAGGGTAATAGGGATCACATTAGAAATTGACTCACTGCAAGTACACAAAAGGAAAAAAATAAATTAGAATACTCTAACAGATTAATACTTCATATATAAATGAAAGCCTTATTTTTTTTCTCTGTTCTTCATGTATTGTGTCTTTATATTTTAGAACAGAAACTACTCCACTTTGTGATGCAACTGCTTCTGCCTTTTGCAATCATACTTACCTGGGTGTTTATTCTTATGGCTCCAATGGATGGAATTTCATAATAATAACCTAAAATTCAGAACAGAAATAACATTACCTTACTGTAATACAATTCTAACCCCCCTTACCTTAGGGAATTGAATTTTCCCTGTAATTTCTAATTAAAATTTTATAGAAACTGTCATATATGGATGAAATCCCTTTTTTGTCAATGCCACAGCAACACACAGCCACATATGATGGGTCACCATGTCATACAAACCAAGCTAGTGTAACTCTTAAGAGTGTATTATGTGTTTCTCTTATTGCCACCTCTAAAACTGAGATAATGTACTGAATTTGTATTCCCGTAATCTGAGTTACTTTCATGTGCCAGCATATTTAATGGTCATTTTAATATACTGTGATAGCAACAGTGAATATGCTGAATGCACAGAGGAATGCAAGTACAGTCTACAGCAATAGTTAAGATCACAGCATAAAAATAAAGGCAAGTTGTGGAAGGAACAAAAAAATATAACTGGCATTTCTTCTAACTAAACATCAGGAATGTCTTTATTCATCACTGATATTTGTTGGAATTAAAAATATTGCCTATATTCATCAATAAGACTGAAAAGAAAGGCACACTGAGCTCCTGATTCAGAATGTGATATCCAGTTTCAGACCGCATGAGTTTGTAAGTCAAATTGGAGTGAAGGAGCAGGACTGGAGAGGTCAGAGTATTGAGGTTAGAAACTTACTTTGCCTTAAATAATGTGCAATTTGATAATAAGTTAAAAGTTTTAATTAAGGACAAGTTAAATAAGTTTTCCTCTTTGGATGTGCAAAGAATTTTATCAACTTTGAAAAGATGAGTATGATCATTTTCCCTTGATAACATGACATAGGTGGTTATTCTGTAAGCCAGTTGGTTTGTTTTAGCACAATGGAGTTTACATAGTACTTTGAGATACCAAGACATTACTTTAAAAATCCTTTTCAAAAATCAAACGTTGATCTTCTGCACAGTACAAAATTTGTTCTTTGTGAAGTTGTAGTATCTTCTGCATAACTTAAGTCAGCATACAGAGGGATTGGTGAGGTTATGATACACATGCTGTATATATATGCTACATGCTATACATGCTATAGATTCTTCTATATCATTTTTTCTACATCTATATCTTTCTCATTCTCTTGCCTTTGGTTTATCCTATTCTTATACCTCTTCTTCTTCCGTGGCTGTCTTCATTTTCAGGACCCTCTGAAATGTCTCCTGCCTGTCTCTCACCTCTTGCTTCTCACTGATTTTTTAAACTAATTTTCAGTCAGACTTGGAAGGTGGTCCATTTAAAATATAAAACAGAAAAAAAAAAAAGAACCCTAACCAGCCAACTAACCAACCAAAAAATCCCTTTGTCCAAACTCCTTAATATAAAACATAAATATAAATTGCTTAATTTTCTTATCTGTCATCAATTACATCTTTTTCATAAATGTCTATTACAACAGGAGTGCTCAAAATTGATCCATATCTTATTTTTATTATAAGAAATACTGTATCATATTTTTTTTACAGCATACTTTTAAATAGTCAAACATGTAAACATATTATCTATGCACATGTATATACGCATTTATTTCAAGTAACTTTTTGTAACTTTGATTAAAAATAGAAGAAAGCTAAAATATATACATATATATTTCAAAAATGTTAAAGATATTGCTCTAGCAAAGAACAGTCTCAAAGACACAGTACCTTTATTTTCACAGGCCATCCACTGTATAGGTCCTTTATCATAATTATGTTGACCAACAGAAAATGTGAACACACGTACCTATCCAAATCAAAAAACAGCAATAAATATAACTTAACTATATGTAATTACTTAGCTGTTACTCTCAAGTTAATTATAGTTGGATTTTTGATATATTTGAACAGAAAATGAAAGCTGTGAAGTTCCAATTTGATATCAATACAATAGATTCACATAAGATGAATACATAGATGCATTATGACATTTTACATATTCCTATTAAATATTTGGGCCCACCAAGTAGAACTCGTGAACAATGTTTTCATACATCTTTCATGCTTTAAATCTCTTACACTGGTTACTGTCCATAAACCATTTGAATTTCATTTATATTTTTCTAGGGTATTAATAATAACTCTTCAGGTTTTATTAAATCAGTTGCTATTAGAATTCCCAATTAATTAAAATCAACATATGCATGGGTAGCAGAATTCAAAGCAACATAGAACAGCATTTTTGTTTTGTTTAAACTTTTAGTCTTTTTCTTGTAAAACCACTAAATTACTTCAACAGCATTCGATGGATTAAGATCCTGAAATTTCACTTTAAGCTCCTGATATTCATTAAAGCTGTGTGTTTTATAAGCTCAGTTCTATTCTGTTTAGCTAATGCAATTCCAATTTATCTCTGCAACTCAGGGGAGTCATAGTTTCAGAGAAATACAAAAAATGCTGTCCAAGTTTTGGACAGAAAACGGTTTTCAGCTGAGATTATTTTCCATGCAAATTGTCTGGTCTGAATGAGAAAAAATAAAACAAGCAAACAAACAAACAAAAACGAACATTATTTCTGTACACAGATTAAAAATCCTACAAGACACACAGAAAAACTGCAATTACTGTGTCTTGGTTTCCAGCTGAATACTTTGCTCAGAAAATTAACTTTTCTGGAAAAGTTATTAAAAATATTTTCCCAACAGTTTTAATAAGCTGATCACTATTACTATGTCCATCTGAAGGACTGTCCAAGTACCAGGTGGCCTTTTCCTTTTCAGACATCTCTTTCTTTATAGACCTTTGACTTTACCACAGAACACAGATCAAAATACGAAATCAGAATACAAATTCCTTTATCTGGGACTGAGTAAAATGGTAATGTTTTCTTTAAATACAGTATTCACAATATGAAGTTGCAGATACTCCTTGTAAACTACTCTCTGATTGTTTCTACATTTTTAAGTGGTTATTTATACATTTTTTCATCACTTTATTTAGCATGAGCTATTACTACATAAATCTTAATTTTCCAATAAGCAACAAAAACATTGTGACACAATCAGAGCTTACACATTAACCAGGAGATATAAGAATAGCTCCAAATCATCAGTCAGCAGCTAGCAATTGGCAAAACTTTATTACAGATGACCTCTATATGGAAGAAGGGCAAACCAAGGTTTGTGCTAGATGTCATTTTAATTAGCAATGTTTTGATTTTCTTTATCTGTACAAACCCTTTGCTTCTAGCAGAATTAAAGCAACTACTCAGACATATATATACATATTTTTTACATGCAGACAAAATGTGAAGTTCTAATGAAACCACTCTTTACATTTCTCAGTAACTATCCAAGCCAATTGGAGTTTTAGTTACACAGACAGGTATGGGAATGATTGTACATGTGATGCTAAAATATTGTTCTCATAGTTCATCTGGATAGAAACAGATGAAAAGTTACTTCCATTACCTTGAAAATGACCATACTGCTAGTCAGAACATGACTTCAACTGATATATTTGCAACTTTTTTAAAAAAAATATTATTATTACTGTATCACATTGTAAAATCAAGTTACATTTGCCATCCCCCATTTGTTGTTCACCTCTTTTAAAAACTGCCAGCTATAACCCTTCTAGACCTTTCTGCTTCTATTTAATTACCACCCATTTTTTTTCCAAGCTAAACATCACAATGCTGTTTTCTATCAGTATCTCTCAGCTCACATGGTCCCTGTCTTCTGCCCTTCTTTTGGATTCACAACTGTTCCCAGTTTAGTGTCCACTAAACACTTAATTAAGATTACATTCTTAAAAATTATGGTGAAACAAAGACAAAACCCACTAAAGACCACTAGTTAGATAGGCGAGTGACCTGATGTCTCTTTTGGATTAAAAGTAACTAATTAAGTAAGAAAGAGTCATGTGGGTTTGCTTGTGTGTGTATAAAACACTAGTCAATTAGACTGCACTGTCTTGCATTTGATCTCAAATATAAAAATGAAACACTGCATTGGACTGAGGTTTCAAAATGATACGTAATTTAGGGAAAAGAAGCAGCATGTCAAATCTGCAACTAATCTATAAAGAATTCAGAATTTAAATTATTGACAACAAGCAGAGGACAATATATCTGATTTACTGTTCCTTGGATAATTAACAGAGATAAAGAACTGCAATGAAAATTGGAGTTTTTAATTGTTACTTGGTTTGGCAAGAGGGTGGAACATTCAAAAGAGTTTTCTTTTTCCTATTGCCTCATCTGGAATTGAGTAGAATGACAGCCCAGCTGGAAAAATGAGTCAGCAAGTCAAATTAAACAAGACAATTTTAGGAAAAAAATAATAATAATAAAAAAAAAACATGCTCTGTGCTAACATTTTCTGTGACATGACCCAAGAGTCAGCCAAAGGACTGAGATGAATCTGCATATACATTTTCCTTATAGACATCTCTCCAAAAAAGACAAAAGGTTTCTAAACTAAAAAAGACAGATTTAATTTCTTTTAGTAGGAAATTTATAAATGAGAACTTGGAGCAATTAGATCAGAAACAATGGATATAAGCACCTCTCCCTTTGCTTGTCCTTCCATCCAAGTTTGGTTTCAACCATCTAAGTGGATTTCTGAGTTGAAGCAAACTGCCAAGTGTCTTTGATCCCAAGAAGTTTTTTTTCCATCTGAAATAACCACTGAGGCCTGATTATTTCTTCTCTGTGCTTCTCTGCAGTCTCTCAGATTCTGCGTACACTACAGGCTCCTGGGTCCTTTTGCCTAGGTCTCTTTCCTTCCCCCAAACCTTTCCCTAGGGAAAAGACAATCTTGCCTCCTTACAAGGGAGATTCATTTGTTCTCTTCCTATAGAAACATAACAATAACAATAGAAAAAACAATAGAACAATCAGGAAGAGAAAAAAAAAAAAAAAAAAAAAAAAAAAAGCCTTCCATTATTTCTGGTTTCCATTGGGACTACTGAAAATAAAGTTCTTCCAGAAAACTCACAGCCTTATGATGGAGAAGAACTAACAATGGGCCCCATCCTGCTCTGCCAGACAGGTCAGATACGGTCTTGAAACTGTTCTTAAATGTAAGAGCCCTGACTAACAAGTGACTAACAAGTCACTTGAAAGTCCAGAGCTGTGTTAGTTCTTTCAGGATAATACCTTATGCTGGTAATGGGTAGCTCAGTCTCTGTATTCCGCATTCTCTGATACTAGTCTTGGGGGAGAAAACACACTCTTTCATTCTTTTTACCGTTTATTTACAGTATAAATAGAGTAGAGTAGAGCAATATCCTTATTAAAGTTAAAAAGTTTAGAATGTAAGATGTAAGGACAGACAGACAGAAAGTGGCAAACGCTGCCCAGAGAGGCTGTAGTCTGCATCCTTCTAGGTTTTCAAGACCAGACTAGCTCAGATAAAGCTCTGAGCAACCCAGTCTGATCTCAGTCCTGACCCTGCTTTGAGAAGGACATTGGATGAGAGACCTCATGAAGGCCTTTGCATCCTGACTTATCCCACAATCCTTTGAAGGATATCAAAGAAAAAAAAACTAAATCCAACTCCTAATCAGAGAAAATAGTAGGCAAGAGAAAGAATGGTACAGAAAGTAGAGGAAGAAGTACTGTATTAAGGAAATATTATATAATACTATATTATAATATAATAATATATAGTCCAGGAGTCGGACTCAATGATCCTTGTGGATCCCTTCCAACCGGGGATATTCTATGATATAGCCTAATTATATAATTACTTTGTTTTTTATTTTGCACTTCTCTCTGTCAGAAAAAGCATATAAAGATCAAGATGAACAGAAGCATTCTGACTGCTACAGATGAGGGGATAAAGGCACTCAAGAGAGTTGTGAGGAAAACAACTGACAAACTATCCACAAATAGGCTACTCTGTTTACAGATCTCAGTTGCATTTTTTCCTATCTTATTTCTTCATTTTGCTATTGGAATAAAATAAAGCAAGATTAAATTAGAATCTTCCTTTGGATGTGTCATGTTATGAGTACTACTGAAATGTAAACAACTAGAGTGAAGTTAATTCAAAGCAGTAACTAAGCACGAAATCATACTTACTGTTCAGACTGCTACATACACATGTAGGCAATATGTGTATTAGGCCTGTAAGACTTTGAGAAACTGCAACCCCTCTGCAAGAAGTTCTGAGCGGATGAATATGCATTTATTTTGACAGATAAATTATTTTTCTTAAATTCTGTGTTGCTGTAATGGGAAAGCTACCAGTAACCATCTATGTGCATCTCTTCATTATTCTGTTTAGGAGGAAATTAACTGTCTTTTGGAGATATGTATTTCTCCTTATCAGATATCAAGAGAGCTACATAGTTACTTTACATGACTATTAATTAACAAAGCAAATCCCATCATTTTACCACAATCATGTAAAAGTGTGCAAGACTGCATCTCTGCATCTTTTTCCACCATTAGTTAAACAAACTTGAGTCAAAAATTGATCTCATCAGATCATGCAACTTCAGTTTTCATAACAGTATGATTTCAGAGTATATTAATCTGTCTTTTATAGCTGCAGATAAAAACTCTTTATTTTTTTTTTATTTTTATTTTTTTATTTTTTTACTATAGACCAAAAGGAGCTGTGATAAAGCGGAGTAAATAATTCAGTAATTCTAAAATCATCCTGGAAATTATTTTTCCCATTACTTTGTTTATATAGATTATCAGATATGATAAAAAACTGTTTGCAGTTAATATTTAATAGGTATACTTCTGAAATGATAATATACAAAGCCTATTTTTCTGAATAAAATCATAGAATGCATAATGAGATATAGAAAAGCAGTTTTGTCTCCTAAATCACTTTTAAGCACAGGTTTTAAACCACTTAATCAATTTGGTACTCTTCTGATCAGGGAATTTTGTGGTTTTCAAGCTGCCACAGTTTAACTTCTCAAAATTCTCACAGTTAAAATTCTTTTTTTTTTTTTCTTTTTTTTTTTTCTTTTACTTTTATTTCCTTTACATCCATGGACTTACTCCCATAATCATACAGAAATTTGAGGATGATTTCTCATTTTGCTATGAACTAACTGAGACCAAAAGGCATTTATGACCAATTTGAACCTAGAACAGAACTTCGGAGACATGATCCGAAAACCCTATAGACTAATTTAGAAATTACCTAGGTTAGCAATAGGAAGTGCCAAATACAGAGTTTCACCTAAATTCTGTTTCATAATCTTTTGTTCAGGACTGGTAGATTCAGAACTTCCAAAGACACAGTCATGAAACATTTGGGTCTTTTCTATAAAATTAAAGCAGATTCATTTTAATAGGAAGGACAAGGAGAAGAGAAAGAGAAGCCTTATGTTTACTGGCAGGAGTAAAGCTCACAATGTGCTAGAGGGAAGTTGCTCAGCCTATGTCTATTCAGTAAATAAAATGGGACATAACCCATTTTCTTTCTCAGGCTGGGAAGACAAGCGGCACAGCATGGTTCACATCTCTACGGCTACATTATTTTGCCTTCCTCCCTCCCTGTCCCACGCCCCACATTGGGTGATCTCATTATAATGTCTTTTGGGAACAGCCATGGTCATGCTAGCCCCTGAACTGAACGCCTTGGATACTGTTTGAAAGAACTGACTGCCACAGGCCAAGAACCATACCATTGGGTCTGTTAGCAATTACACAATATGGATAAATGTGAGCAGTTCTTCAGCCTGCATGCTGGATTTGGTTAGTTTGTGGGTATGGACACAGCTGTGTGATTCACTAAGAGTAAAGCTGGTTTTCTTGTGAAGGACTGAGCAGGGCTCGCCTTTATCAAAATGCCTGTCACAATGATCTTTTCAATGGGAGCTTAATGCTTAGACAAAGGAGGTTTCTGTTAATGTTTCTTAGTTTAAGCAAATTCTTAACTTCATTGCTCTGAATACCAGGCTCAACAAAGTTCAGAAGATGGAGATTTAGGCTTTTGTACATGATCCTTGGACTGCCTATGCCTTTTGCTCCTAACAGTAACTGAGCAAAACACAGAAATGACCTCAGAAGCTAAGGTGGTTAAGTTTTAAAGGTCTAGAATTCAAAATGGAGAAGTCAAAATTTTATCTCAAGTTAGGAAATAGCATGATACACCAACAGAAACATTGTTTTTTGGCACCATTGTGTTTTTGACACATATGTGCAAATTAGGATCTGCCTCTTACTTTGGGTACTCTCCAGAAATAGTTGTAGACTTGGGAAAAAAAAAAAAAAAAAAAAAAAAGGAAAACAATAAGAATTTACCTCCCGAATACTTAGATGCCAAAGATAATTGCAGGCTTGACATCTTTGAATTTATAGACATGAAGAATGTATTATTGCATTTCATAAAACACCTATTCAAGTTGTTCCGCAATTGACCCTCTAGGCTCTGATTCAGCAAAAGTTAAATTAACTTAAAGTTAAATGCCATGCAAATAATCCCCTTGTCATCAAAGGAAAAGTGCTTTAATTGAGGCACATGTTTAAAGACTATCACAGTAGGTTCCTGAAACTATTTTTCTAGACATTTATCCACAATTAATTATTTCTCCCAGACTTTCTATGTATATTTGTAGTCTTCCCTATCATTAATATCTTTCATTCACTTCAATGCTACCTCAAAGTTAAAGGTGCTATGCTGATTTATGAACTCCTAGTCTAATTGTAGTCTATGCAATTATAACTTAGTAAAGAAAATAAATAATGGCACTCTAAAATCAGTTCACATTACAGTGTAACATTAATGCTTCTTTGAGCTTTAAAAAAAAAAAAAAAAAGTTTGTAACATGTTAGGAGATTATTGGAGAATCTCACCTGTTTTGGATATAGCTCCCTGCTAACATTGGCTCCAAAACATTTAATGGTCTTAATATTTTGGGATAATAGACCCAAGAATGCTGATGTGTGGTGTAGTTATATGTTGTAGTTATATACAATTGCTGTAGGAAAGGAACTAACACGAGGATTATACTTGAAGTCTTCAGAACATAAGGACACTATGAAAGCTGTTCACTGAAGAAGTCTGTAAAGTGAATGCAATAAACATCCAAAATTTGTTTTCAGAATTGCAGTGTTTTGAAAGCGAAAAAAGTGGTTTTGTCCAGATTTTTTGTTGCCTCACAATGAAAACATACCTGCATGAAAATGGGGATATTTTCTATTGTCAAACTTGAAAACACTGTTATGAGTATTACGGTGTAACGTTAGAAAATTTCAGAATTAATACTTCCACAGAACAAATAAAACGCTAATTCAGTTGTACTGTTCTACATCTTACTAGTGCCACCGTGTGGAATTACAGTAACTCACTCCCAGCTCACTGAGTAGCTAGAAGGGGATGCCCCTTCCTGCTCTGCAGCATTGCCAGAAGTGAGAAGATATAAATATCCTGCTGATACAAACTAATTTTCTTCTGTTAAATTGATTAACAATGTGATCTTTTAGCTTTTTACGTAGTTAAACCTTTGATGAACCAGACATATCACAAACGTATAAACTGAATTACTGAATTATCCTGACAATAACTTAATACAGGAATGTTACATGACATTGAGGAGATGGTTTTCTCTGTACTACACTGTCTCCATATATAAGATGAAGCTTCTAATATCAAAAAAAAAAAAAACAGGTGTAGGTATAAATCAGCTGTTTTATTAGCTTTTTACAGCATTAGTTTCAAGAATAGTGGTTAGAAAGAGAGAAGCTGTGCTTTCCAAAACAGTAGCATTTCACAACTGTGTGCTTGCATGTAGGTTTGAGAATCAATTTGGTTGTGTCTACCCTAACTGAAATTGGGCCATCATCCACACTCTGGCCTTGAGAGCATCTGTGGTAGCAGAGCTGCCACATTAGCAGAAGCTTGCAGATCACACACTCATGTAGTTCATGCATATACATGAACAGAAGCTAAATTATCGCTCCTTCCTTCTTCCCCTTTCCTTGGTGCCCCTGGGAGTGGTCCCAGCACCTTGTCTGGAAGTGCACCAGTTGGTACAGGCTGAAAACCTCCCAGGTCTAACTAAACAGTTAAACCACACAAATGACTGCAAGACAGCGTCCTGTCTCCATGTAATTCACTAATATAAATGGTGCCTTAAGACATTTAGACTAGCAGGTGATGTTGCTGATAGTGTATTGCAGTTGCTGTATGCATAGCTCACCCTGCTGGAAGGCACAGATGGATTTCACCTAGAAGAAACCCAAATAGCTCTCAACTAGTTTTCTGTGATGTGGGTATATGGCTGTAGCTTTGGCTCAAAGGGTGCTAACGCACTGGCTGCTTTTGTCATTTCCAGAAGTGTACTGACATAGCCCTCCTGAAGGTGCCAATCTCACCCAGCTGTCCCACGCCACCTTGGAATAGAATGTAAATAATTTGGTTTGAATTTGGTGATTTTCCAGCCACTTATTCCATCTCCTACTGATTGCTATCCCTCCCACAGATGAAGAAATTACACTATCAACTTTTTAATGGTTCAGCCTTTCAGTGGTTCAATATTTTACTTTGGCTACCCAGATTCTATTTACTCAGTTGATTGCTTTCCTTCCTTGGTTATCTTAATAACTGAAACAGAAAACAACTGAATTCCTCCTTTCACTAAGCTAATTCTCCCTGACACGCAACATTTAGCATTCCCTGAAGAAAAAAAGACATTTTTTTTCCAAGAGATCCTTGTAAATTTGGAGGCCCATATCGGGAACCAGACAAAGGAGGTGACAAAGTAATTCCTTCTGTACTCTGGATTAAAAGCATTTCAGGCATTTCTTTGATAGTCAAAACAACATTTAGAGGCAGCTGAGCAGCTGGAAATGGCCAGACTAATTAGAGGGATATTTACTGTTCATACTGTGACACTAAGCCTTCTTTTTTTTTTAGCCTTATAAACTCTGGAGAATTACAGATATCAGCTAAGGATTTAAAGGAATATTTAATATTCCATTAAACATATTATATCTAAAAAAAAGGTGAGTATTTCAAACTCAAGCTTTGAACTGGTACTCTACACTGTCTTTTTAAAATTTATTGAATAGTATTGTTTTGGAAATAGTGTATTTTCCCTTTGTATTGTTACTCCCTCCACTATTTACTCCCATTACTCTAATTCTTGTACAGTTTGGTAAACACTGACTGAAACTAAATGGTTGCGAATGCCAAACAACCATATAAAAGAGGGAAAAGGATGGGGACAAAGGGAAGGGCTATCAGAAATTTCTGTTTCAAGCTCAAGTCTAATCTTACAATGGTCTGAACTTCACAGGAACATGAGAACTCTAATGAAAACAATTTAGTGGACAATTTAGCATACTAACTAAAGAAGTGAAAAGACTTCTGTCTATGTGCCCTTTCCTGGACCTTGATTTGGGGACGGAACAATATCTTAGGACAATCTTAAGAGTGTGAGATTTAAGAGTGAAAATTCTTCAAGTCTGCTTCCCTTTTTTAGGGGAGAAAAAACAAAACAAAACAAAACCAAACAGTTAACCACAATGGAAACTCACCACTGTCATGTAGGGCTGTGTTTAGGGCAACCTGACCTTGTGTGTGCTTCCAGGTAAAACATCCCATTATTGACAAAAGCAGGCACTGACGATGCCTGCTGTCAGCAACTGGCAAGTGTCCTAGCATATCTGAAAGACTAAGTCTTATGCACAACCATGTGTTAGAGAACGTCCTTCACAGCTAGCAATCAATGCAATCACTGTGCATGCTAGCTCATTGTACTTCTTGCCAAACTGCACCTGAAATCTCAGGACTGTCTGTGAGGAACGCTGCATACATACAGATTTATAGATACCATCTATCCTATTTAAGGATCATGAAATTAATCACAACACAGTTCCCTCCTATACTGAATGACACATATTTCATTTCTTTTGTAATAAACTTAACTTTAAGGAAAAAAAAAATCCTGCATGCAATCTACAGGTAAAAAAAATGGGATGGGAGGGTGGGGGGTGGGGGAGGGTGTCTATAGCCCTGATGTGTTCAACAGCGTATCTGAGTGCTCTTGTTAGTAAATTCAGTGGCACATTTTGCATTCACAGTGGCTCAAAGAGAAGAGCAGAGACAATGTATTGTACTTAAATGACATTTTAGGTAACAAGATATAAGCCATATTTCAATCTGTGATACAAGGTAACTGAATTTTAATCCTCTCTCACAAAGTCTATCTTTTTAATGAAAAAAAAAGAAAGGAAGCTCTTCAACATTATTATGCTGCTTTCAAATAAATTTCTTATAGACTCAATACTGCCTTAGAGGTTTGGGGGCTTGTTTTTGAATAGAATAGCCTGTACAAACTAAGACTGCAACAGAAAGCACTGAGGTTATTGTTGCTTTTTCTGTCTATATGTAGGACCAAGAATATAATACAGCCAGCATGCATTATTCATCACCTGCGAAGAACTGGCTTCATAAAACCAACACAATTATTTCTTGTTAAAAAGATGCATTAAAACAGAGTTGGAATTGTTGGAAAAAAAATACATTTGCAGCTTGCAGCCTAGGTACAAAGCATGAATTAAATGTCTTCTTTTGAAGGGGACTCTGAATAATAGAACTCCAACGTAAACCTGTGTAAACACTGAAAATATCACCTTGAATTTGATACAAGGCTAACTTGAATATGACTTCAACTAAATTTACTGACTTAAAATGGAGGCTCATGACAGAAGCAGAGGAATAGAGACACATAATAGGTTAAGAATTCCACGACTGCACATGGGCACTGACTCTGTTATGAAAAATAAAACTTATTTGAAATTTATTGTTGTTTTTTTTCCTTTTTCTCTATTTTTTAAGCCATAAGATCTATAAAAATAATTGTGAAAACCTCAAGAGAAAGTAATTAAGAGATCATTCTTGAATGTCATTTTCATGTCATTTACATGTCATAACCATGTGAACGCAAGACTGCAAAGTCACCTTCTCATTCTTCTATTAAAGACAATCTATTCTGCATATACATCGAAGTCTATGCAAAAGAATAAAGAACATGAGCATGATTCTCCTGAGATATGATAAAGCAGGTTTTAGCCTTTTCCTTGGAACTAATCAGGACTTTGAATGCAAGTCACTTTACAAGTAGAGTATTTTCTTTCTCATCAGATTATCCATCCCTTACTTGAGAGGTGATTTTTTTCTTGCATTTTGTCACAATTTAAATATTTTTGCAAAACACTACACAAACGTCCTTCTTAATTGCATATAATAATTCTTGTTTGATAAGATTTCTCAGACAGTGCTCCCCCTAAACCGATATGGTCTCCTAAAAAGTAACTCTTCCTTACAACATCAGCAGAAATATGTAACAGATTACATTTAAGTTGCATGGGGTTTCTACTTGCATAAGTGAAGTTCACAGTACACCTACACTTACGTTTTTTCATTTCCCATTTCATAGAATCATAGAATCATTTAGGTTAGAAAAGACCTCTAAAACCATCAAGTCTAACCGTTAACCTAGTACTGCCAAGTCTACCACTAAACCATGTCCCTAAGCACCAGATCTACATGACTTTTGAATGCCTCCAGGGGTGGTGACTGAAACATTTCCTAGGCAGCCTGTTCCAATGCCTCAAAACCTTTTCAGTGTAGAAGTTTTTAACTTAAACCTTCCCTGGTGCAACTTGAGGCCATTTACTCTTTTTACTTGGGATAAGAGACTGTCCCTCACCTTGCTACAACCTCCTTTGAGGAAGTTGTAGAGAGGAATAAGGTCTCACCTGAGACTACTTTTCTCTAGGCTAAATAACCCCAGTTCCCTCAGCTGCTCCTCATAAGACTTGTTCTCTAGACCCTTCACCAGCTTCATAGGCCTTCTTTGGACATGCTCCAGCACTTTGATGTTCTTCTGGTAGTGAGGGGACCAAAACTGAACACAATACTTGAGGTGTGGCCTCACCAGAGCCGAGTACACGGGGACAATCTGTGCCCTAGTCTTGCTGGTAACATTTCTGTTACAAGCCAGGATGCCATTGGCCTTCTTGGCCACTTGAGCACACCGCTGGCTCATATTTATCTGGCTGTCAACCAATGCCCCCGAGGTACTTTTCTGCCAGACAACTTTCCAGCCACTCTTCCTCCAGCCTGTAGTGTTGCAAGGGGTTGCTGCGCCACAAGTACAGGACCCAGCCCTGGGAAATTTTAAGAGGGAAATTTTGATTTCCCTCTTAACCTTTCATCTGTTTATGCTGCTGCAGACATGCATCTTTTGCTACCATCTGTTTGTTTCATTTGTTCCCTTATTTTCTTTCACACTACAAAGATTCCCATTCTGTATCTTCTTCCTTTCAGCCCCAGCAGAGTCTCCTATATATTTCTGTGTGTTTTTCCACCAGTGCATTGACAAATCTTTTCATTCAAAGACGTCCCATCCTGTCTGAAACTATCCCATTTACTGATGGACCAATACTCAACTAGTGCTCAATACCCACCTACCAGTTGGCCTAATCACCATTAAGAAATTAAGTTTTCTATCAAGTCACTTAATAATAGCTGATTCATTTTTTAAAATATATTCAGTTTTACTAGCTGAGTTACCATACATAACTTATTCTACTAACTAAACAAGTTCTAAACCAAGCTTGTAAATTTAACCTTTGGAAATCTCTGTAATCAGTGAATACACAGGTGTTAGAATCATGATTATGTAACAGGTAAATTTGAAGAAAAGCATTTGCTAACCTTATTAATCACACTTTTGTGTGTGTGTGAGCGCACACGTGCGCGCACCTCGTTTAGCTTCTCTATCTGCAGGTCACAGTTCTTAAGTTTTGTCCACTCTTGCATTTTCAAATGAATGGGATTCGTGACTCTCTTACATGGCTCTTATTGCAATACGACTCATATATTAACTGTCTGCAGCTATGGTCATTACAGTCAGTTCTTTGAGATTTACTCACAGCATTTCCTTCAAAAAATACTGGAAGCATAATATATATATATATATACTTTTAATTATATAGGTTCATATAGCATGAACCTATAGCAATAATGATAGGAAACAATTCCTGAATAAAAGATTAGGAATATTTCTTATTTTAGAAGACGACAAAGAGTTAGTTTTGTTTTTGTTGTTGTTTTGTTTTGCTTTGTTTTGTTTTGTTTTCTGAATTAACTGAATATCTGGAAGGAAGAAGATAATTGGAGTGAAAGAATCTTCTTGGAATCTTGGAGTGATTTTTATTTTGAGAAAGGGAAGGTATGGAAGTACTAAAACAAGGGTAACATTTCAAAGACACAGACTTGAGTAAACTCAGAGAACTAGCTTGTTGGGAATCTTGGGAAGGTAATCTAAAGAATAAAGGATTACAGGAAAGATAGCAATTCATGAAGAGGAATGCACTGAATATACAAGTAGAAACTCCCTAATGCAATTTAAGACTAAAAACAGAAAAGAAAGTAAAATGCACAACCCCAAATTGAAGGATACCTGTAAAATGCAGCAGTCTGGGGAAAAAAAAAAAAAAAAAAAAAAAAATTTGCAGCAAAGAAAAAAAAAATAGAAGATATGGTCCAATAACATAATAGAATCCCAAAAGGCAAGTTATATTCTATGATGTATTTACCTAAGTGCTGCACAAAAAAAAAAAAAAAAAAAAAAAAAAAAAAAAAACTCTGTTCTCTTCATACCACTTAAGATTCTCTAACTGTTCAAGTGCGTGTTTTATGAAAGGTAGAGATAAGAAAGGCAGAGGACACGTCAGAGGACAGAATAAAGAATAAATAGAATTAAAGATGTAATTTAAAAGGAATTAGTTTGTTTAGTTGAAAAGAAAAAATAATGGGAAAATGAATGAGGGTCACAGCATAAAAATGGTTTCCTAAAATGTAAGAGGAAATTATGATAAGAATTAGTTGCTCCCTGTATTGATTGTAAAATTAAAAACAAACAAACAAAAAAAACTCAGAACTTATTTTTCCTTAAGGAATTTTACAAAAAAACGGTAGTGGTGAAAGAGAAGAATGTCAATACCTGAAGAAGCTGTGGGATGGATACTTTTATAGTAGAGTTACATAAACATCAACAAACATGGCCTAGGCATTTAATTGCTCATTGCAGAAAATCCCAGTCCTCCAGTTCTTTAATTACAGAAGAACACAATCAACTCACACCGCATTTCACTGCAATCACAGATTTCTAAGAATGAACCTAGTTAGTACATGAGAAGACTGAGATGGAACCAACCTTCTGAGCTATAATCAAAACCAGCTATGCCATATGTAGCATTTTGTTTGTATAAATAAGTAAAATGCAGTCTGACTCTCTTGTTTTCATTCCAAAACAAACATAACATATTTGCAATATTAAGTGATATCCTATCCCTGTTGCCTGGATTAATCATTTTATGCCATCTGCAGCATTGACCTGTACGTGACACCTTGAATCAATCACTATTAATATAGTGGTTTGGAACTGAAGATCAACAAAAATAGATGTATCAAATAGTCCCCTCCATGCCAGATTTGAAGGAAACAACCTGTCACTTGGGCTTTATGTAACAGATACTTATGACTCTAATATGACTGATAAGATCACTTTTCAACAAAACTACATTAAAACTTTTATTAGCCTTCTGCAGTTCTCAGCACCACCACGTGGATTTTATCTTGCAAAGCAAATAAAAATGCCATATGGTAACGCAGACAGACTCACACTGATAATGCAACAGCAGCCTAAAGGAAAACTCAGTATCAATGCATAGTGGCCCTGTGGACATCAGCAAAAAAAGGCTTTTCTGTATGCAGATCTTCCTAAAATAAACACTCAGCTGCCCTGCTGTACTCTCTGCTGCATTTCCTAAGCCTGCAGCAATCTTGTTCAACAAACTTGTGCACATATATGTAACAGTATGGGAGACTTGTCAGTTGAAGGGAAAAGTGGGGGGACAAGAAATAAAATGAATATGACTTCCTTATTGAAGCCTTTAAGAAAAGAGATATATAGTAAAGGTAAAGGCATTAGTGAAAGACAAGGTTAGAAAGGTTATCAGCATTGCCAGGGCATGGACACGTGTTAGGGGTACTTCAGCCTAGGAGGATTCCTATGTACACTAGGTATGTACATATTTTTGGAAAAGAAAAAAAATCATCATATTTCTAAAGATCATTTTACTTAGATTTCCAGTGGGGGAAGAGGACTTCACACGCTGTCAGGTAATTGACTCAAAATTTGGGCTCATGGGGAAAAATGTATACCTAATGTCACTCTGGGAAAAAAAGAAAAAAAAAAAAAAAGTTATTTCCTGGATTTATACACTTTTGACCTTAAATCACTCGGTATTGTGAAACTTGTTAATGAAGTATTTCTGAATAGTGTCACAGAAGGAAGACTACTGATAGGCAACATTTACATTCATGAATTAAATGATATTAATCTATGCTAGGAACCCAAAAGCTTGGACAGTGGATATATTGCAAATCCTTCATTAATAAATGGGTCTAAGAAATAGTTAAAAATAGATAATTTGTTTTAAGAATAAGATATCTCTGTAGCAAGCCCTCTTCCACTTTTACTTTATTAAAAAAAAAAAAAAAACAATAACAAAAAAAACAGGAATGGACTATTAGTATGTATGAGTAATTATGACTATTGACCCAAATTTTACCCAGAATATTTAAGCTTTACCAGTTCTGAAAGTCACAGTACATGCAATACACTAAAATTAACATCTGGAAGATGACACACCCAACAGAAGTGATTACAGTAGGAGCCAGAGAGACAGCTTAACCAGCTAGCTGGAGATTTTTTCTGTTATGGGATTTCCTGTACCATCATGCCATTAAAATTAACAGCACAGGTGTTCTGTGGGAAGAAGTAAGAAATAACATAGCTTCTGGTTGTCCAAAGATAACAGAAGGATAATGTAGAGAGGCTCAGACAACCATTTAAAATCAGAAAGAGTAAAAATTGTCTTAACATTTTTGCCATTTTATCTACCAAACTATGCTACATGCCAGTCAGATATAAACCAGAACTTTGCTCACTTCAATCCTTTATTTCATTACTTTTATGTTACATCCAGTGTCACAAGTCTAGCACACACTCAGAAATGCAAGAGCTTTGGCACTTTGACAGTTGGTAATCCCTATTAGAAGTTGATACCAGTGTTGAGAAAGTTGCTGTTTCTATTTTCTGCTTTATGAATACGCAGAAAGTTACATTTATTCAGTCTGATCAGACACCTGATCAGAATCCTAAGGCTACCTCAACTGAAAAATCATCAGCTTTCTCAATGGTCATTCTCATTCATGGTGCTTCTCTGGAATGACTCATTTATCATTGTCCGGATTAACATCAAATAGTTATCTTTTTAGTTATAATGATATGCAGTTGCACAATGATGGATGCAAACCAATGAAGGCAATGGTTGCCTCCTTTGGTGATGAGAGCTGGAAAAACTCTGAAATTCTTTTCTAGAATGAAGTTTTGCAAGCGCTTTCTCACAAAGATTTCATTCGATCATTCTATAGACACACTGAATCTGTCCCATTTGGAAAAAGTCACTGCCAGTCATAAATTTCCCAGTGGAACTTTCCAAGTTGGAGCTTTTTCACACAGGACCTCTATCACTGTAGCAGCTCTGTGCCCACTGCATGCAAACATCTTTAATATAATGGAGTTGTTGTTAAAAACATCACAGAATCACAGAATTGTCTAGGTTGGAAGAGACCTCCAAGATCATCTAGTCCAACCTCTGACCTAACACTAACAAGTCTTCCACTAAACCATATCCCTAAGCTCTACTTCTAAACGTCCTTTAAAGACTTCCAGGGATGGTGACTCAACCACTTCCCTGGGCAGCCCATTCCAATGCCTAACAACCCTTTCAGTAAAGAAGTTCTTCCTAACACCCAACCTAAATCTTCTCTGTATACCCTTTCCTCTCAAATGACATTGTCAAAGAAATCTACACAAAATGAGGTTGTATTAATCATTACAGATAATTCTGCAAGAATGAGACATGAGACCAACCTTATGCTTCTCCTGAAATCAGTCCATCTGACCCCCACAAACTTCTGTCATGCCAGGAGACCTCAGACAACTGAAATTGCATGATGTATGTTTAAGGTCTTTTCCTACTTGCATAAATTGAGCAATCCTTCATAACACAGATTTCAGGGCACACAATCTGTCCCAAAGAACTGTAGTCCTATTTTTAAGTTGAATTCACAATTCTTGGGGTGGGAAACGCCTACTGTGGCTATATTTCAACTGAATTTACATTGCTGTCTTCAGTGAAGCCATCTGTAGTATGAGTGCAAATAAAAAGAAAATTTACCAGCCCCATTACTGATATTCACTGGGTGAGTGGTATTTCACACATTCAATGTGAGTGCCCCAGATGTCACCGTAATGGTAAACTTGCCATTTTTTGAATATCAGGCATAGCATATAGTTGCAACCTATGACAATAAAATCTAGCTTTATAAAGGGAAAAGGGCATGCAAAAATGAAACACAATTATGATTTTCCATTTTGAACAGATGAAGACTAGGAATGTTCATCTTCAAAGTAATTATATAAATTTTATAATAATAATCCTCATATTAATACTTTAATAGATTTGTAAAGACAAAAAACTACTTTAAATATAACTACATGCTAACCCAGACAGATGAAACTCACTAATTTAGTTTTCCACCCTCTAGATTCCAGGTTGATCTTTTGGTAGTTTTAAATTGCTTATTGTATCCTTTCACTTCTCATCTTGGAAGTTTGCACTAGGAGTACAGTACACAAGTGTACTAAGTGTTGTCATCTGACAGGAAAAATTTAACTGTCTTTCAAACCAAAAAATGACAAAAGTAACTGACATGAAGAAAAAAATACATGGAGAGCTGAAATAATTTTACATTAGGAAGATAAAAAGAAGGAGTAACAGATTTGAATGAAAGATTATTTGTTTTTACAAGAACAAAAATATAAGTTACAGGATATAGAGGACACCTATGAAAGGAAGAGATTGACTGTGATGTAAGACAATAAAGATACATTTTTGTACACTGCACACAAAACAGAGAGAATTGTTCAAACAAATGTAGACCAGGCAAGAAAGATATCATCTGCTATATACTGATACTATGAAGTGCCACCACAGTAAAACATGGGTAACTTAAACACCTTACTTAGTTAATAGTCTCTCTACAAATAATTATAAAATTGGTCTTCTTACATTCAACGGACTATTTATGAAATAAATTATACTGCAATAAAGACAACAGAATCTAGATCCACATATCTTTAAATACGTAATCTTTATCTTTATCTATATCTTTAAATATGTAATCTATATATGATACATATATATGTATCATATATATGTAATCATATTTAATATATGAAAGCAGCAATCTAATGCAATGATGATTGCATTGATGATTGCAATGATGATAATGCAAATATATGAAAGCAATCTAATAAAGTAACACTGTGACTATTCAGAAAATTAGAATTATAGGTGTTTATGTGTATTTCTCACATTAGAATGTGTTTGTCAATTCTTTTATTTTCACGCTCTACTCAGTTACTACTTGGGAGAGGGAAAAAGAGTGCTATCATTTGGGAATCAAGTGTCGTCTTACAAAAGAAACAATGACCACAAGGCTGTTTTGTATTAGTCTGATTTTCAAAAATACTAGAATGTTGCAAAAGATTGTCAGGGGGATTTCATTACTATTTCTAAAAATGATTTTACTGGTTCAGTATCCTTAGGTTTTCAGCCATAATTTTCCCTTCGACAACACAAGGATTGTTCCTGATGGGAAACTGTAAGGATAAAGCAAATGGTTCTTCAAATTATACCTGCAAAGATTGTCTTTATATTTTTTGTATTTCCAAAGTCACCTTGGAGAAATGCTGCAAGGGATGGCATCTAGCAATCCAGTAACAAAATGTAAGTGCTTACAGATATGGACTTCTAGATACATATAAATTAATCAAACTTCTAGGAAACTGGCCTTGCACTGCATCTGCAATGCAGTCAATTATATACAAAAATACACTTAAATAATCATAAATACAAGTGAACATTACCACCATTATGCATTTTCCAATAAAAGGCCTAAACACATTTGGTAGAGAGGAGAAAGTGAGTGTATTATATATGAGAGTATACATCAAAACAACCCAATTCCAGATACTATAAATTTACAATATTAAAGGTTGCAGTAAAACAGACACTTTAAATTACATTTCATTTATTATACTTCACAGAATAGTTGATTGTCATGCATCCACAAATCTCCACACTACAAATCTGTTTCTCTGTTCGGGATGGATATTTTGCTGTACTTTCTTACTAAAACAGCAAATTAAAGGTAAAATAATAAGAAATAAATCATACATCTTCCCCCTTATATATGACTTTCCTTCAGGTGATAGCACTTGTAATAAAATAAAAGCTATTGAGTCCACATTTGAAGAGGAATCTCTGCATTTATTTTCAGAATACAGCCATGTGTGTCACACACTGAGTTGCTACAATTTCAGCTGTTCCTTCTAATTGTCAGTTTAAAAACACTTTCAGCTCAGACACAAAGATTAACTAAGCCACACCATATCATTGTATGTGAAACACATAAAGCAGATAGAAAAAGATTATTCAAGGTCACTGAGTGAATCATTGGTGGAGATGGAAATTGTCTTCCATTTCTAGTTCTCCTTTTGAATGGATTACCTCAAATATATGAGAATTTCCAATGAAATATTTCCACTGCTTTATACATAAGCATCCATGGCAGCTGCTGAAGTGTCATAGGGAACTGTGATCTAACTTCTAGCTATATCTCCAAGCACTAGATGTAGGTACATTCCCAGTTATAACATGAACCTAGCTCATACTTTCCTTTAGAAAGAGGATTGGAACATAGAAAGCAACTGAAATATAGTAAGACAATCACAAAACTGTTTTATTTCACACACAAACACACACAGAGAGAGTAATATATTTATGCAGTTATCCATCTGTAAGTATGCAAAAGCCAATCTAATCTGATCAAGACAACATCCAGTGATTCTTGTGTCAAGGCCATAATTCTGGCTAAATTACATAAAAGTTTCATCAACATAAAACCCAAATTTGTTCAGATTCCGATTTTAATATTGAGATCCAGTTTTACCTTTGCTTGATGAGTAACAAAAACACATTGAAAATATTCACAGTGAGGAGACTTGAAAATATATCTTATCATTTAACTACTTGTGTTTTTGCTTGGTAATGTAAGGAACAAAGGAATGCAAGAAAAATACCAATAAAACGTTATTTTTTACAGCTTATTGTACACTTCTGTACCACTTGACAACAATAATCCCAAAAGTGTAAAATATTAAATATATTTTATACTCTTTCCATAGAAATACTACAGATTTAGAAAGCTTTAATTGCCCTGGGGTTCAATACTAAGTTTTTACAGCATATTTTATGTGCATAGCAAAATGTTTTTACTTCCATATTTAAACATTCCTCTTCATTCTATTGTATATTATACAATAAAATCTTTCATATATCACTTACTTTTTTGTCTTCATTATATTTATGGAAAATCTCTTGTGCTCTTTCTTCACCACCATCCGTAAACAACATAATAATCTTGTTGCAGTTAGCTCTAGAGACACTGTGCTGTAAAAATACAAAAAGAAGCTTACTTTTTATTTCAGGCTATAAGGAATAACAATTGTTCTATTTAATGGCTTTCTCATCAACATGTTTACTTCCATGTTTAACATGGAAGGAAAAATTTTCCAGCCTTCTCAGGAGCAATGACTTTACTTCCAAGAATTATTTCATTCAATACCTCAAAAAAAAAAAAAAGCAAAAAAAAAAAAAAAAAAAAAGGTTTTTTTTCATTCTATGATAGTAAACTCAACACATTTCAGATCTGGCACAACACAGAGGAACAGCAATCTGGTGGTCTTTCTTACCACCAACAACACAAGAAAAGCTCTTTGCCTCCCTCATGAACTACTTAATATGCTTTTTTTCTGTTGGACTCCTACTCACAAAGACTCTTCATTATTTCTTGAGAGCAAGCCTGGAATAAAGAGAATTGAGGAGAAGCCCCCTTGACTCCTAATTCAGCAGTCAAAGTAACTATTAAAGCCACTGAGAAAAACACAGTGTGCTATGCAAAGGAATAAAAACATAGTTCCAAAGTCAGAACAATGGAGAGATGAATATGAATTTTGGCTCCTTACAAAAGGTGCCAAGGGCTCCTCCTCTGGCATTTATCTTCTATCCTCATTGCCTGAAAACTTGCATCTAGTCTAAACAATTTTTTCATAAATTTTATAGCCAGCATTCCTTGTCGTCTGTGTTGCTGCAACTGGTTGTAGCTAGACATGTCCTGGTACTTCTTAGTGAGGGAGAAAAACCCTTAGAGCCTGTAAAAAAAAAATCAAATTCCCCTTCCACAAGTCCACATTTTGCTACATTAATTCACTATACAGTCAAGGAGAGAAATGGGAGGGTCATCTTTAGACAGTACCTAATTCTCCCTTGCTTTAGTCTTCATGATCAGATGGAATAAATGACTACCTGCCACCTTACATGTGTGATGATCCCACCCCTTTGTTATTTTTCATCCTGCTCTCTGATTCTTCTCTAACAGAGAGACCACAACTCCAGACCCAAACATCAGCCAATTAATCTCAGCATTGCAGCTCCAAAGTTCTACAGTGCTCTCTGCAGATTAAGACGAAAAGCTTTATTTGCTATCACTATACTCACAGATGAATAACAGTGCCTCAGAAACATTTTGTATGGATAGTTCAGTATTCACTGAACAACTACTTATTTAATCATTTGAAAAAAATAAGTCCAAAGATTTTCTTACAACCACAAATAAAAAATCCCTTGAAATCAATACATTTTCTCCAACTTCATCAGCACACTGAGGTTCATTTGGAATTAAATAATATATGACCATTTTTTACATGTGAAAAACAACCTACAAGATACTGCTTTGGGCTGCAATTTTTTCAATATTAAAAAAGTAATAAAAGTAGAGTGGATACTTCATAAATAAAGAAACTCACCTACATTGACAATGATTTAATATATGAGCCAAAATAAAATTAAAGTGAAACCAAAGAGATGACAGAGAGGGGGACCAATGTCTGCTTGTATTATACATTTTTCCAATTGATTTTTAAATGACATCTGTTATGTATACTGTGAACTGAAACCAGTTGGGTTTACATAATTAAATTATCATTTTTCTAATGGTTTACTTAACAATATGTATATACAGTATCAGAAAAAAATGAAATGTTTTCTTCTAGAACTTACAGAAGAGCTCTTACTTACACCATGCAGTTTAGACACTAAAGTCATGTCATGGAAAAACAAACAAACAAACATGATTTCATTATTCAAATGATATTGGAGATCTGAAAGTGAGTAAGCTCAGAGCAAATGATACTTTTCCACCACACACACACAAAATTCCATATCCTGATGAAAGAACTTGGATCAAAAACTGATGAAGGGGAAGGCAGAAAGGCCTTTACAACACATCTGTTAGTTTTTGTGTGTGTGTGTTGTTTTTTTTTTTTCCCATTTGCAATAAGATAGAGATACTGGCCCAGGGAGTGAATAAAAGTGATTTTGCAGAACTGACACAGTAATTCCATTACTGACAAGAGGTGTCACTCGGGGGTCTGTCCAGGGACTGGTGTTTTTCAATATCTGTATCAGTGACATAGACGAGGGGATTGAGTGTACCCTCAGCAAGTCTGCAGACAACACCAAGCTGAGTGGTGCAGTTGATACAACAGAAGGAAGGGATACCATCCAAAGGGATCTGGACAGGCAGGAGAACTGGGCCCATGTGAACCACATGGTTCAAGAAAGCCAAGTGAAAAGTGCTGCATCTGGGTCAGGACAATCCCAGACATGAGCACCACCTGGGAGAAGAACTCACTGAGAGCAGCCTTGCAGAGAGAGACTTGGGGGTTCTGGTGGATGAAAGGCTTGGCATGAGCCAGCAGTGAAAAAATATGAGCATTTCTCATTATGAATTTCATGACACTTAAGAAGGAAAGTAAAGTAAAGCAAAAAAACTACTCGAATCAAGAAGAGATGATTAAAATATATTTTTTGACATATCATAATTGTTATGGTATGGGGGCAAAAAGTCCTGAACTGATGAAGCTAAAATATAATCATTTTCAAAGAAATGGCAAGTTAATATAACATTAAATAGTGGAAAACTACCGCATAGAAATTATGGAATGTGGATTATTTATATGCACATGAATTAACATGTTGAAAAAACTGAAGTATTTATTTTAATCTAGCAATACATTGGACAACAAGTTTTTTCATGACACAAAGATACTACTTTGGCATAGAGAGGACAATTGTTTGAACTAACTGCCATTCAGAAACAATATACCAAAATTATTATCAAAATTTGAGCTGCTAAAAATATTCCATTTCTACAGACCTTATAGCAGTTGGATTGCTTGAAATCATTAATAGAAATTGAAACTATCCCTAAGCATATTTTTATTAGTTGTTTAAGCCTGTATTATATCAACCTACTATATCACCTTGCCACCAGAGTCTAGCACTGATTCCATCAGAATTTTTATTCTTCCTGCCAAATGGATTTGCCAATATCTGGAGAGGATGACTCTATTTCTATAACCTAGTGCAACCTTTTAATTTCCCTTGATATACACATCCACAATGTTCAGTCATAATTTACAGGATTGCAGAAATTCCGTGAGACTAATTACACCACTGTCTCCAATAAGGAGAGACAGAGTCCCACTATGAAACTAATCTCCTGCTATTTTTTTAAGCAATTATTTAGTCCTACAAACAGGTCCATTTTGAGGCTTGTGTTCAGGCCTTCATCTTAGTATGTCCTGTACACAAAGTACATGTCTGGTACTACACCAAATGTAACGTATAATTGAATATAAATGCTGTGAGGACCCAGCTATGTCTGGCAACGATTCTTGTCTCTTCCTGGTTCCCTCTGCATAAGATGGCAACAGAGAAAAAGAGGAAATGGTGTTAAGCCTGGTCCAAAAAAATCTGTTTTATTTTAAAATACTCTTGGCAGTTTTACATACACATCAGCAGATGGCACACAACCTTTTCCCCACCAAATCTCCTTTAATCAAAACAGTGATCTGCTGAGTAAATACTCTTGAAAACATTGTATTTTATTTTTCTTCATTTTTTTTTCATCAAAATTTCCCTAGGTTAGAAAACTTTCAACCATTTTTAGCCCTAAGCTGCATATGCAATGGCAGGAAAGCTCTCTTAAGTCCAAAAACTGACAGAAATGGGGGAAAAAGAAGCAAAGAGGTCTCTGCTCAGAGACATAATTTAAATAAATCAAAAAACAAACAAACAAAGCAGAACATATCATATTATAGATGGACCCTCAGTTTCTATAAATTGGTATAGCTTTATTTACTCTAAGGTTAAGATCCAACACACAGTTTTTTATGAATATAAAACAGATCTTTTTTCTAAACAAATAAATTAGAATTAGAATTCTCTCACATGCCTAATTGACTCACATGCCTCTATTGACTAATAGCTGTCTGCTCTCCTCTGTCCTGCTCTTGCCACTGTCAACTATTTATGGAATACGATAAATATAAAAATGTGTGTATGAATGATGTAAAAATAGGATAGCACAGTGAAAAACAATTCAATTCCCAAGCCTTAGCAACCTCTCAAGCATTAGGGGCATCTGCAAGGCAAACTGTTCAATAAATGTACTTGATAAATGAAGGTATCTTATGATTACCTGTGTTACATAATGGAGGAGCACGTAAAAGCCTTCTGAACATTCAGGTTCTCCTAATTCACTTTACAGCACTGAGAGATGACTTTCATACTTACGTTTAGCAGCTGTTCAAAAGCATAGCTAAAGCCTTTTTTGTAATCAGTAATTCCTTTAGCAGAGATTTTATAGACAGCTTCTTTTAGTTTCTTCTTGTTCCTCACATTAGCTTGGACGAGATGATTAAAGCAACTGACGTTCTGAGCATTATTGTTAAACTGTAAAACAAACAGAAATAGCATTAGAAACAGAGATGTACAATTAATTTAATTTTCTTTTCTAGGTACTTAAGTAGTAAAGGTTAATGGTCCAAGAGATAAAGACTGTGACACATGGATATTAATTACGACTATATCGAGACAGTCCAGCAGTGCCTGCCTGGTGATTTCAAAACTGGGCAATAAATAAAAAGGCTGTTGTTGCAATCAAAAAAAAAAAAAAAAAATCTGCTTTCCAGAACAGTGGAAAAGCTCCTACAAATTTTGTTTCAGGCTCATATAATAAAATGGAACCAAGAAACACAAAATTAGAGAAATCAGAACAAAAATATGGGAAAATGTTTAATTTCTTAATCACTGAAAAATGTTGGTTGAATTATATTACTTTCATGTTGCATGTATTAATATATCACTAAACCTGCTGTTTAACAATGAAACTTGCAGGTCATAATAAATTAATATATATACCTTGTAGAAAACTAAACACATTCTTGGGAGATGGGAATTACATGAGAATATAGTTGTAAAAAGGAGGATATTGTTAAGAATAATGCAAATTTGTGTATTGAGAACATACATATTTGAGCTCTCTTACCCACAGATACACAACTTAAAAGACTACAACAAATTATATCATTAATACAAGACTATGATATTGCTTAAAATCATACATAGAAAGAAGAATTTATGTGCAAAATTTTGTCTGCACAAGTATAAATGAGTTTTTGATTTCTTTCAAATTTCTCTATTTAAATGTACATACCACATATATATATGTAAATATATATATATCCCAGTGGAGAGAGGAATGCAGAAATACATTTAACTGTTCAGCTACCTCTGTTTCAATCTGTCTAAAGTCAAAGTTGAGACTTCTCTTAAAAGATTGCTGTAGCATGTATGATTCTGTCTATAGTCTTGAATAAAAGTGCACAGTATTGCATATAACCTGTTTTGAACTCTACTTAATGAAAATCTCTTTTTAACTGTAACAGTAATTTTCATTTAAGATATTGTTGACAAATATTATCAAAAATATTGTGTCTAATTTTTAAACTACTTTTTAAAAATTTCAGTAATATATACAGAGAAGACAATGTGACAAGAAGTAATGGATCATCAAACTTTACGAAATTACATGAAGAAAGCCATCCATCATTTAGTATAGTGTCACGACCAACAACACTGTTGTGAGATTTAAATCTGTCATTCATGGATAGGCTCATATGAAGGTACAAATCACATGCAAGTCATACATAAGGCCAAAAGAATCATCCTGCCTGGGCAGTATCAGGAATTCAGAAAGAACACCTATTAGAAAGAAATAAGCAGTGTCCTCAGAGGGGAAAACAAACAAACAAAAATCGAATCAAAACAAAACATATCTGCCTAGTCATTTGCTTTCATAGAACAAAACAGGTATGAAGTTAGCATGAGAGTGAGAAGTGATATGGAGATTTAGGGCATTTTCCACTTTTTCACATTTTCAAATAGCTACCTAATACTAATGCTAATTAAGAGCATTGTATGGTACTTGCCCTGTACTATCACCAGAAGGTCCATCAGGAATGTATTATTTTCCCTTGCTACAAGATATGTATTTTTCTGTATATTTATAGCACTGCAAAACAGCAGAATCTGTTCCTGGTTTTGACAGTTTTTAGCAGACCAAAACCATTTACTAATTCTTCATTCTGCCCAGCTTGAATTTACTTCATTGCCGTTGTATTTCACAGAACTCCAGGTAGAAAATTCATCAGCTCAGTGATTAATTAAGCAACACTCACCATCCCTGAAATTAGATCTAGCTAAAGCAAGGATGGGATTCATTGGGCCCAATTTCATTCCATTACAGTTTTATGCTCATACCGCTCATATTTCACTCAAGTTCTACTACTGCAATACACACTGCAAAATATTTTTAATAATTAAGTAATAGAAGTAAATAAAGAAATTTTTACCAAATGCCTGCTTTAATCAATGCTAATTCCACTACTCAGTTAGTAGGAGCAGATGTGTAACAGCAAATATGGTACAGATTATAGTAGAGAGAACTGGCAGAGAATGGCATAATCCTCAGCAGAAGGTTTAGCCTAATTTTTCCAGGTCCTTCTTGAAATTAGCCACAGAGATGCATCTGTAGTTTTCTTGGTTGTAAGTGAACAAATTCAGGCAGCATTTGCTGCACTGGATTCTTAATTACAGTTCCACATGTAATTTCTTATTCTTGCAAAATGCTAAAGGGTCACATAACTTTAAAGCATTAATTTGTCTTCTAATAAAATTATTGTACCACAAAGCATTCCTGCATGCATGTAGAAACTAATCAAGAAAGCCCACTAGTCAGTTTTTGAGCATTAAGTAGTTTAGAACTGATCTAGTTACCATCTTCATATTACATTTATTTTTCCATGGAGTTTATATTTGCCCATTCCTCATGGCTTAATATTGCCTTTTGCTGAGACACTGATAATGTTTTGTGGTATAGCTGCTGTTTTTCTGAGGAAAGGAGCTGCTAAAAAAACTGTATTGACTCTAGCTATGTAGGGATGACACAATCCAGAGATGAGACTATGAAACAATTCATAAGAATTTTAATATACCTTTCCAATTAATAAGGAAAGTTTTTATTCTGTCCTAATTTTATAGCTTTTATTTTATCCCAGGTCATTAAAATCTGGGGGAGCTAGTCTTTCTCGAATGACTTAATGCAAAATTTTATGTCCCCTTTCTATCATTGTTCTGTTCCCTATGCGCCAAAAGGGAAAAATTGTTTCTAAAACACACAGAAGCATGAACTTTGAAAGCTTTAACTTTGAAAAATGCAATGCTGTATTTAACCAAGCATTCCACAAAAGAGACCATTATATCATGTGATAAAGGTTGGTTATTTATTTTTGTAATATTCTTTTTACTGGGGATTTAATTTTCATTATATAATGACTATAAAATATAGTATCATGTATCTAAATTATTTACAGTAACAAAAGTACAAAAACAGGATGAAATGACCAAGTTTTCCAGTTTTCCCAGTGTCACAATACAAGCTAAACCTTTAAAATACATGAACACTTGGAATTAGATTTTGTAGAACCAGATTTCCAGTTTGAATATTCCTTTAATCTATCCCACATTTCCCAGAAAAGAAGGATTTTGGTAGGCCCAACCCTCCACAGCAATTTAAATGTAATACTTGCAACTAAAATTTTCATTTGCATGGTTTTAAAGCCCTTATATTTTATAAAGCTATTTTCTCAACTTGAAAAAATTATGGTTGTTCATTTTTCTACTTCTCTTCAATATCTTGTTTTGGTGATACTTATTCACTGTGGTTAAGCAGCACATTTTGCCTACACAGCAAAACAACCAAATGATCATGCAACTGTAATCAATTCACTTTGACGCAAAACACTGACGCACTCAATTGTGTTTCTTATAGAAGTTTTTTACAGAAGTAACCAATAAATCACCCTGTGATTATTAGGTACATTGGCCATGTGGGAATGAAAACATTTTTGTGCTGTGGAAGTACTTCGGCATGCCTTGACCTGCTTTTGTAAGTATGATGGGGAAAAAAAGAAGCAATTAAAAAAAAAAAAAAGAAAAAGAAAAAAAAAAGAAAAGAAAAGAATAACACCGAGGTCTGAAAATGAATTCTAATTTTGAGATGGGATTGCAGTATAAATCTTGTACTTGTAAGGTAGAATAAAAATGCTGTCTGGTAGGTAGCTTTGCTCTCCAAAAGCCGATTTCATCTGAAAAAGATCAGTGAAGACATTCTTCTTCATCAGGGACATTTGATGCAAATTATTTAATGAGCTAATTTCAATATAACCATAAATTAAGTATCATGGTCATACCTTGTCTGGGGCTATTTAGAGGTTAAGGTGTTCCACTGCAGATTTAATGACAAGTGAAATTTTCTCCCTGAAATGCCACTAACATTAAATTCCAAATCTGAATCGTTTCCTAGCAGTCCTGCAGGATGTATCAAGATAACTGTTTCCATGAAGGTCAGATATCTAGCATATGGATTGGTAATTATGGATACAAAACTGACATTTTAAAAAATGACAGGGATTCTGGCTCAAACTGTTTTAACAGTTAACTAAGTAAACTGTACTGTACTTACAGATGATGTAAACTGAACAAAGAAAAAGGATCAGGGTCAACAAAGTTGAATCTATGGACAGGCAAATGTTAACGTAAAATGAAGGAGAGAAATAGATAATTTGTAGAATGGAAAATTAGATCAACTAAAGTCTGCAAATGATTTAATTCAATTAAGAAAATATATGAGTCAGCTGCTTTGAAATAAAACATTCAACATTTATGTTACTGTCAGTCAACATAGTAGATGAGAGTTTTTGATGGAAAAATAATCCTCCAAAATGAACATTTACCTGCTTACTAGGACATGAAGGTAAGAGTCTGAAGTATGTCTTATTAAAATGTCCAAAAGGAGGGAACAAAACTCAGGGCTATATTGAATTAATTTGAAATCCAGAAAAATACTGAAGTAACTGAAAGATTTCAAGTGTAAAAAACTTTCAGACTGCCTTTAAAATTGGCTTGTCATTCCCACTAAACAGTGCAAAAATAATTTTGCTCTTTAACCAGTTGACCATGTGACAAACATCAGGAGTATTCATAACTTTGAATTAGCCAAACTGAGACAGTTTTCACTAGTTTTCATTAGTCATATGCAATATAGTAGCAACAGTGGCATTAAGTGCAACGTGCTGCACCTGGGTGGGGTTATCCCAGACAGGAGCACAGCCTGGGAGAAGAACTCACTGAGAGCAGCCCTGTGGAAAATGACTTGGGGGTTCTGGCAGGTGAAAAGATCGACATGAGCCAGCAGTGTGTGCTTGCAGGCCCAGAAGGCCAACTGCATCCTGGGCTGCATTAACAGAGGGCCAGCAGGTGAGGGAGGAGATGGTCCCCCTCCGCTCTGCCCTTGTGAGACCCCACCTGGAGCCCTGCATCCAGGTCTGGGGCCCGAGCACAAGAAGGATGTGGGGCTATTGGAGCAGGTCCAGAGGGCCATGAAGATGCTCTGAGGACTGGAGCACCTCTCCTGTGAAGAAACGCTGAGAGAGCCGGGGCTGTTCAGCCTGTAGAAGAGAAGACTCTGGGGAGACCTCTTTGCAGCCTTTTAGTACTTCAAGAGGGCTTATAAAAAATAAAAAAATAATAAAAAAAAGAGAGCAACTTTTTACTTGGGCAGATGATAGGACAAGGGTTGTAAATGTAATGGTTGCAAACTAAAAGTTTTAGATCAGATGTTAGGAAGAAATGCTTTACTCAGAGGTTGGTGAGGCACTGGCAGAGGTTGCCCAGAGGAGCTGTGGATGCCCCATCCCTGGAGGTGTTCAAGGCCAGGTAGGATGGGGCTTTGGGCAACCTGGACTAGTGGGAGGTGTCCCTGCCCATGGCAAGGGGGGTGGGAACTAGATGATCTTTAACGTCCCTTCCAACCCAAGCCATTCAGTGATTCTATGATTTTAAGATAACTTTTCACATGTTAAGATAGCAAAAGTTATCTTGGTTTAATAATCCTTTGACAATTAGTGGTTGCAAACCATTCAATTGTTAAAATCTAAAGACTCCCATACAGCATGCAACCACCAGTGACATCTTCTACTTTTTGACTACTTAAAAAGCTTATTCCTATATCTAAGATATGCAACCTGGAAACTATGGAAAACAGGATAACCTTTTTTTTTTTTTTTAATTTTCAATTATCAGTATCGTGCAATTGGTCAATAATTATATCACACAGTATGGGATCTAGCTGTATTTTTCAATGGGTTATTTCTCCTCATCCAAATTATATCATTTTGTGTGATTATATCATTTTGTGTGGATATCCTGTTGTGTCTGCCTTTGGGATCAGGCCTGGGGAAACAAAAGCCTCCTATTACAAATCTGGTGCAGGAATACCCAAGCTGTTATTGGGGCACTAGGAATGTTAGAGAATTTCATCTACTTGACCTCAAAGAGTGGGTATAATTTTGGCCATGTATCATGCAACTCAATAACTTGAACAATAAATTTATCAATTAAATTTAACATGAATCTCTGAACAAAGTATTTTGAGTAAAAATACTTGAACCTTGTAATTCTAGGGGAGGTCAGAAAAAGAAATGCTCATCTGACAGTCCTACAACTTTGTTTTTATCCTTCTATTCAGCTAAGGATCAATTTGGAAAACCAATGGATATTTATACAGTGAAGACTACGCAGTCAAATATCTAAGAATGAGAGAGCTTTCCTATCTCTTGGGTAGTTCTGATGAGTGAGGGGTTCCTCCAGGCACACAGACCTCCATAATCCACAGTGCTCTAAGAGTTACACTGATGAATAAGAGAAAAGGTTGGCATTCTCAAAGCCTCTTCTTCCAGAATAGTTCCTTCTACGTTGCTAAAAGCTTTTTTTTTTTTTTTTTTTCTAGAGCCTTAACCTGCTTTTACTAAAAGCAACCTCCTTCAAAATTATTAAAACCCCTATCCCAACACCAGGATATTAGACGATTCGAGGGAAGAGAAGTAGAGATGATTTATTTCCTGTTCCTCCCACTCTAAGTACTCTGTGGTCAAAAAATGAATAACAAGAGATTCTGCAGACAGGTGTTTGCATTAAGAGGGCAGAATAAGACTACAGAAGGAAAAAAAAACATGGGAAAAGGCTCCAAAAAGAAAAGAAAACAGGATTAGTATTCAGAAATGGCATACACATAGCCTGAAAAACATTTGAGATTAGTAGAAAGATCAAAGCTATCAAGCAGTCTGGAAGAAAACAGCAAATAAAAGAGAGGAGAATAAAAAAGTGTATAATTCTATATTTTTTTTCCCTAAAACTGGATTCAGTTGAATATATTTAATTCTGAAAAGACACAAACTATCTTGTGTATTGGGAATTTTTTTGATAAATCTGCCTTTTGCAGATACCAGCTGACCCCTCCCCAGCTGACAAGCTTTATCAAGTAACACATAGCATGTAACTCCCAGGGACATCCACACTTTAGATCACATATATTTTCAAACATTACCGAATATCCTGGACTCCTTGTGAAATAGGAGTTCTCATTTCATTGGTGAGAAAAGTGAAGCAACAGGGAAGAAAACAAATCCAAAGCCAAGATAGGGCTAGAAGCTTTAATCTCAGTTCCCCACTATCAGAATATGCTATTGCCCTTTCCCTTTCCTTTGTGCAACCAACTCCAAGTACTCAGATTTGCCCTTTAACTTGATATTTCTCATTTTGCCATATGCCATTTAAACCACAAGAGCAAATAAGGCACAAATTCTTACAGCATGAATTCTCAACACATAAATGCCTTCAGAACACACACATAACTCAATTCACTCTGAATCCTACAGCAATGCAAAAGAAAAATCTCTGATTTCACAACGTATAAATTGATGAACATTTCTAATTCTCTTCTACACTTCTATCTATCCCTCTCCATATATCCCTCTACATATCCATTTCCTGAGAGGTATAAGGCATTTAAACCAGCATTCCAATGTCAATTATTCTTTCTGCAAGTGTAGGCAGATATTCAAATAAAATAGAATATTTTAATTGATTCTCCTTCTTTTATAAGAAGGAATTCCAAAGTATTCCCTTTAGTGCACTGTGCTAGAATTAACATTATATGCAATATTAGCAAAACAAGCAGTCATTGAAAACAGAAGCATTAAGAATAAATTCTACAGAGTTAAATAATAATATCTTGTGGCATTCATTTTGATAAGGAAGTGCTTATTACTGTTTCTGATGGTCAAGTTTTTTTTCTTTCCTAATGTATTTGATGTCTTCATACATATGTGTATATAAATAAATATATTTGTGTGCAAGTATGTGCTTTATTGTTTCTATGAAGTGATCAAGAAATCAAATTTAATCTGCCAATATTTATCAGATACAATCTGGACAAAGCACTTATCCATGGAGGAACACTACAATACTCAGCCATGACAGCAATAATTTATGTGAATGCAAACTGTCAGAAAAAAATAAATTGGGGAAGGCAGTGCCAGCGCTGCAAATCATTTTGAAAAACACAGAATCAGATTTTGTAAATAATCTCGTTCCTGGAAAACGTAGTAACACAAATCAGAATCAATAAGTTAACATAACTTTTTAAAACATTTTGTTCAAGTTTCAGTCACTAGGTGGCACTACAACAACAAAAAAAATGGTGCTGGTATTACAAATGCTATCTTGTGGTGGTGCCTTCTCTGCATGGAGTAAATTTGAAATTACAACAGTTACATGCCCTTGTGTGAAAAATGAGCACGAAAGGAATATTAAAAAACAAATATCAGAAAATATCAGAAAAAAAAAAAACAAAAACTTCTGCAATCTGAACACAAGTGGTCACACCTCTAGGAGGACAGAAATCTTTTCTTTCTTTTTTTTTTTTTTCATATATAGTCCATATTGCCAAAAACAAGCATCTCTATTTCCACTATTTCCAACATGTTTACAAAACAGGTTTGCAATACTTAGAATAAAGAGATGTAAAAGTTCACATTTCTCAACCAAGCGCCTTTCCTCATCTTCAAGCACTGTAGAAGTGATAACATTCTTATTGAAAAATAATATGAAATCTAAGTTAAAAATCAGATTATCCCAATCATCCATACCTGATAACTCCTAAAAACATTCTTCACTCATCCCAGTTAGCTTACTAACATCTACTGATTTAACATAACATTTAATCAGAATGTTCTGTTAACATTTCTAAACTTAAAAAAAAAAGGCAAATAAAAAAACAGAAAAACTCGACCTCAGGAGATAAAACCGCATTAAACTGTATGTGAATTACGTATTTTTAAACATCTAGAAATGCTTCTTTTATAGAGAAGTAGGCAATTGGACAAAGCAGTAATTCCTATATTTACACTTGCTACAGTCACAAAACTTACACTTTCAAAACACCAATATCACGATACCTGAATAAATCAGAAATACCACTCTAGGAATACTGAAAATTGAGAAAAAATATAGTGAGCTTGCTGAAGGCCTAATCAGATACTACTGCTGCTGATTTTCAATCTGCTGAGGTTTGTTGCTATGCTACTTCTACCTCATGGCTAAATCAGCTTGGTGACCCAGTTGTATCTATACATATTAAATAAGCAATAGTGAAATAGATCTGATTTTATCAGGCTTTCCTCTTGTAACTAAATCCAGCTTTGCTGCTTTCTTTTCCTTTTATTGCCTGGTGCTGTAGGCTTGGTAATAGGATTTTAGGGTTAATCCCAAGAATAGCTGAATCTTGAATAAATCCAGTTACGAACTATATTTCAGCTATGTGATGATACAAGTATTTAGCAGAATCCTTTTAGAGAATCGTAAGAAAGCAATTTGCAAACTTTTATTGCTGTGTAGATCTCAGTACACAGAAAAATTGAGGCAGCTCAAGCAATAACATTTTGTAATTTACATGGCAAAAAAATACATGGTGTTAAAATTCAACATTCATACGTTGCTATAGAATAACTTGTCTCCTATCCTATGACTTGCATATAAATAGTATTCAGATATACAGTACAACCCTACATATACATTGTAAAGATAATGTAAAACTGCATTCTAGTACTCAGTAGGAGCACTCCTGCATCTCTGAAATTATATTGCAAGTATAGCATGAAATAAAAATAAGATTGTATGTCAATTTGCTCTATTGGTGTTTCTTGATACTTGAAATGTACCACACTTCTTTTAGCTGTGAAACGCATATATCTGTACATATACATGTGTATCTATACATAAGATTCAAAAATGCTTAATACTAAGTTTCTGAAAGGATTCTTGAAAGATCAGTGGTAGCAGCAGCATTCAACAACAATCTGTTAGGTCACGAAATACCTGCTGACAAATTATTGTAGCATAGTATGAGACAAACATTTTGGAAAGGATCAAATACTGGACCAGAATCTGCTCTCAGTTATCTTAGTTAACCTTTCTAATTAGTGGGATTATCTGCACATAAATCAATGCAAATCTCCCATTGAGTGCAGCAGGAATCATGCTCAGACCATAAAGTGAGATTCCATGCTGAGAATCTCATGGTTCAACAAAGAATGTCAGCTTTGGCCATAGGTCTTTCAGCAAGATGAATTCATTTATGATCATTTCATGATGCTGTAGCTAAGTTAGCATGTACTCTTGGACATTTAACATCACGTGTGTCTGAATTCTTCTGGAAATTTAAGCACCTGCTGCAGAAATCTCACTGTTCTCAACTACTGTAGTGCTGGAACATGCATTGTATGCCACACGTGTACGCTCCCTACATGTACTGTACAAGAGACCTGTAGTAATAGACTTTCTAGAAAGTGATTTTGGAGGTATTTTTTTATTATTGACTGAGGAAATCTTCATTTGGTCAAATCTGTGCTGTTTAGAACATGAAACACCCTTGGCCAATAAGATAAAGATGAGATAAAGGTTTGAACATTAAACCATTATCTATAAATTCACTGGATGCATGAGGTTCCTTCTCTGGGTGTCAAAAGCAAGATGAATATTTTGTCAGTGCACCAAATGAAAAGACAGACATACACATCAGTGCCAGGCCACATAGCTGGGGGAGGGCAGGGGGCTACAATATCACCTTCCCAGGGCTTTACCTAAACTTGCCTGTCACTCTTGCAGGGAAATGCTGTGCCTGGCTGCCCCGGTGCCTGGGCTTTGCAAGCAGCAAAGAGGCTGTGGCAGCACACTGCTGACAGGCAAGATGCTGCTGCTACAGCAGAGAAGCAGCATGGAAGTGTGTGAGTCTTTGAAGTGTGAGACTTGCCAACTCTGCGAGTATTTCATTCATGTTCTGCCTAAGAGTTCCTTTAGATCCACACCCAGCTAGCATCTTGCTAGCATGACTTCAAGATTTTACCTCCTAAACAGAGAACATTTATAGGAAATACTTTTTTTAAAAAAGGGCGACAGAGAACACATAGCCCCCACCTTGTCCCCAACGTATGGACAGCCTGCATTTTTATCTTGTTTCATTAACATTGTGAGTCATCTCTCCCCAGCAGAATGACTAAAGCCAGCTCATCCTGGCCTCCTCAGAACTGAAAAGGAAAGAGTGTGTTTTTTGAGGGAGCACCCAGGCACCCAGCACAAATTTTTAGTTATATTGTCACAGCTCCCCCTAATCACTGTCTCCTGGTTGAAAAGACGACTCAGAAATGCACTTTTGGTCCAGTATCTGACATGCCACAGTATTTAGCGAGTCCTGTACTTTGCTGAAAATTAAGAAACTGAAACAAGCCAACAGATTTATTAATCAGTGCAACCATGAGTTATCACCTCATTTTATATATTACTAATATATTCATTTTATATACTACTAAACTAATAGAGAGTTAGGATTTATTCTGGAAATTGAAGAAGTGTGTGACATGTTCTGTTGGAAGCCTGAGTTTCTAATATTTGACAACTACAAGAGGAGACACTAAAAATCTGTATTGATGCCCAAAGCAATCCCTCAAAGTGGGAATGGAGGTGACTTTTCTAGTCATCTGGAATTGTAAACTACACTGTACAGTAATAAATGTACAGTTTCCAGCAACATCCCTACTCCTGACAAGCTAAATTAGAATTTCGGCTTCTAATTTCCATCTCCTTTGGCTCTTTTTCCACTCAAGTATGTTATTTCTTAGAATTAATGTATTGTGACAAATCTAAAATGAAATAGATCTTGTCTTAAGATTTGCCCTATTCCTGTTCAAAACCATTCACTTTTTTTTTTGACGTTTTTCTTCCACAGCAAACTAAAATTACAGTTAATAATACAACAGTAAAAATTTAGCTGATGTTAAAAAAGCAAACACTAACATAAGGAAAAAAGGTTATAATTAAGATCCTAATCTTCTCCTCCTTAAATATTTTTTTTTTTTTTTTTTTTTTTTTTTACATCCACTGACTCCATTTTGCATTCTCAGCTCAGCAGAGGTAGTCTGCTCATTTCAGTTATCTTTGCATTGTGGGCGCCATTCAATGCAGCGGCCAGGCTCCCTCACAGGCAGTGGGGACAGACAAGAACCTTCTGGCTATAATTTGTCCTCAACATGCTCAAGACAGTCAGGATGAGCTGTGTTCTGGAGCTGATTTTCATTTCCCTCCATTAACTGTAATTATAATTCTAGTTATAACTAGAATTAAACCAATAACTTACAATACAGTAACCTTGATTTCACTCTGAGGCAGGTTGCAGTCTAGGGGTGTGGGACCTATTATGGGATGCATTTGGGGATTGCACAGGACTTTCTACAAGATCTTTTAGGAGAAGGAACCAAGGAGAGTAAAGGGATGAATTTAGGTGACTTGGAGATAAATGAGTGTGGGAAAATAGAGGGGTAAGGGGAAAGCGGGCTGGTCAGCTTGCTTGTCCAGCCATGCCCTGCATCTCATCAGCACAGTCTATCCTGCCTTCTTAAACTGCATTTCTAGCTCTTCACCTGGGTGGGGGCTCTATTCTGTGTGCATCTGCATGCATGGGGGTCTGAGTGCAGCAACCAGAGTCAGACCCCAGGTTGGAGGGCCTGGGCATCTGTGCTGCAGCAGTTGGAGAGACTGGAGTGGGTAGACTTTAGAGTTTGCTAGATAGATGCAGCTAAACTGTTATGTAAACAAGGAAAAAACAAAAGTGCTTAGTAAATATTATTCTATTTAGAAAGATAAAGACTAATGTATTCATATCACACAAGGATGATGAAGTACCTTCCAGTCTATTAGTAACTAAGGTGGATGATAAACAGCTATTTGGGATAAATATTTAAGTCAGCAAAACAAAATGGGGAAAAAAAAATCACTACCATCAACAACAACTTATGTATTCTTGATTTAAATCCAAAAGGGACATTGAGGTACTCTGACCTCCTGCACACTCTCTCGCCACCCACATATCACTAGCCTTTAGAATTCTCTTGTTTACTCCTGTAATAGACCATAACAATTACATTTAGTGCTAGATGTTTACTTAAAGTGCATCTTCCAGGAAAGCATTAAATATTGATATGAGGAGGACAAGAATCTTCCCTTGCAATTTGTTGAGGCATATTAACTATTTATGTGCCATTCAAATGTATTGGGCTTTAACTAGAGATTCTTGCAGTGCCTTTATGTGACAGTTTTTAAAAATCTGTGGATGCAAGAGTTTTCCCCAGTGACAGCACTTCTTAGCTGTTATCAAATCTGTTCTCAGCCTATTTATTTATGAACTTCAAAATTACCCCTAGAAAATTCAAATTCTTTGAGTCCAAGAACACTTTGAAAAGCTGGTCTGAAGTCCAGCTTCTCATATGACTGACTCAGGACTCTGAGAAGATGTCTTCAAGAATCACTTTATGTCCTGAGAGAAGGCACCTACAAACTTTTATTTAGTAAAGTCTGAGCCAAACTCTTTTGTGTTAAATTATTGATACTATGCACATTTATATAACATTATTCAGCCAGAACAAAAGAAACATAAATTCAAAATCTCAGTTCAAATAGTCTTGGAAGAGAAACTGGACAATCAGTCTATGTACTGTTTAGATGAAAAGTAGTCTCAGGCCATGTCACTGGAGCTATATAAGCATTTATAGTTCATATCAGATGACGATTGCAGTATGTTTGACTCCTAGCAGTCCTTCCTTTTTTTCTTTTCTTGATACAAACTGTGTAACTTGCTTTCCTGAGGATCGGGGTCCCACTGAAGTCATACAATCATAGCATCATTTACGTTGGAATAGACCTCTAAGATCATTAAGTTCAACCAAATCAATTAACCTCATTTTAAATGAGCCAAATAATACCTCATCTTACTCTAATCTTCCTCATAACTCCGTCCCCAGATGAAATACTTAAACATAGCATCATTGATTCCTTTCTTGACCTTTTTTTTTGAGGGGAATCAAAATGAAACTCTAGTTATGTGGACAGACAAAAATTTTATGATGTTGTTTATATAATTGCATTTCTTGCTTTTATTCCTACTCTCATTAATCCATTTATAAAGACTATTCTGTCTAACTTATTAATGATTGCTGGATTTTCATTGTTCCCAAATTTTCTCGAGGCCCCTAAATTGCCCACATTGCTATTTGCAAAACACTCACCATCATGACATTTGCTAAACAGGTCCTCCAGACATATTCTCCATACATATAATTTCACAGATACATAGGCAAGCTCTTCCTTTAATTATTAGTAATGCAGAATTTAAATAATATTTTGATCATAACTTGCTCAAACTTTGCTTCAGCCCAGCATCAACAGTGCATTGATTGATTGATGCATCAAAATCAATAATACCGTTATGAAAAGATGTAAAATGATTCATTTGCTCTCAGAATAGGGAAAGTTCAGGATAACAACTTTCCATTAAGGAATGCCAATGATTTTCCATTAAGAAATGCTGCTGTGAAAATGTGTTTCTCTGTAGCTATCATTGTTCTCCCTTGCCTTGAAAGTGAGCCATTAAATTTAAGAAAAACTGCAAGGTCATGATAGAATTCGATGGATCATGGTTAAGAGAATCATGAGTGAAGCTCAACACTCAGCTTTAAACATGGCTTTATCTTGTTTTTCACTGAAAAAGAATGGAATAATATATATTTATTTACTGTTCACACAGCTATGACTCAGAGGAGACGGTATACCTGACTGGAGCTATGGTGATTGATTACCTGAAGTGTTTCAGGATTAAATCAGTAGGAAAGATGCTTATGCAGAGCTGCGGTGGGAACTTGATTATATTTTTTAGTTTGCCAAATAATGAAAAAGATGGCAGGCATTTTTAGATTTTCTCATTAGTATTGTCCATTATGGAGAAGGGGAAAAGAAGGACTGGCAAAAGTAGCAAGCTTGCTGGCAAGCCCCTTAATGCAGGAGCCCTTTTCTATTCTTCCTTCTAGATCCAACCATGCAACCACTTCAGTGCTAGTATTTCACACTAATATCATTATCATGCTTTATTTCTTCCTCCTCAAAGAGCAATGTTATTTAGAAAAACTAATCACTATTGAACTCATCTGGGTCAAAAATCCAAACACAAGAAGAAAATAGGTGTTAATCTATTAAGTATGTAACTTAATTTAAGGTTCACTAGAGACACTTTAAATGGATGTAAAGTAATAAAGGAAACTGACTTAAAGTATTAACTTTGAATTTAATTTTAAAGAGCTTTCTAAAAGATTTTTGCCGATTGAACAGAAGTATACACTCAAACAAATGAACATGGCTGAACATGAGGTTGAACATGCTGGGTCCTGCACTTTGGTCACAACAACCAGGCAGTGCTATAGGCTTGGGGCAGAGTGGCTGGAAAGCTTTGCAGAGGAAAAGGATCTGGGGGCGCTGATTGATGCTCACTTGAACATGAGCAGGCAGTGTGCCCAGGTGACCAAGAAGGACAACGGCATCCTGGCTTTTATCAGGAACAGTGTAGCCAGCAGGACGAGGAAGGTGATCGTCCCCCTGTACTGGCATACCTTGCCCTGCTAAGGCTGCACCTCGAGTTCTGTGTTCAGTTTTGGGCCCCTCAGTACAGGAAGCACATTGAGGCCCTGGACCATGTCCAGAGAAGAGCTACAAAGCTGGTGAAGGGCCTGGAGCACAAGTCCTATGAGGAGTGTCTGAGGGAACTGGGGCTGTTTAGTCTGGAGAAGAGGAGGCTCAGGGGAGACCTTATTGCTCTCTACAACTCCCTGAAAGGAAGGTGTGGGGAGCTGAGGATGAGCCTCTTCTCACAGGTAACTAGTGATAGGACTAGAGGGAATGGCCTCGAGTTGCACCAGGCGAGGTTCAGGTTGGAAATGAGGAGACATTTCTTCTCAGAAAGAGCAGTCAGACATTGGAACGGGTTGCCCAGGGAGGTAGTGGCGTCACCATTCCTGGGTGTGTTTAAGGAAAGGTTGGACATGGTGCCTGGGGACATGGTTTAGTGGGTGACATTGGTGGTAGGAGGATGGTTGGACTAGATGATCTTGGAGATCTTTTACAACCTTAATGATTCTACGATTCTAAATTTAACAAAGAACGCATAAGCGTAACCCATTACATCATTGGAAAATCTAGTATCCTCCTTCCTTCAATAAGATTTCAGGCTATGATCTCCACCCATGTCATGTTTACATAGTTTTTAAATGACCTTAAAGAAAGTATTTCCTAGAAGGAAAGAATTTTACCATGTATCTAATAGAATACAGATGCAATTTGAAATACAGAATACATGAAGGAACATGCAACTGAAAGAAAAGGGAGCCCTTTGGTAAACTGAAAAGCTCTTTACTGAACTTTTTTTTTTCTTATTAGTTTTATAATATCATAATAGATATTTTAATTAGCAAGGCATAAAGCTGCATCAGTTTGGGAGTAAGGTGAGCAAAGTAAAAAGGTGAGCAACCAGTGAGCTGAGAGAATTACAGAAAAAGCTGCTATTAAATATCAGTGGGAAAGGTGTATATTCCATAGACTGCTTTGATGATCCCCAACAATATTCTTCTAAGGTTTGTGTATGTTTTTTTTCACTAAAATAATTTAATCCAGAATCTCCTTTCCTCTGATTTTAGTCCCTGTGCAGAACTGCACAAGGGCAGGAGATGAGCTTTCAATTTTCCTACAGCTTGATTCTCTTATCCCTAGCATGCTCATAACAATTTCTAGCTCCTAAACAGTACATATTAGTTTGGATTTTTACAAAGGCTAAATGATTCTAAACAGTCCTATGGCTCCTGACCTTTAACATGTCTGTTACTATAAATTGTGTTTTCCTTTGTGTGGTTTTCCCCACCTCTACAGACTTGAAGTTGTAATACATTTCTCCTGCAAATGCAGCCTACCCACAATCATAAACAAATTACACTCTCTGTGTCAACATTTGAAACCAAGTCACTAAATCATAACGTGCTGGGATAGAATTACTGCCCCTATCATCTACCACTTACTGCTATCAAAGCATATAACCGGATTAGTGGGAAAACAGCTGTATTACTCATACATTTAAGCTCTTTTTAACAGCAGGTTTTCTTTCTGCAACAAAGCACAGCACTTCAGGTAAGAAAAATACAAATCCCAGAGGAAATCATGACATATTAACCCCTGGCAGTCTTTACATAATTTAACAGTTAACTCATCCCTTTTTCTCTGGAAATAAATGCAAGAACTATATTAAATCAGTAGAACTAATGTATTTTAGCATATCCACTTTTAAGCTTTTTGTTTCCCAGGATTTCTCCATATACCAGGCATGGTTGATTAAATCATCCTGTCACTTTCTAGAAGTGATTGGCATAAGCTTAAATCCATGTCTCAGTTGTGGGCATGAATCATCACACATATGGGTTTTGTGGGACAACATCTTGGCAGAGGTTAGCAGTAAAACAGCTCTTACTTAACTCAAAACCTCATTACAAACACTCCACGGTTATTAAATCTAACAACCCATAAGACAACTGTTGATTTCTTGGCCATAAGATCCAGAAGGGAAAGAAAAAATTGAAGATAATTTTCAGTATTCATATATCAATTCACTAATATTGTGTTAACTATGAATTATGATCTTTGGTGGGGGGGAATTAGACAATGATACCGTTCTAATACCAGGATGCTTCAAGAGAAACTGTCCTTAAGCAATAGCATGAAACATAATGAACAAATTACATTTCCTTCACCTAGATCAAAATGCTTTAGTTGATCTTTTGGGGTTATGAAGGAACCAATGGGGATAGATTTATTTTAGATATGCCTTATCTATTATGGAATAGAATAATGTGTAGAATTCCAGTGTAGGATCATGATGTCTTTTTCTCTATCATAGAATGGGTACTCAGGAAAACAGTGGAGTCCCCATCTCTGGTGGTATTTAAAATACATGTAGATGTGACACTAAGTGACATGGTTTAGTCGTGGGACCTGGGATTTCAGGTTGAAGGTTGGACTTGTTTATCTTAAAGGTCTTTCCCAATACAGATGATTTTGTGATTCTGTTGTCATTCCTCCATATGATCCTCAGATCATTAAAGAAAAAATAATAAAAAAAATTCATTTAGAAACAGACAAAAATTAATGAGCCATCTGACTTTTAACACAGTACAACAAACTAATAAATCATACAGCTTTTCACTAAAGGTGCACACTTCAATCAAATATGAAAAGAATACAGCATACATGAAAACAGTATGGCAACTAATACCAACATCGCACTGGATAAATGCTTTATAAAAGTTCTGCACATGGATATGCTCTTGTGAATAATCTTAAGAACAAATACTGAATGTGATAATATATCACCTTATTACGCAGTGTCCTCTTGGTACTTAGCTTTGGTTTGAGTCTTTGCTCAGACTGTGGAAAAATAGAGCCTAAAATCCTAAAAAAGACCAGACTCTGAGGTTTACTTCTCTCACTTGTAATAGTAAAATCCTCTGTTCTTGTCTATAGAATATGATTCTCATTCTGTTACAGAATGAAAATATCACAACACAATCTCTCCCACAATTTCAATATGTAAGTCATCTAACTACATGAAACAGGTAATAGAAAAGTAATTATGATACTAAAAAGATTTAATATGGAATTTTAAATCATAAATGCACAACGTCATATATCACTTTATAGAATATTTAGAGATGGCATGTTCTATTACGTATACTTCTGTGAGTGTCGCTTTCCTTTGAGGATGAATGCAGCTCAAGAAAAAAGTCCTCTTTGGTTCTAAAGTCAAATATCAACAAGTGGCTCTGAAGTATTAATTTCATTCAAAGGAAAAAGGTCCTTACATGTTGCAAATTACAAAGCACTGGGAAAATGTACTGCAGAAAATTTTCAAAAATTTCTAGTCCTTTTTCGAACCTTGGGACCTCACTGTAATAACACTGAAACTTACTTAATAAAATACCCTAATTCTAAGACTTACTACCTCAGCATTAAGATACACTATTTCTGGCCAGCTTAGAGTAAATGAAAGAAATAGTTGTTAAAACTGCATGAATCAGGAGGCAGTGTGGGTCCACATCTTCAAATGACAAAAGCTGGCATAGTTGCATCGATTCCAGTAACCAATTTCTATCAGTTTATGATTAGAGTCTTCTTTTAAAAAACAAACAAGCAAATAAATAAAACAGTGAACAGAGTGCAGCTGTCTAATGCCATTGCAGAAAAGCTTATTTTATTTTAATAATAATAAAAAAGGTTCTTTTTTTTTTTTTTTTACTGCAACTTAGACTAAAGAAAACCATCTAATTCACTATTAAAAACTTGAAAAAAGGAAATGTCATTGCAAATAAAATCTTCTCACTACTACTTGGAGAAAGGTCTAGCTAGCCTGACAGCAAAAGATGAAGCAATAAGTGGTGTTCAAAGGAATTTCTGATCGTGATATTTCAGGTCTTTCTCCCTGCAGGCTGGCTACAACACATCTGTAGAAGTTGAAAATTGCCTTCAAAATCATTGTAAAGTTACTCACCATGCAGGCTGTCTCTTGTCATTAAGAGTATGCCAGTACTCCTATCCTAAATCCTTAGAATCAAAGTATTACAATTCAACAACTTCATAAAAGTGTCTTGCCTGAGGCTAGACCATGGCATTCAAGGTATGAGCCTGAAAACTGAAAGTAGCCCATAACAACCTCCCTCTCTCCAAAACAATTTTATTTTGCCTTCAGCCTTTTTTGAAAACCAGGAATTTGCACTTAAATTTCCATGCACGTATTAAGAAGACTGAAATGCCACTCCATAATAAATAAATTAATTAAAGAACGATGTAAAAAATCTTTTTTAGAGAAACTGAAGTTTTAAGACTAGTAGCCAAGTGTAGTAACCACAAATAGTAGTGAGGTTTCAGATTATGTTGTGAAAGTTCTTAGCTGCTGAAAATCCAGCCCCGAAAATGCCAGCTTCTCCTTCATTTGATAATCCTTACAATCCTACCCTCCTTGCACCAGTCCTTTGACCTGCGCATCATGTATGCTGTCTCTGTGAACAAATTTTGTATGTTCTTAAGTACCTCCATGTATCCCCTCCCTCTATTATATTACTTGTTGTGGTTTAGCCCTGGCAGGCAACTGACTACCACCCAGCCACTCGTTCACTCTTCCCACGTGGGATGTGAGGGAGAATTGGAAAGGTAAAACTGTGAAAACTCACAGGCTGAGAAAACTCACAGGTCACTAGATAAGCCAAAGCCGTGCATGCAAGCAAAGCAAACCAGGAATTCATCCACTACTCCCTACCGGCAGGCAAGTGTTCAGTCACTTCCAGGAAAGCAGGGCTCATCACATAAAATGGTTTATTGGGAAAACAAATTCCATCACTCTGAACATCCTCCTCTTCCTCCTTCTTTACCCCAGCTTTTATTGGTGATCATGATGCCATATGGTGTGGAATATCCCTTTGGCCAGTGGCGTCAGCTGTCCTGGCTGTGTCCCCTCCCAGCTCCTTGTGCACCCCTAGCCTCCTTGCCAGCAGGGCAGCACAAGAAGTAGAAAATCCTTGGCTCTGTGTAAATTCTGCTCAGCAATGACTAAAACGTTGGTGTGTTATCACCACTATTTTCATCAAAAATTGAAAATGCAGCATTGCATTAGCTTCTGTGAAGAAAAATGACTCTATCCCAGCCAAAACCATGACACTGTATTATGAGAAAAATTGCTTTGCTACCATCAAATTACTAACGGTAGAACTTCTCAGGAACACCTCTTTGGCAAGTTGGATGTACAAACTGTACATCTCTGCATCAGTTAACAAAGGCCTCTCAACTGCCTGCAGCCCGGAAGAACTCCCCCCTACCTCCTCTAGCATTGTATCTACAAAAAAAGACTCTTGAAACACAACATAATACAAGGAGACCACCAACTATTTCAAGAGGATTTACATGTACCAATAGAGTAGATCTATTATACAGACGAGACCTTTATATCAGAAAGTACAATTTGGCTACGCAGAAGTTTGTTTAAATGACTTTTGCTTTAACTGCTTCCTTTTCCGCTGCAGCTGATTAGCCCTTCATTCATATTGATGAATCTATGACTTCTACGGCTCCCATTATACTTTACAAGAAAATAGTTAGCCACATGTGATGTTTTTAAATATTTTTTTCTTAAATCTCTTAGGTTCTCAAAACTGGCATTGAAAATAGGTTGCTTACAGCTTTGTTGACAATGCAAATTTTGTTGAAGAAACAGATACTCACTGAAACTACATTCACAAAGTCATCGTCAGACAAGGTCTCTAACATCTCAATGACCGAGGTGCGGATCAGCTTCAATGTCAATCCACTGACACTTCCACTCCTAATAGAAATCCACAGGATAAAAGAAAAGATCACTTTTTAAAAAGTATTTTAAATATGCGAAGAAAATATAGAGCACCAAACAGAATTCTCAGCAACTTTCACACTTGAATTTTCAATTATTCTCCTAAATTCTCCAACACACTATTAATGTTATAGCATTATTACAATAAAAAAGTCAAGTCCAAAACTGGCATTCCAAGCCACAATCTTGTGGCTACGATTAAGTCATAATGATACATCATTTGCTCATTTTCTTTTCAGCAAATCTGAGCCAGTTTACCACACTCAACCAATGCTTTATCTGAACATTTTATACTCCTACGCATAGATTTACAGCTTTAAATTTTCAGATACCCAAAAGGCAGATTTTTTGATTCAAGGTAGAACCTAAATCGAAGTGCAGAAATAAAAAATGTTGATAAACCTCACTCCTGAACTGAAAGCACTTCACCACATTTAAAATCATTAAATGCAAATTCTCTCTGAACATTTTTATCAGTATAAAGCAATCTGTGTGACACATCAAGTTCAGTGCTTCCTTCAGTCTTTTGACATTAGTCTAAACAAAAGAAGCCTTGCCAAGGCAAAGAGAGAGGTTTTTTGTTACCAATTTCTTGGCTCAATTTCTACACTGCATCGAATAAATATCTCAGTATAAACACCAAACAAGGGATGATTTTTATATATGGAATCAGAAAAGGTAGCTGCAAATTTCTCATATTCTGCAATAGCATTATTCTTTTGTGTCCTTACTGACTAACCTGTCAATAAGGGCAAATGAATAGAGCTATACTGGAAAAATGCAACACACACACACAAAAAAAAATCTTTTCATTTTATCTTGCATTTCTTTCAAATGGAAATTTATCTATGAAAATAATTTAAATTGCTTGCAAATCAATGATTTTTAGAAACTGAGCTTTAAATATGTACAGTAAAACTTGAAGTCTGCACAAATTCTCATCTTTCAAGCTCATGAAATTATGATTAAATCCACTTTTGTGTTTCTAGTAATTTGTTTCTGCTTTTGTGTTTTACAGCAAATCTTAGCATGCACAGGAGAAATTTTCATCTGATTGTTAATTATTAAGAAACTGAAAGCAGAATAATATTGAAGGAATACAAAAACACTTCCTTCTACATAGTTCAAATAACTTGTAGGTTTGGTTTGGGCTTTTTGGAAATACATTTTCCTGTGTTTTTATTTTGTTGAAAACCAATTTTGATCCTTCCATATAAGGACTTCTGAATCATCTCTTCCTTTTTCAGCATAAAGAAATTTGTTCAATATATCTAAGAACTTTTATCTCTCTAATGTCAACATTCAAACATTAAACACTTACGCATCAACTAAAATAAGCATATCTTTGGGGGATGCAGCTCCTTGGATATACCTGAAATAAACAGAGAATATGAATGACTCATGTTTGAAAACACATTTGCTGTGTGTTTTCAACACTCTGCAATCTTTGAATTTATCCATCTGAACAACGAAAAAAATCCTCTTATTGTAACTAGTGGAAAACCATGTGCCATCATTTTCTCTCTTGCTGTGTCTCCTAAGTGAACCAAACTGCAATTGCAAAGCCTGAAAATAGGCTATACTGATTAAAATTCACTATTTTCATATGTTGATAACTGAAAAGAGTGTACACTATTTCAGAGCTAAAGGTCGTGATGACAGATTAATTATTTCATCACTTAGGTTTGGGGAAAAAATACTTTGTCCTTTGAGAGAAGATATTCAACTAGTACTGATCCAAGTATCAGTATGCATTATGCCTTGAGAGGCTTAAAGAAAAATATCATGAGAAACAATCCCACTGTTCTCTGTCTTTTACTTGTCTAGTGATTCCTTAGCTAGTCTAAACCACCAAGAAATATTTGTAAGCATTTGCAGAAAGTCTGGAAAAATTGGCTCAGTCTGATAATCTGAATTACATTGGATTTTAGCACAAAATCCATATTTTATATGAACACTTATTTGATAGTTATCTACCTATGAAATGGGTAGTAAGACATGTAAGGCATGTAAGGCAACAGTATGACATAGTACAGTGGATGCTGCATAACAAGTAGTATAATTTGAACATTGGCTGTTCAGAAGAATTAACTGGGTTTATATGAAGAAAATAGTAGTATCTAAAAGTAAGGACTATTACATATTAATAATCTAAAAAGTTTACCTTTAAAGTCATATCTAGGAAGCAAGAGATATACATCAGTCCTTTAAAGAGAGCTTACCATGGTCTTCTGCGAACATCATACAGATCTATTTTGTTTGGAGTTCGACTTTTATCTACCCATGGGGAAGCTAGGAAAAAAATATTGTTGTATAAAGTAAATTTATCTTAAGTATTGTTAAACACTTCAAATATAATGAATAAACATCAGAGGTTGTACTTTATAAACAAACATTCAATATTGATTAAAAAATTCTGTATTTTTGAAACGTGTTTTTGAACTATATACATATACCACTATATATACAAGCATATAATATAATGTAGTAAAAATATAGAGAGATAAAGGTTTTAAAGGGCCAAATTGTGTTGAAGAAATAGCTACTGACTATAATTGACCACTGACTTCAATGGAACCTGAATTTCAACTGAAGCATTTTAGAATAGGTAATATTTTTAGACAAGAAAGTACTTTATTTCAAAACCACTTATTACTTTTTTTTTTTTTCTCAGTTATGCTCTCAGTTATGTATCTAAAAAAATTATCCATTGGCTCAAAAGAGCTCTACCTAAATAGGCAATTTAGAAAAGCAATATAAATGTGTCATCTTTTCTGAAAATAAAGTGAGATGGAAATATTCATGTCTGTAAAGAAAATGCTAAGATTAACAATGTTTTGTAAGCATTTAATCTAAGATTTGTCATAATTTTCAGCAGGGTAGGCATCTTTTTCTTACTGAAAAAGAAAATGAGCCTTTTAAAACCATTTAACCACTTAACAAACAAACAAACAAACAAACAAACAAAAAAAGTGAAAAGTTACATGAAATGAAACGTTTTGCAATTTGCTTTCTCCCTGTATGCCATCAACATTGGGAAAGCTGTTTCCTGATGTTAATCATCCTTCTGTCTAAGAAACAGAGAGAGCTATAGGCAGTTCTAGGATTCTTTGTTTAAAAACAAAACAAAACAAAACAACAAAAAACGCAAAACCACTATATCAGACATATATTATGTCTGATTTTTTTTATTTATTATATATTATAATATATCAGACCATAAATTGACCATGACTTGAGTTGGCACATCAGTTCCCAGAACATTTAAAAAGAGCATAACCCACAAGGCATTTATCAGTATAATAACCTCTTTTGTGCACCAGAAAAACCTTGCTCTTTACACCAGCATTGTGTATGAACTAACACAAGACCACCTGTCAGGTCCTGTGCAATCTGAAGGGAGAAAGGTCTTTGACATTTCCAGAAATGAGAGAATATAATTTTTAGGACTGGTATATATCGATTTTTTTTAGTAATTTAGGTATAATTACTTAGGTATATACAATTTAAATTCACTGTATTCATTTTACATTGTATTAGTACTGCTTTAGGTAAAATAAGACATGTAAATCAACATACTGACCAACATACTGACCATACTGGCCAAATTTTTAGGTTTTCAACAAACATGCAATAAAAGACTATGCTCTATCAAATCTGGCCTTCTTAATCAACCCATATCTAGGACAGTCTTTATGAATAGAGAATTATCTGAATGCATCCATCTGGAGTTATTCAAAACAACAGATAAAATACAATTTACACTGTTAGTGTAGCAATAACTCTTAACAATCTCTACTAACAAGTGAATTAAAACTTATATATATATATATAGTATATATATAAATATAAAGGGTAAGTCCTACTCCTTACTGCATTCTCCAGAGCAAATAAATTAAATGAGAATTTGGATGCAGGAGCTGAAGGAGAGTGCTTCTAAAAATCAACATATTCTGCTTTAACAGTGGATGTTAGCATATATATTCAAAGGCTCATGGAGTAAAAGATTGGTTTTGTAGATAAAAACTTACACATACTATTTTGAGCTATAATCAAACTTTTCCAAATTTTGAACTAGAATTTGACTGCATTTCATCTGTGTAACAGAAGACAATATGAGAAATAATCTAGTTTCATTTTTCTGCAAAATCTGAAAGCTACAGAAGTATGCTGACATAATAACACCTGACATGTGAGCACATAATTTCCTTGAGGTCGACACCAATTGCCTTGACAGAATATGGTCCGTAATCAGGCCCTTTAGACCAATTATGTGACAAATCTTTCAGAAACACAAAATGGCAAATTTAATACAAACTTGAACTTGCAAAGAACCACCAAGCAACAAAACTTGTCATGCCTGAAATTCTTCCTTTTATTTCTAAAAGTACTAAAGTGTCTTTATAACAATATTATTATTTTCCCTCCCCTCCCCTTTCCTTCCCCTCACTCTCTCTTTGGAGAGAACACTCAAAACTTCTGCTTGAGACAGACTAAAACGAAGTCTCAAGACTCTACTAAGTCTTGCACTCAGTTCTACGTTATTTTTCAGTAGGTTTGTGTATTGCCACAAAGTTCAAACTGACCCTTTCTGGCTCTATCTATATTAGTATGTTAAACAGCACAATGGCAGGGCAGACATTCACCCAGACTACGCCATTCCTTCTGGAGATTCCTGTGAGTGATCACATTTACATTTTTTCATTTGGGGAGACAGAATGAGTGATGAACACAATAGCTAAATTTTGCTGCTTCTTTTTAATTTGCTTGGCTCTTTCAGTCAGAACAGTCTTGGAAAGACGTCAACAGTTTCACAGAGGTTTAGAGAAGGTCTTTAAAAGCATTATTTCTTACTATGCCATTAAAACAGCTTTTCCTGTGCCATGTATAAGTATTTTTTCCCCAATTAATATATTACCTTCTTTTGAGATAAATTTAACAAGCACCTACAAGCTTAAGTTTCTATTTGAGGGAAATTTACTGGATTTATTCTGTGTCTGCATAATTTTTCATCAGATAATTAATGGCTACTGCATCATGCAAACACAAATTAGGAAATATAACGTTTACCAGGGAAAGCAGCTCTACTAATTTTTATGATGTTTTCTACACCAGCAAATGTAATCCAGGAGTAAATCTCTGCATGGCTAAAAATAAATAAGGACTCAGCTCTTAGTGTCTAAAATTTCATTCACACCAAGGAAGTGCTGAAATCCCACTTCAACCTCAAGAATTAACACAACTAAATTATTCACTCATACTAACCTCTCTCTGGATTAACACTTAATTTTAGATGGCTTTGAATGGGCTCACATCTATTCAATGTTTTTGGTGATGTTCTGAGTATTTAAGGATCTTACTGAAATTGCTATTACTAGGAAATTGAAATCCCCTTAAGACACTTGATCTCCCACAATCTATTTTTCATTTACTACAATTTCAATTTTTATCATGTTTTAGAAATGATAAAGTCTCTCTATGCAAAAATAAGTAATTATGGATTTATAATTATATCAAAAATAATTAGAAGGGATAGTGACAACTCAAAAAATAAAAATAAATTAAAACAAACAAACAAACATGCAGTGCCTAGGTCCATATACAGAACACCTTATAAAGCCATTTGGGGAAACTGGCTTGGGTCTTACAGTCTAAAGCCTCATGTATAAAGGTGAAAACAAACATGAAATACACAAAAAGATTATTAGACATTTTCCTCAAAAAAAAAAAAATGAAGATCAGTGACCTTCAGATTTACATGTTGATCTATATAACCTATTGTTTAAAACATGCATTTTAAACAGCTGCCTTGGAATCTGGCTCACAGAACATCTTGAAGAGATCAGGTTTGGTATACTTCATTGTTGCATAGTAATATTTTTGAACTACGCCAACACTACACAATTCTCTGGTGCATACATTAGGCTTTATTCATCCTTTGATGATTTTCTTGTTTGGCATATGGTTAATCTGATATTTTATAAATTATTAATTGGACTTGATACCCTTCCTATTTCTGCTGTTTGCATTATGGATGTTGTAGGTCTGGCTATATTTCAAGCATGAGTAAGGAATGTTTTTCTGTTATTTCTGCACACGTAGTGGAAATCCTCAGTTTTGTTGATTTTATACAACACCAATTCATGTAGTAGAGAAGTTGTTCTGGGGTGAAGCCTAAATGAAAGTATTGGTCAATTGACTGCATCTGCCCATTTCTAACTCATTTGATGATTACGGCATGTGCGGGGAAAACAAAGAGGCACGGGAGAGTGTCATGGGCTTTCTCTAAAGTCCTAATGAATGAGACTTCAGTTACATCCGTCCTGCTCTACTGTTTAGGTATGCATGCACAAGAAGCAAAGAGGCACAGATGAATTATTAACAGTTTTACGTCCCTGTAACATATTTGGGGAAAGAGGCTAAAAATTGATAGTAAGACAGGTAACAAATGCCAATTATCAAATCCCAGACGGCGTTATATTATTCTGACTCAAACTTTATTTTCCTTTCCACCTCAGAGGGTACTAGGTAGTAAACATTAGTACAGCATTTACTGGGTTAGGCAAACAAGTATTTGTTAAAGGTGAATTTTACAAAGCTGTCTCTCAGGAAAACATTCATATGGATATTCAAAACATCCATAAACACAGACCACTCAGTTCCCTGTGCCAGATGCAGCGAAGACTTCTAATGATGGAACAAAGTTTGCTGTGCAACCTACAGCTCTTAGCTTCATTTCATATTCCCTCTCATCTTTCACTGAGTTCATGTGAACAAAAGTGCATTCAGGTATGTGATAGCCCATGCTGGCTGGGAAATGTGTTATCCCTCAGCTTACTACTCAGAAAAATGTCATGTGAATTTTGGTGTGGCAGCAGCACCTTTTCAGAATTACTCTGTTATTTTTCAGGAAAATGAGAAAAGTTATGCAACATGGTAGCTAAAAGTAAAATGTAGCCGTAAGTTTAATAATCCCTAACGATAATGATCATAAAGTGCTTTGCACCAGTATGCTTAAGACTCAAGATACTTCTGTCAGAATGATGACTCAAAAGAATAACTGATTAGTACTATTCCCCGCCAAAACAGATCCTTCCTCACCAGTTCCACACTAGAACAGAAGATGTTCAGACAAGACTGAATACAGTTACTTACTTCTTAACTATTTTATTCAGACAGTGACTTAAAATTGCCAAGAGCTAAAATTGTTTTCAGGTAAAACCTACATAACAAAGAAAGCTCTGTGCAATGTCCTCTGCAACTTTTAAAGTATCATCACCATACAGAAAAAAAAAGAGAATAATCATCTCACAGAGGTTTTTCAGAATGTATTGACTATATGTTTATGAACAATACTGGGCTGTGTTTCATTCTCAATCAGTCCAGCAGTGAGTTTTACATGGGAACAGGCCATATGTAACCAAATCCATGTTTTTATTAATCCCAAGATGCCAAAAACAAACAAATAAACAAAAAAACACTGAAGTGATTTGAACCTATGAAACTTCAGTCTGCAACTTAAAATTAGCTCCTCAGGTGTCTGTGTTATCTCAGTTTGCAGGCAATTATTTCTGCCCTTGCATGTATAGACTGAAATTCATCCTCCATAAATGTATTGCTCACCCAAAGAGAGCTGAAACATCCTTAAAGCTTGAGAAGATTTACAGAAGCACCAAGATAGCATTTTTCTAGGGCAAATTCTGGAGATTTCAATTTGTATTATAAAAATGGAGATGGCATGAACTTCAGCATGAAGTTATGGTGGACCACTGGCTTCAATGTTGATTAATTCCCCAGAAGTAACACATTAGCCTGTAACTGGGTAGATTTGCTCACAAACCACAAAATGACCATCTTGCAAGATATTCCATATCAAGAGTATGGCTAGAACAAAATTATGCCAGCCCATGTCTTCTCCTCCTAGATGTCAAGAAAAAAGGAAGTGAATAATGCTCAAAGATACTTACTACAGTGCAAAAAGCAGAATTATCCAACCTACACACTAACTGTGCTAATTAATTATTTATAAGCTGCATTACTGGGGAAGCTGGTTTGTAGTTTTTTGTTGGTGTTGGTTTATTTTTGTTTGTTTGCTTGTTTAAAAACTCTGAAAAACTCAGAATGCTCCTTTAAATGTTGAATGTTACCAGGAACTGTCAGCTATAAAATATGAAGCCTTTTGGAAAAAAAAAAAAAAAAAAAAAAAAAAAAATGAAGTTCTCAGCTTTTCAATGCTTTTTGATTCATTTTGTATGGATTTTTTAGGCTTTCTAGTCTCTTAATATCTGCTTCAGTAATGACTTTCTTTGGAGAGTTCAATATCATAGCTGCAACGCTATTGCTTGCCATTAATGGTTAACACAAGAGCAGCTGTGCACAGCAAGTCCTTCATTTGGAGAGATACCACTTTATTTTATTAGAAATTGATTTTCAAACCTGTTCCATTATTAATTTGTCTAAGAAGGGAAAGCTTCAGCAGCAGACTGAGACCTACTTCGTTAACATCTGGAGATTTTTTAAATTTTATTTTTTATTAAGAGGAAAAGCTAATGCTAGCTCTCCTCTATCCATATATTTAATCCAAGAATTTTAAGACTTTAGGAGCAAAAATACTTTTTTCTGGAAAATCAACTGCACCATTCTCTTTCTTTATCTGTAAAATTTCTCCATTCAATATCTAGTAAGCCCTAATTAGATAGGAAAATCAAAATATCATAGTAAAACACTGGCATGAGCAATGTAAACAGACTTTTCTCTACCTAATTAAAGTTCTTAACATATCATACTAATTAGATGGATAAACAAAGTAAGACTAAAACCAAGGCTAATCTGTGATAAAAAAAAGGAGAGAATTGTACAGTTCTGATCACTGTACGCTCCAGCAGTGGTATAAAAATCGTGACATGACTAACACACCTGCCAATGTTTAGACAATGCTGAGTTTAAATATGAGTTGATGAATATAATAGTACATTGAGTCTAAAAAGAACTTGGCTTCTATATCTGTTTTGATTTCCTAACCTTCAGAGAATCACTGAGAAAGCCATGTTATCTCTCTATGCCTATTCCTTTTACATGCAAAGTGAGGACAATGATATTTTTATTACTTTTTCTTTTAGACCATGCTTTGAGACCTGAGAAAGATGAAAAGAAATGTTATAGAAAAGCTAGGTTGTACTAAACTTGTATAGCATTTAAATAAGCTGTAATGGGCTATCAACTTGAGAAAAACAAGTGAAAACAGCTTAAAAATAAAGATGTTTTGGCATGTAGTTAATAGAGAATGAAGGATTTAGTATATAGTGATAAATAAAACGAGGTGAGAACTATTTGCTTTTTCACCTTACAAATTATTTTGAGGAGGGAGAAGTTTAAAATACCTGAAGAAAGTTGAAGGTTGTGTTGTTGCCTGTCAGAGGGTGTTTAGAGGATGAAAATTAGCATGCAGTATAGCACAGGAAAATCTAGAGGGGTTTCAGAACATAAAGCCCCCCAGAATAGGATAGAAGAACTATGTACTATAGATAAAAGAAAACATGGTACCGACCATCCAAAAAGACTGTCAGCATGAGCTGTTCCTTCAGTCATGCTGTGGGGTTGTCTGAAAGAACACAAGCAAGACTCTCACTTGTCTGTTTACCAGTACAGATATACCTTTAAAGCTGAGGGAGCTGATGAGCTTAAGAAACATCTGTATACACGATTAAGACATGCTCAGATATCTTTAAGAATTGGCACAATCAGTGCCAAAATCGCAATCTCATTATCACTATTCATTTGGCTAGGGATTTGAACTCTACTAATACTACACAACTTGAATTCAACACTTTTCAGGGAAATAAAATAGAGTTCTATATCCATGAACAACAGGACTACCAACATGTCAAAATGCTGCTGCATGTCTAGTTCACTTGGAAGCCTGGAAAAGAGTTGGTCTCCTTAGGAAATACTATTTTTCTTCACGAGTATGAAGCTCCGAACATTCATTTAAGAAGTTGATGTTGTAGCATTTTTTACTACTGGCTTTCCTGTAGTTATATGAACCTGGGCAAAGTAAAACCAAAACCCTCTTCTGTCCATTTCCTTACCTCTCCCTCATTCCTTCTATAACATGGGCAATGTCAAACAGGGATGAAAAATATGTGTCTGGGATTTGTGATAAAATAAAGGCCACAGAGCTGCAGGCTGGAGGCTGCTTTCTCCTCTTCAAAAAACAAACAAACAAACAAACAAACAAAAAGAAGTCACAGAGCTATGCAGCATTTGAGGACAGTGGATGTTGCCAGATGTATTGTTTTGGGAGCAAGTTTTAAATTTAAGTTCCCATAGTCCCCCATGTTAAATTTCAAGATGGAAGAAGGGAAGATCTGGAACATCTGGTAATAGAACACAGTACCTCTTTTTCAGTTTTATTTTTGCTACCAATTGTCTCAACTGTTCTGATCTGATATTGACCAGCTATGGCACGTGGCCATTTTCACTGCACTGCAGACCAAATACTGCCACAATGAGTCTAGATCCAACAATTCTTCTTAAAGGATACTGAATCTATTTACAGATTGTCATGAAAGTGTTATTGCTAAATAAAAACCACTAGCTGGAATCTGAGACTACTCATTTCATCAATAACTGCTCTAGTATTACACTGTGGCAAATACTACTTACTATACTTCCCTGAGAGAGCTGAGTTGGCATTGCTGACCCAGCGGTTTTTCATTACTAAACATTAATCAAAATTGAGAGTGTTTTTTTATTCTATTTACATTTTGCAGTCAAATGTTCTTAAGTGTATTTATTGCTATAACTATAAAGCCTCTTATGTCATATTTAGCTGCCAATAAATGTCTGCTGTCCGCAGTCCAAAACAAAATACATACTTTATCAAGGATCTTTGTCTTACAAAACAAAATAAACAGAGAGAGGTGAGGTAGTGATTAATAGTAGTGTTTTTTAAAATTTGCTTAATTAGTAATTACTGCAGTGAAAATAATATGCTTCCCATTGCAGTATTTTAATGAAACATTGATTAACAATTATAATCCCCATTAGCTCTATAATTAAGAAAGATTTCAAGATTAAAAGAGGAAGTGATTGGTTTGCACCTACATCTCCAAGAAGCTTGCCAAAAAATTGATAGTAAATTGTTCTTTTGGAATGCTGCTTTCTAAAACTTAGCAATAAAATTAGCTGGATAGATGCCTGAGAAAATTTAGGGAACTTAGTATCTGTCAAACCATATTAAACTACTTTAATTAAATTAATTTATTTTTGTGTAACAGACTTGTCCACAGCTCTGTGCTTAATTATAAATTAAATCTGCAGTCTGATCTATATTAAAGGACCTTCCTGTCTACATGAAGTCAATGAAGTTTTACATGCACAAGCCCACAGGGAATGGTTTCAAGATAAAAAAGTTTATGTTTTTCATGAACTACTGCCACTGAAGAAAAATCAATTCTAAAAGAAAAAGAAAAAAAAAAAAAGAGGCGTATATTATGTCCTGCTTTGCCAGACATTCTGTATTAGAAGGTCCGTATCTGTTGAATGAGATTTACCCTTCCAGAATATTCATCTATTTCATCGATTTTATGCAGGTGTATGTAGTATCTTATCATTTGGGATTGCTTTATTTCATCTGTTTTTTAAAGCATTCCAGAAATTGAAGTTTTGGATTTGGAAATACCATGTTGTGATACCAATTTTATGCTTTTGCAAGTTCCATTTGGATTGAAATGAATTAGCAATTTCAATGATAGTGTTAAAATGCTGTCAGATTACTGCATTTCTCTTCCCAAATACATTGTCACTGAAACTAATGAAAATGATACTAAGTACCCTCACTATTCTTTAATTTAATTTTATTTTTTTTAAGGCAAGGCACAGCTTGTCAAATAATTTCAAGAAGGAGAAGCTTAGTATGAGGAAACTCCATTAAACTGACTAAAGGCCTGACTGACAGAGGTGAAAAAATAAGTTTGATGCCCATAAAGGTATCCTAAATCTGTGGCTTTTCTCTACAATTTCTGTCTTGGTGTTTGAGAATGAGAGCTGAACTGAGGATATTCTAGGGAAAAAGTTAATAAACAAAATGAAGCAAGTAATCTATTTATCTATAAAGACAGAAGTCTACCTCTATGTAGTCTCTAATATTTCTGTTGGCAAATCTTTTGAGGTAAAGACAAGAAATTGCTGTACAGTTAGTTTCCTTTTACACCCAGCACTGGTTCTGCTATCATTGCAAATGTCATCATAGATTTGTTTTTATGCAATCTTTGTAATACTTACCTTTCTTGTAGTTCTTCTATCCTAATCTTTGGACTGATTAATATTAGAGGAGGAATTAGAGGAATAATATTAGAGGAGGTTAATACTTTGGTACCATTACTTCCTTGATCTGCTTCTGTTAGCTATTTTACATAAAATGGGGATCCCTATTCTACTGTATCTAATTACTGTTGTATCTAAACCTAATACCATTGATTATAAAGAAGAAGGTCTGAAAAAAGGAATTGGTCTAAATGTTGTGTGTCTCAACCTAGGTCACAGACAGAAGAAAAATGATTTGACACCTTGATAGAGAGAAATATTCTGAAGAGTCAGACAAAGCACAGCTGGAAACTACACAAGATCATGTATGGGATGCTAGAGGCATCTGTAATAGTACCAACAATGGAATACATGTAGGAAACAACAGGATACATGCAAAAAAAAAAATTAAAAAAAAAAATATTGTATTTATAAAGTATTTCACACACTATCCAGCCATAAATATGATCCCTTAGTGCTGCTGCTTACTATGGTGACAAGGACTGCCTCAGAGCCCACTGAGGGCAGAAGTGATGTGCCATCTAGCCCATTACTTAAGGAACTGGGATACGATCAGATAAAAACAGTTCAAGAAACCTGTGATGGAGGAATTGCTCTACAGCTTAGAGGTACTAAAGATTGACTGTTTTTAGGAGAAATAGGACTGCACAGATATACCTCAGCTAATAATAAGCAGATTTAGCTATGCATTTTAATTTTGTTTTTTGATAATTCCAAATTCTTTCACAAATATCATCGCTATGGAGAAACTCATCTCGTTGCAGAAGGCTTACCTAAGGCCAACATAATGAAGCAATGTTTGACAATTTGTAATATAATTTTCAAAAATCTAATCTGAAAGGCATCCCTTCCAATATATGAAGCGTGATTCCATTTTTTCAGAACATTTATGTGTGTCAGATAGGTCTCTGCAAACTGAGACAGAGTTCACAAAAAGAGAGAGATGGGTAAAGTTTTACCTGATCAAAAATACAAAAACCAAAGAGCTTACCAATTTGAGCTGTAAATGGAAGGAAATGGGAAGAAGATGCACAGAACAACACATGTACAATTTACGGACTGCCAGATTGCTCCAGATTACTCCGTGTGTGTGTAAAATTTAGGAATAAGGGAATTACCAGGGATTTATGAATTTATCTTCTGACAGGACTAGACAGCTAATAAATACATAGGCATGTGCCTAAGGACTAAGCAGGAGGTGTGAGGTTCTGATTTTTATACTTAATATAAATTTGTGTTTAATGGAGTATATAAATACCACATCCACCTGTAAAAATAAGGAAAACAAGTTTGTCCCATCTTACAGAGGCGCTCTAAGAAATTTATATAAAGATTCTGAATCTCCTGTGTTGTGAAGAATCTGAAGTGGACAGCACAGCTAGACACAAGAATATATTTTTCTATACATAATACACTTGAAAGTGTATAAATGTATTCTATATATTTTACACTTGAAAATGAATTTCCCAGAGGTTGCCACAGAGATGTGTTTAAGAAACACTTCTTCTTCAGCACTTGGAAAACACCATTGTATGATAAGTGGTGATAAATGATGGTCCCAAAGAAACACACTACTAATAGATCTGAAAACCATTGAAACAGAACCCTTGGAAATAAAGAAATATGAAATTAGCATTTTCAATATTATCTTTTCTTCAACATCTCACTGTATTTATTTCATCAGTATCTAGCATGACAAAACAAACAGGATTCAAGTGCTGTGATATATTCCTTCCTGCAAAATAGCCTAAGGCAGTTTCTCTGCCAATGCTAGCAGTTGTGCTAATGATACAGAAACAGCTTCACTCTCAGAAGCAGCAACAATCCTGTTTAACAGAAAAGAAAGGATCTCAAGATTCTTCCTTAACTAGTTGTAGGCAAAAGAAATAGGACATTATACATAATTATCTTGTGTGTAGTGGACACAATATTCTACCATTGGCAACAGCATCTAAAAAGAACAGTAGTAGCACAGTAAGCCTTGCCATAAAACAAGGTTTTCCATTATCTAGTGCATATCAAATATCAAATTAAGGTTACAGATTATATAAATTTGATAAAATATACACCTATTTATATTAATTTCTGTGATCCGCTAATGGGATTATTTGACAGGTGAAACAGATGCTGGTTGAAATAACCAAGTTGTATTCATTGGCCTTAGCTCCAAAAGTAAAAACATAACTGTCAGAGATCATGGACTCTGCAAGACATAAGCATGGTGGAGTTGTACTTTCACTGACTTTAACCATAAGATTATCTGTCTTGTCAGTCATTTTTAAAAAATAAGAGAGGTACAAATCTCATTGGCAAATGTTTAACAGATTCTTTACACACCACATAGAAAGCAATATATATATATATATAAAAACATAACTGAACTGTTCTGTTTTTCAAAGGACACCATCTTCTGTTCCTCTTCCTGTGAAAAATACAATTACTTACATATTTCATCCACAGTTTCCTCCCCCTCATACTAGCTTTATGCCAGAATAAGTTCACAGTCATTGAGTTATTTCTGATATATAGAAAACCCACCTATGTAATAAAGTCATCTTCAGCTACCTTTTATCTCTTCTAAATAATTCAGATATTTTTTAAGACAGCATGTGAGATAGGACAGTTCTTTAGGAGAGTTCAGTTACCTGGGTAATACCTAGCGAGGCCAGTTGCACTACCAAAGACCTGCCATAGTAAAGTGGGGTCTTCTTCCCTGTTCCTCTTGAACACATCATCCAATGCAGCAGTCCAGTTAAGTTCATTTAACACGATTGTTGCTGTCAAAGATAAAACGTATTTGGAGTTACAAAGTTACATCTTAACACAAGTTGCAGTGACTGCAAAAAGCAAACTAAACTATTATGGAAAGTAACAACATTTCATTTAACTAATCAACAATATAAATGTAAATAAACACATTGCTCTTCCTTGGGAATTTTGTTTAAGTTCCTCACATTGTCTTCTTCCCATTGCATTATTTGTATGCAGTGACTGTTGATTTATTCATACAATCAGTATCTTCTAAAAATACTTGGTTTCTGAGATGTTACTCTAGATGCACTTCCCAGTTATAGAAATGCAAATGCAGGCATATAAAGTTGATGTTTTTATTAATCACAGCACAGAACAATATGAAAGACTAGAATGATGTCAATAAAACTAGGTGAGTATTGTAGAAAAGTTAACAAAGATTTCCCTTTCCAAATTGATGCCCTAGGGGGATTCTACAGTAAAAAGACAACGAGTATTTGAATTAAAATATTAAGATGGGACCCACATGCACTCATTACTGCATGCTAACAAGATCTTCATGTTTATAGATGTGATCATTTACAGAATGATCAGCAGTGTGAACATTAATATTTATAAGGTGGGTCAGTTCCACAATTAATTTAAAATACAAGGAAATTTACATTTTTAAGCATGATCAGCTAAACACTAAGTGGTTACACAAAAATTTATATTCACGGAGTTGTCCTGTACTAACGTTTGTTTTAATGAAAAAAAGAATCTATTTCTATTTTTATTTCTGTTTCTAGTATATTTGTGTTCTACACCTTTGTGATAAATGCTGGGAGACACTCTAAAACAGTATTACATGATATAGATAAATAATCTTTTTCACCATCATTTAATCAGCTCTAAATATCTCATTATTTTCTCCCCCAAATATTTTATTCATGTTAGGCAATAGCTGACATTCTTTTTTTTTTTTTTTTTAGAAAGAGCATGGTGTTTTTTCAGCTGGGCTCTATTTCCTTCCTCTATGATGCTTAATGGCATCTAAGTAACACCTAGATTAGCAAGCCAAGAATGTAAAGAGAACTAGATGGGAAAATAAAGCAAACAAACAAACAAACAAAAACAACCAACCAACCAACCATCCAACATAACAAACAAAAACATTTGAAAAAAACTGAAGATGTAGATATAAATCCTAAGAATGGCAAGACTGTAATTTAGATCCTGCTTACACTACTGTATTGCACACAAGAAAGAAACTTTATGTAAATGGGCAAGTCAAGTTGAAAGAAAAATAGTTCACATTTAAGACAGATGAGTGGCATCACAGTACAAAATTCTATATATAGGTTTATATTCTAACCCATTAATACCATGAAAATAGAAACAAAAAAAATAAGGACAGGTTAAAAGTTAACAGCTGACAGTTTGAAACAGTTTGAAAATTAGGTTGTTACAGGTACTACAGAAATGAGATTGTAACATTAAATTTTATAGGCTTGTTTTTAAAAGTTAAGGAGGAAATTGCTACATCATGTGTTTTGCAGAAAGGTTTATGTGTTTTTGAGAGGATTTTTAAAGTAATATTACTATTTGAAGGTACAGCTTCTTATAGAAATATCAAATTAAATGTCCAACCCTTGACATTCCCTGTAAAGAATAAACTTTATAGTATGTACCTGTCTCTTTGTAAAGTAGGTAATTATAAAAATATATGCTTATTTGAGAAAGAGGAAGAATTCCCTGCAGTACCATGAGAAGTTCATTTTCATTTTAAAATGTTTACTGTTCCATCATCTGTTCTAGAACCAGTTTGATTTACTGCCTAATTAACCATTATATGCACTCTTTCTAAATTCCTTCTAAGCTTGACTTGGTTTCAGATCTTACTTCCAGAAGCAGCTCCATGAAGTCATTAGAAGCTCTGCCATTTATTTACTCAGACAAGAATTTCCTCTCACACTTGATTTTTGTTTTCTTCATGTTACCATTTTCTCATTTGATTTACACAGTACTTGGCCCAGTGGAAGCCTATGCCAATGGTTCCTAGTGACATTCAGGGCACTGGAGCACAGGGCACTTACTTTAGGCACATCAGAGACAGTAACTTTTACCTCTTTACTATCTGACAAAGCATTTAGATTTCAGTGTCCTCCACAGATTCCCCAATTCCCCAGACCCATAACAACATTAACTAATGTGTTCACCGTCAGTAAATTGGCATATGACATCAAGTTTGGGGGGAAGTGTCAATCTGCCAGAGAGTAGGAAGGCCCTGAAGAGGGACCTGGACAGGATGGGTCAATGGGCAGAGGGCAAAGGGATGAGGTGCAACATGGCCAAGTGCTGGGTCCTGCACTTTGGTCACAACAACCCCATGCAGTGCTACAGGCTTGGGACAGAAAGCTGTGCAGAGGAAAAGGATCTGGGGGCGCTGATTGATGCTCGCCTGAACATGAGCCGGCAGTGTGCCCAGGTGACCAAGAAGGACAACGGCATCCTGGCTTATATCAGGAATAGTGTGGTCAGCAGGACCGGGTCGGCGATTGACCCATGTACTCTGCTCTGGTGAGGCCTCAGCTCAAGTGCTGTGTTCAGCTTTAGGCCCCTCAGTACAGGAAGGACATCGAGGCCCTGGACCATGTCCAGAGAAGGGCTACGAAGCTGATGAAGGGCCTGGAGCACAAGTCCTATGAGGAGTGTCTGAGGGAACTGGGGTTGTTTAGTCTGGAGAAGAGGAGGCTCAGGGGAGACCTTATTGCTCTCTACAACTCCCTGAAAAGAAGGTGTGGGGAGTTGGGGGTTAGCCTCTTCTCACAGGTAACTAGTGATAGGACTAGAGGAAATGGCCTCGAGTTGCACCAGGGGAGGTTCAGGTTGGAAATGAGGAGACATTCCTTCTCAGAAAGAGCAGTCAGACATTGGAACGGGTTGCCCAGGGAGGTAGTGGCGTCACTGTCCCTGGGTGTGTTTAAGGAAAGGTTGGACGTGGTGCCTGGGGACATGGTTTAGTGGGTGACGTTGGTAGGGGATGGCTGGACCGGATGATCTTGAAGGTCTTTTCCAGACTCGACAATTCTATGTTCTATGATTCTAACTTAAAATTGCTGTAGCCTTTACCCTCAAATCTGTCAGCCACTTTACCACCCTGATCAGGCCACTGATACTCATATTCAGTAAAACATCTGATCGGAAATAAATTATTCACTCCCATAATTGCTCTCCTCAATCAGTGGCTATGCCTCCTCATGTACAAAACTGAATACAATATTTCTAAAGAAAAGATTTCCTTCAGACAGTAACCTTACAAACGAACTATATTCAGTATTAAAATATATTAGCCATATTACTGTATATTTACAAATATAATTGCAAAGAGCATCTAGCATCATACAAACATATGTTGCAAAGCTTTATATAAATGAACATGTAAGTACATCACACCTGCATATACACACTCATATATATGTATTTCTAAAACAAATGCATATACAAAACTGGAGAAACTATCTACAATCTACAAATAGTAAAATAGCTAAGTACTGAAGTACCGAATAGGTATGTTGGAACAAATAATTTCAGGACTTTATTAGATTTGTGGAGATTAAGGAAGAAGTATGGCTCTCTGAATTTTATGTGTAATATTGGTGGAGAAGTGATGCCTCACAATCAGAATAAAGATTTTAATAATATTTACTTCCCACTTTCCCCTCCCCTCTCCTCCTTCTAGACAATTTTCTCCAGAGAAAAACACATCCTAAAAATATCCAAGAACTTGCAGCTGTAGAAAAAAAATCACATCAAGTTGGAAATAAAATAATAATGTGGATTGAACATGAGCAACAAGAGCAGAACATCCAAACAGAAGTAAAATGAAATAAATATGGGAAAAGGATACTAATAGTATGAAAGACACACAGAGTTTATTTGGTGGGACTGTTATGCAAATAGCTGATTGTATTTTTATTTTTTTAATTGAAAAAAATATTCCTGGAGCATTTGCTATTTGTAATTCAAACTTGCTCACGCTATTCAGTTTTTTTTTGTTTTGTTTTGTTTTGTTTTATTAGCACATTTGTATCTAGATTGCAACCTATATTTACATTAGTTAACCCCGTGAACAGTAAATAAGGAAAAGGGTACTGGGAATTTCAGCTTTAATTGTTTATTTTTCTATGTGTTTTTCCACAACATACTTTGCCTTTTTGCTTCTGCTAACGAACACACCCTGGATTTCAAAAGGTAAGATGTAAACCTTGCTTCTTCTATTGCAATACCTCTGGTAATTGGCAATTTCAAAACAATATCTCTTAATTCTGGTTTAAGCCTACAGCAATGGATTTAAAACTTGTCAACCAAAGAAAAGAAAGCAAAAACCTCATAAACAGCAACAAAACTATTCTTTAGATGGCTCCCACTGAAATATCATGATTCTCAATTTGCACATAAAAATCAATGCAGTGCTACTTTCACTAGCTCACAGTAGAGACCGCTCCACTTGTCAGAATACCCTAATTTGGAAAGACATGGATTTATACAGGCCTCATGAATATAAGTGAGAATTCCAATTCTTTTCCTGTTATTAAAAAGCATATTTTACTAAAACAAAATGGTTTTATAGCCACACATATTGAGATGATGTATATCCTACAAACACTTACGTTCCCTTTTGAGTTAACATTCTGTAGAGGAAAGAGCTTTTGACTGACAATTGACAGAAAATCTAGTTTGAGACAACTCTGCAATAAGCTTATTTCCAATTCTGCTAAAAGAAGTCTTTGAAGATTACTTCTTCAAAGTACTTCAGCTGCTACCTTTCACTAGATATAGGCAGGATGAAGAAATAAAATTCATCATCACACAATAGGAGGCATCATTCTTCCTGGCTAATTCCAATGAACTCCATCCATCTTTTCCTTTCTCCCTCTTCTTTATGACACGAGGTTTAGGGGCCTTGACAAGGAATGGATTCAATTTTGCTCTGTAAATACAATCAATAAAAAAGAACTGGAATGTACTTCTGATGATTTATTAAATGTACAGGCCCCGGACTGCATACAATGCAGAGTGCAACTTTATTTGAAAAGCCGGAGAGCTATTTACTATATCAGAAAATGTGTCAGATACTGTTCCCTGATGAGGCAGCTACACGTACACTGGGGAGAACAGAAGGGACAGCCTCTGCAGACCATTAATTGACTTCTAGCATATGGCAAGTATTACAGCTCCATATCCTGTTTAATGAAGTTGACTCACTGATTTCTTTGAAGATAACACCGCCTAATTATTTTTATGAATGAAATATATATTTGCAGCCCAATATTATGGTATTTAAAAGTAGGCACAGAGGAAGAATATATAGTGCTGATTTTTTAATATAATTGCAGGGACACAGAGGTTTCTGTCCGTGGCCATGCTAATTGGATATCACAGAAATTCTACTGAACATATAGATTGCCTTTTTTATGACATGTTTTTTATCATGGTTTTGGCTGGGATAGAGTTGATTTCTTTCACAGAGGCTCATATGATGCTGAGTTTTGGATTTTTGATGAAAATAGTGGTGACAGCAGATCACTAATTTTTTCAAAATTAAATTCCTTCCAGCTTATGTTAAATTAAATTGAATGTTACACACTCTCAGATATTATTGGAAAATTTCACTACTATTTCATTGTATGTTGGACCAAGAAGGGTTTTTTATTATTATTTTTAACTTTGAAGGTATTTTTATTAGATGTTTGCACTAACTCAGATAAACATTTTCTTCATAATTCTCAAATATAGTAATTTGAAAAACTATTCTGGTAGAAAATTAAGCCTCAACCCTTCAAATCTAGGTGCATGCTACTTGTCTCATGTAAAGTTCAGTATGAACAAAAGGCCAGAGGAAAGGAAAGATTATAGTGGCTCCAAATTGAATACTGTCTCCTAGGTAACTGGTCCTCTCAGTGGAGTCAGACATCTGAATTTAGACACTTAAGCTTTCAACAGAATACCACAGGAAAGTGTTTAACTTAGCACGGTTATCCAAGAAAAATAACAATAATAATAATTTAAGTAAAAAATCACAGGTGTTTAGAAACCTGTTAAAAATGAATATAAATAATATATATGTGTGTGTGTGTGTGTGTATGAGAACTGTGGAGTATTTTATCCCACCTCTCCATGGAGGTTAAGGAAATACATCATAGCTCCAAAGGATGCACTGTCATCCACTCACACTGGTTAGACCACACTACTAGATATATACATGGATCGTAGGAATATGTGTTTAGAAACTGTACACTTTAAATAAGGTTTGTACACATACTCCAGGACACCAAGTTTATCAAATTAGTTGTAAACATTGTAATAACTTGTATTTAGTCTTGAAAACATCTACCAGATGATTTGAAAGTGTTCTATTGTGAGTTGGCTAACTATACTAGGAGTTAATTACATATTTTGAAAGGTAAAGAATTACAAATGGGAAAAAAAATACAAACTGAATAAAATGGTGTATTTGTTATGCTATTTTTGTTGTTTCTTTGTTTTGTTTTTTAATAATCAAAACAATCATTTAAGAAACTGAAAGGACATTTTTTCTTTTCTTTTAAAGCATGGGAGGAAAATTTTTAAAAAAAGGTTGGGGGGAAGTCTTAAAATTGAACATGCAATAGCTATTACACAGTGGCATTTCCAATTGGATAGGTCATTAGGTCATTATTTTAGGTGTTGCTTTGTCTGATATTTTATATACAGGTCAGTTAGAAATTCTTGCCTTGAAAGTAACATTTCTATTTCCTATCATAATTGAATTTAGAACTACTAGATAATCAGAATTTTTCAGAATATACATTCCATGGTGCTCAAAAAATAAAGTATTAGAATACAATTTTTAACATGGTGAACAACAACAAAATCAAAGTTTCACCATCTAAGATTGCTGAAAGAAAAATTTTTAGAGTAGGTATTTTACACTTTTAATTAAAAGCATAAATAGAAAATGTCATGCACTTTTTTCTTCAAATGAACAATTTCTCTACTACCCATTAGATATCTGACATTATATCCCAGACACTTCTATAAATAATTCTTTGAAGAAGTCACTGACGTCTAGCATACTGTTGTGTCTGTGTCAAATCAAGTAAATTAATTGGCAATGCCATATGATGTGCGCTGACTGGCTTAGCTACCACATGCTGATAGCTAGAACAGCATACTGAACACTCATTAAAAGAAATGCCCAGGAGAAGGAAATGAGAATAAAAATGTCAAGAAAATATGATAGAATTAAGCTTCCATTATAGCTCAACAACAACAACCAAAGAGTTAATACAACATAAAGTCATAAAATCTTCATTACAAACTGATAGTTTTTAAACAATTTCTTTATGTCACTATAAAACAGAAAAGACACCCTCATACAGCAACATATTGCTGATAACAGCACCTTACAAATTGGGAAGGATGAACATCAGTTTTTACCTTGCATCCTCTAATATCAACAAATTCTAGCATGTGTTTGAGCATAGAGACATACCCAATATTAACAGCCATATAGTACTCTCTTTTATTTATTTATTCATTTTTGTCAGAGAAAAGGATAAGAAGACACACCATATGAAAGGTATCACTGACTAAAGGCGAGCTGGAGGGCTTTCAGATTTTTTAGAGCTAAGCGCAACGTAAGAGACTAAGTAACATGAAAAACAGAATGAATTTACTGCAGTAATTACAGCAAGTCCTGAATTATTTACTATTTATTATTAGTTTTTACAAGTGACTTCAAAGTAGGCCCTCTAACTGGAAATAACTCCTTATTTTAAAAATCAGGTGCCATTTTTAAATGAGGATGTTTTATTTTTATGGAAATAGCATGGATTAAATATCAACAGAGCATCCACTTAGAAAGTGAAGATAGATGGATTATAAGTATTAACTCCAATCTTTCTTCACTTTTCTCTAACTTTTAGTTAGCACTTCACAGGATATCATATTGACACCCAAATTAAACTAGCTATAGAAGTATGCTTGATTGCTTGATCTTTAATGCAGACTTCTCTCTATAAAATTGTTAATTAGGTGTTAACAAAAAAAAAAAAAAGAAAAAAAAAAAGACTGTCTAGAAAATGTTCTTCTGGAATAATTTATTTCTGTCTTTGGTCTGACAAGTTACCACCCCTTCAGTACCTTTACCTTTCAGTCACTAGAGCATTTTGTAAGATCAGTAAGTCCTAAGCAGTAGCTGGGAAAAGTGAGAAGGAAAATAAATAAGTAAATGAATAAAACAACTCGTAAAAAACTCTCTTACTTTATGCAATATATTTTAACTATTTTCCTCATTCCCATTATAATTTATAGTATTTGTAGTCTGAAAACTATTAATTCAGAAATGGATGCTACTGTGTGTTTGGTTTACGCAGATTACTTATCACAAAGTTCTCACAATTTTTCTTACAACATAGATACTGCCCATCAACAGCAATTCCTCCTGTCCTGTCCCCAGTCATGGTAAATTGGAAAGTAGCTCCAACAAAAAGAGAGAGGATAATACAGTAGTAATGAAGATTGCTTGACACATGGTCTGATAAACTTGTGTGTTTCTTCTGTTCATTATGCCAAAGAGATGAATATAAGTGGATAAAGTGCTGAAAATGGCTACTAAGGTAACTGGTGAAGAACAGAAAACCTGTCTTCTGAAAGGAAACAGAGTTTGAGTAATTTAATCCAGAAAAATGAGGCAGAGTCAGAAAACAAGCACAACCATGAAAAGAATATGTAAGCATAAGGATGGCACTGACAAAGAAAAAATGGGTATAAGCTGGCTAATAACTTAAAGCAGGAAATTAGGAGGGCTCTTTTAAAGCAGAAAGTCTGAGAATGGACAATAGAAGACAAAAAACAAGGAAACAAGATCATTTAATACATATTTAAATCAGTTTATGTAAAGAACAACCTGGACTAAATTAAGAATTTAGATTAAGTATCAAGAACTACTAATTAAGTATTATTAAGTATTAAGTATATTTATTATTAAGTATTAAGAATTAGACTAAGTATTTAACAACTGAAAAGCCATTTCCTGCCCTTTTCCTAGGCTTTGTTACAAATAAAGAAAAGGTCCTTTTAAAAGCTGAACTTTAGTAACCACAAGAAATGCAGTTTTATACAGACTTACCAAAGCACAAGAATTGGAAGTTAAACTGTTTTTCTTATATATTTTTAATTAATTAATAGTAAATGGTATGCAAACCACATATGGATATGTATTTTACCACCTTAATATACACTTATAAATATAGTACATAGATATGCATGTTCTATGTATATAATAAAACTTATATTAACAATTATATATTACATTGAAAATATATATCCATTAAAATATATGTTATATATATTATATGTTATTATATATGGAAGTTTTCTATATAGCAGATAATCTATTTTCTGAATTTTAGAGAATTTTTACAAATATTAAACTAATACTTTGGCTAATACTTTGGATTTGGCTAATGGATTCTAATCTAATCCCCATATAAATGAAATATTAATGAATAGCAGGCTGGTTTCATGTATCTAAATGTATCTCTGGCAACAGAAATCCAAGACACACCGAGTGTGAGTGGAATACAATACACAAGTGACAAACGTGAGAAAAATGATGATGAGACAAAGTCTGTTTCGTCACCTGAGTTGGTGCAGATGTGACAGCCCCTACTCCTTGTCAATACTCTTAACCATCTCATGGACAACTTTTGCAGGCTAAATATAACAACATTTCAGCAAGGTTTGTTTTTTGCTGTTGTTTTTTATGGCAAAAGGTTGCACCACAGTTTTCACTCTGGAGAAATTTGCTATGTCAGAAATTTGACAAGGATGGATATTTTCTAAAATTCAACCACCCAAAGATGCCCCCTCTCTTCAACAGATGAACCATCTGTCCCACAGGCCTTATGGCCTTCTTGGATGCAGAACGTGATTTTTTGTTTTTATTATTTATTTTGTAGTGTGGCATTATTATAGGTATTATATCTTGACTGTTAATTAAGCTTGGTTTTTGTGTTGTTTTCTAGGTTACATAGATTAACTCTTCCCTCTTAAAGAGAAGTCTATAGCATACTGAAAAGGTCTAAGTTAAAAGCTAGCTGCTTGTACAAACAGAGGTCCTTCTCTTTCTGAAGACTGCTATTTTCCTTTGCTTGCTTCCTACAAACACTTTGCCTGCACCTCACCTTTACAAGAAAAAAAAAAAAAAAGTTTTTATTTAACCTACATCATTATATTGATGAGGAGCAAAGCACACATTCCTAGTCCCAAACTTCCATGATGTTAGGCTGAATTCTACTCTGGGTGAATCCTGGAGTTAATGACAAAACTCCTGCATAGCACAGGGAAGTGATTTAATCCCCTGCCTCCAGAACACTGTAACCCAGCAGTGTTCATCTGTTCTCTGCATCCATAGTACATTGTCAGCCTAGATCTGGATCACTGTATCACTGTATCACAGAATCACAGAACTGTAGGGGTTGCAAGGGACCTCGAAAGATCATCGGGTCCAACCCCCCATCAAAGCAGGTTCCTCAGAGCAGGCTGCCCAGGTAGGCGTCCAGACGGGCCTTGAGTATCTCTAGAGAAGGAGACTCCACAACCTCTCTAGGCAGCCTGTTCCAGTGCTCTGTCACCCTCACCGTGACGAAGTTCTTTCGCGTGTTGGTGCGGAACTTCCTCTGTTCTATCTTGCAGCCTGGTATCAGGAGCCAGGACTTATTACTACAGATTTTGCAAGCAAGAGAAGAGAGAGAAAAAACAACCTGACAAATCATTTCATATGACTCAAAATGCCTTAGAAATAGTAAAGGACTCAAAGTGATCTTTGGGAATGCAGTGAAATTAAGTTCCTTTGCAGCTTTTTTGTCTAATTCCATATGCCATGAGTACTCAGGATTCATCTGAGTTTTCTGTATACACTGATTAATTCACCCTTTATGGCAGTTCTTAGAGTGTTCTATAGTGTTTGAATAGAAACACATTTTTATATTCATGTTCTTGATGAAGGTCTTCTTGTTTTTAGTTTACTTAGTTTGTGATTATATAAAACCACAGGAAGAGGCAGTAAAGTTGCAAAAAAAACAGCTGGAATGGGATGAACAAAGAAACCTTATTGCCTCGTATATCCCTACCTTATTTTTAAATGGTTTAAACTGCACTAATTTTTAGCTACTTTAGCTTTACATATTTGAATCTGAGGACCATAATCCTTCCTGAATTAGTAGGAACTGCAAAACAGAACTTTTAAAAGCAGATGAGATGCTGAGATTGTGGCTTCTAAATGCTTCTATATAGATCTTTCCAAATCATCAGGAGAGACCAACATCTTAAGGAAATACAGACACAGATGGAACAACTGCTATGAGAAAAAATGTATCTGCAACCAAAATGGGTAAGAATACATTATAGAGACCTCTGAACTCATACAGTATTTTAAACAGCTACCTTCAGCCAAAGACAGGGAGTGAAGACATGGAGTACTACATTTCCTAGAATAAGGAGGGGGATAAAAAATACACATATTAGCCTTTATCAAGGAGTCATATCACAAAATGAAACACAACAAACTTCAGCTCCAAACTTACAACCGATTCTACCCATTTTTCATTTTCATATTTGATAAACGTAGGAAACAAAACTGAATGCCAGGAGCTTTGCACCAGCTACATCCCTTGAGTCAGAGTCTCAAGTCTGACTACCTGCATCAGTTCAGGAGGTACTCCAGCAAAATAACGGTCTGACTTGGCTAACAAGCCCTTTTAGCAACTGTTTCAAAACAAGAAAAGCAAAGACCTAGTTTTTTCAGCATTTTCTTAAAAGTGCACTTCTGATACTAATGTAGACAGATCCAGCTCCAATATAACCACAGTCTTATGAAACAATAATGAAGGGTCAAATAAATTAGATAGCTGAGAATGAGAAAACCTTTCGGTGATAAAGCATTTCATAATCAACAGGCAGTACCTTGCTACATATTCAGGTATGTCATTCTATCTAGAGCACAAGGTCACCTTGCTATTTCATTTCCTCATTCATCTTTAGCAGCAAATGTGTTTGGATCCAGCTATAGCTATGCTGTAACTGAAAGGAGAGGACACAGATAATAGAAATGTGTCTGAGAATGATAAATATATACATATATATACATATAAACAATGTAATAATATGATAACAATAAAAACACAAAGAAAGTTGGCTAAGAAGGCTCTGGGGAAAACTTAGAGCAGCCTTGCAGTACTTAAAGGGGGCATACAAGAAAGATGGGGAAAGACCCTTTATCAGGGACTGTAATGTTAGGACAAGGGGTAATGGTTTTAAACAAAATAAGTGTAGATTTAGATTTGATATAGGGAAGAGATTATTCATGATGAGGACAATATGGCACTGGCAGACATTGCCCAGAGAAGCTGTGGATACACCATTCCTGGAAGTGTTCAAGGCCAGGCTGGATGGGGCTTTGGGCAACCTGGGCTGGTGGGAGGTGTCCCTGCCCATGGCAGGGGGTTTGGAACTGGGTGATCTTTAAGGTCCCTTCTAACTCAAACCATTCTATGTTTCTATGAATAGTTTATCATCTAAAAATAACTGTTTTCTTGATACAAATATTCTGTAGAGTAATGGCCAGATTCCTAGCTGTTGCAGGTGGGCGTACTTTCACTAAAGCCACTGATACAGTTTTCCAGTGTATACCAGCTGAAAATCTGGCCACAATTTTATAAATACTTGCTTCACCTATACAGCATGCGACCCAAAAGCAAAGTTAAGAAATTTTGGTGCATTAAGGATATGACAACACAAAATCTAGACGGGAGTTGTGTTTTACTCTAGTCAGTTCCTCTAAAAGCTTTATTCCTGTAACAATGGTTCAGAACATGAGACATTAGCCACTAGTAGCAAACCCAAGCTGTGACTCCAGATTATGTAAACTTTAAGATGGAAAAAAAAAAAAAAAAAAAAAGTTGTTGATGTTAAATTGATTTGATGTACATGCTTTTAACCTTGATTTTAGTAATGACTTTCAATAAAATATTTGGCATATCAAAATCTTACTAAGCATCTTCCTCACTATCAAACAGGAACAATTTACTTATTCTTAACATCACTTTCAGATGACAAACTTCAGGAGTCTTTAATGTCTTGAAGGTATTTTGCATGATTTCTTGACATAATCTGGCAACTTGGCACAAAAGTAGCTTTATGATACATATGGCTTCTGTATTGCTTAAGAGTCAGCATCTGGCTAGCATTTTGCAGTTTTAAACTAACATCAGACAAGTCATAAGTAAATAAACTGCTTCATGATTTTTTTTTCAGAACATCAATCCAACAATTGGAACATCGATTGATGCTCTTGCAGAGCTGTCAAAAAAGAAAAACAAACAAACAAACAAAAAGACATTAATATCAATGCTCAGTATTTATTTCCTATCAGCAGGGGTTTTTTGCTTTTGTTTTGTTTAACTAAAATACTAAAAATACTAAGCTTTAAAGAATTCCTCTTTTGTTCTTAGTAAGACCTATTTTTTCTAGCAGAAACTAGAAAGTATTATTTTATTCCTTTAGCTATCTACAAGATAGAACCAAAACCCTGCAGAGTGCAAAGTTATGGATGACAGTCTCCTACTAACTTAACTTAGGCAAAAAAGCAAGGATAACATTTAAAGCATTATAGGACTAACCAAAGATACACTTTTTTTTCCTCACAAAACTAGATTTGGGGCTTATGACCTAGTGAGCCTTCATTGGGTATGTCTCCCCTTCCCCCTACTTGACACTTTACACAACAGCAAAGCATAAAACACTGTCAAAGGCATTCAGTTCGCACTTCATGCCAGCGTACAATGAACTGAAAAAGCAGACAAGCTATCCATCATCTGCTCTGAAGACCATAACCCCCAAGGCAGAGGAACTGAAAAAAGAAATGATGTAGTTAAGTCATTTTTCATCATTAATTAGTTATTTATTAATGTATAATGATTTCATTTTGCTAAGTATTGTCCAATCATACAAACAAGAATCTTGCACATCTTGAAGACCATAAAATGAGAATTAAAGCCTGATGGCCTGATTGACAAGTAGGGGATTGAGGGAAGAGCTGTACCAGCAGCAGAAGAGGAACAGAGGGTGACTATTGCTGAGCTGGGCCATACTCTTCGGTTACCTACTGACCTCCTTGATTTTGCAAAATAAAAGCAACTGCTAATGTCCCTTTGACTCTAACCTCCCATTCCCTTTTACCTGAGACAGAGAGGCTTGATTAAATTAAGGAACAATTTGAAACTGGAAGGAAATTCTACTGACAAGAAATGGAAGAACTGGAAAGAAATTGAAGGAAAAGTGGTCCAAGAGCACACCTAGTGTAGGAATGGACAGACATTGTTCTGTGCAGGGTGGTTAGATGCAAAAAATGAGAAAACAAACATCCTTCAAAAAAAAGGTGTGTGTGGGGGGGACCCCCACACACCTTGGAAGCCGTGAATGCCATTTCAAGGCAGAAAGTATTTCATTAAATGAGTTAAAAAATTAGTACCAATTATTTAGAAGGGAAACAAGAAATAAAACATTAACCCCACATGACCACCTACAGTGAAATTGCAGAAATGCACAAAGATCTTTGACAAATCATGCGTTTTGTGACGTTTTCTGAGATCAACCACAAAATGCATAAAAAACTATTCAAAAAGCATATATGCATAATAAATACCATTTGCAGGTACATTCATGTACAAGTGGTACAATCTAAAAATGCAACTTCTGGATTAAAAAGAATTAAAGGTATACTGAGATAAAAAAAAAAAAAAAGGTATTCAAATGTTGTGACACCATATGGATCTACCACTTAGTAAAAAAGAAAAATCAGCAGTTGTCCATTTAGAGACATATATTCAAGCTTGCAGCAGACTGTCAAAATGATAAATTGTTTGGATTACTGTATAATACCTTTAGCTCTTGTATAATATAAAGTGCCATTCCCAAACAACTTATTAGTTTATATAAAGACAAGAAGACTTCACATAACAATAAATAATGCAAACACATTTTTAATATTTAAACTACATTCAGAAACATTGAATATCCTCTTTCTTCTTATTTTCAACATTTTATTCTTGTTTGAGCTCATTTTGGTAATATAAAGCTATTAATTATGCACCTTCTTTTATTCCACCTAGCTCAAATGATGCTAAGGATTAAAATGCAAGTAGCACCCACTTCATTCACATTAACACCCCGTTCCAGTGTTAAAAATTATCTGAGATGTAAAAATGTAACCATTACAGATAAACAGAGCATGTATTATTGATAATTTTTAAAAAAACAACTGATTTTTTATTTAGGATTGGACAGTTGGTATTAGTCCTGTACACCATAGAGCTTGGAAAGCTTTAACTGCTCAAGACAAAGATTAATTTTGTAAAGATCAGATTTATAGTTTAGTTCTAGGATGTGTGGATTCAAATAGAACAAGCAGATTAAAATAATCATGATTCTTTACTTATGTGGTGAGGCCCTGGCACAGGTTGCCCAGAGAAGCTGTGGAAACCCTATTCCTGTAGGTGTTCAAGGCCAAGTTGGATGGGGCTTTGGGCAACCTGGACTAGTGGGAGGTGTCCCTGCCCATGGCAGGGGGCTAGGAGTTAGATGATCTTTAAGGTTCCTTCCAACCCAAACCATTCAGTGATTCTATGATTCCATGATTCTATTCTCTCTTATACAGAATCACAGAATAACAGAATTTCTAGGTTGGAAGAGACCTCAAGATCATCGAGTCCAACCTCTGACCTAACACTAACAGTCCCCACTAAACCATATCCCTAAGCTCTACATCTAAACGTCTTTTAAAGACCTCCAGGGATGGTGACTCCACCACTTCCCTGGGCAGCCCGTTCCAGTGTCTAACAACCCTTTCGGTAAAGAAGTTCTTCATAAGATCCAACCTAAAACTCCCCTGGCACAACTTAAGCCTGTCACCAGGCACGTGGGAGAACAGACCAACCCCCACCTCTCTACAGCCTCCTTTGAGGTACCTGTAGAGAGAGCAATAAGGTCGCCCCTGAGCCTCCTTTTCTCCAGGCTGAACAATCCCAGCTCCCTCAGCCGGTCCTCATAGGACTTGTTCTCCAGGCCCCTCACCAGCTTCGTCGCCCTTCTCTGGACTCGCTCAAGCACCTCCATGTCCTTCTTGTAGCGAGGGGCCCAAAACTGAACACAGTATTCGAGGTGCGGCCTCACCAGAGCCGAGTACAGGGGGACGATCATCTCCCTAGCCCTGCTGGTCACACTATTTCTTATGCAAGCCAGGATGCTGTTGGCCTTCTTGGCCACCTGAGCACACTGCTGGCTCATATTCAGCCGACAATCAACCATCACTCCCAGGTCCTTCTCTCCTGGCAGCTCTCCAACCACTCATCTCCCAGCCTGTAGCTCTGCTTGGGGTTATTGCGCCCCAGGTGCAGGACCCGGCACTTGGCCTTGTTGAACTTCATGCAGTTGATCTCAGCCCATCGGTGCAGCCTATCCAGATCCTCCTGCAGAGCCTTCCTACCGTCGAGCAGATCGACACACGCACCTAACTTGGTGTCATCTGCAAACTTACTGAGGGTGCACTCAATGCCCTCGTCCAGATCATCGATAAAGATGTTAAAGAGGACCGGCCCCAGCACCGAGCCCTGGGGAACGCCACTAGTGACCGGCCTCCAGCTGGATTTGACTCCATTCACCACAACTCTCTGGGCCCGGCTATCCAGCCAGTTTCTAACCCAACGAAGCGTGCGCCAGTCCAAGTCAAGAGCAGCCAGTTTCTTGAGGAGAATGCTGTGGGAAACGGTGTCAAAAGCCTTGCTGAAGTCAAGGTAGACCACATCCACAGCCTTTCACTCATCCACTAAGCATGTCACTTTGTCATAGAAGATCAGGTTCGTCAAGCAGGACCTGCCTTTCATAAACCCATGCTGACTGGGCCTGATCGCCTGCTTGCCCTGCAAGTGCTGCGTGATGACTCTCAAGATAATCTGCTCCATGAGATTCCCTGGCACTGAGGTCCAAACGTGTAAAATGTATTTCAGTAATTTACAGAAATGTTTGAATTTTAGAAACTATTCCCCCTAAATATGTTGATCTGCACCAGAAATGTGATCTGTGTTCCAGTATTAACCTAGGAGTAAGAGAGCAGGCCACAGACAAAGCATATGAACTAATACATAGGATCTCCTTGACTCACAAACATTATAGAGATTATCTGCATAATATATGTGTTAATATATATAACATATAATACAATTATATGCATATATATACACACATAATATGTATATACAGTTCTACATATATATATATAAAAGTAGTGTGCTATCAGTTCAATCTAAGTTTAAGACAAAAAGGGCAGTTTTCACACTAGAGTAGGAAGAAGCTGAGATGAACAGTTATTTCATTTTCCCTCAGGTTGCATTTTACTTCAGTTCTACTCTAGGCTTCCACTAGCCATTCCAGCAATTTACATTTTGCTCATGATCTTGCTTTGTATAGCTGGAGCTGTCAAGATGCTGTCCAATTAAAAAATATATATATTTAAAATAAATAAATAAATAAATAAATAATAACTGCAATATTTGAGCTTGTTTTCTCTGTGAAAATGACAACAAATTACAGGACCTCCCATTACATTCTTTAGAAAGCTTTAACTGAATATTGGAATGCAGCACTGGTATCTCAAAAAAAAAAAAAAAGCTTGCCAAAAGCAAGTGGATAACCTGTAGAAGAACATTGTTAGGATCTGTGTATCAATATTAATAACATGAACCTGTACATAAATGGAGTGCATTTGTTGAGAAAGTATTTTACAACTCAACTACAAGAGAAAATGCTGAACTAACGACAACTTTGCTATCACCATGTTAATATAAACTCCTAAAATGGGAATGTATAGCTGAATTTGTTTCATTTACATGATGGTTTGTATCATCTTTCTGTATGATTACTCAAGATGAAAATACGGTGCTAGCTTCTCAATACAGAAGACCAAGCCTCATACTGTGTGAATATATGGTGCCTTTTCTTCTCTGAGGTTTGATCTACACACATATATTAAAACATGCCTTAAGCTTCATTTTAGTCTGATCTTCCATTGACATACACATGCATATGACACAGGGAAAGAAAACAAATCAAATCTTAAAAATATATACTTGAGGATTAGCTATGGCTTCACTAAACCCACACAAACAAACAAACAACATCCAGTGGCTACTACACTCAAAATTGTAATTCTTTCTCATCCAAACATGTTGACTTTGAGAGCTTCCCTGGGTATGAAATCAGGACATAATTCACCACTTCATACTGTAACTCTATTCACTGATTTAATTAGCATTACATTATCTTAGAAATTGCGAATAATTCAGTGGGATCTACGTGTAAGAAAGTGAATCAGCAGATGCATCAGTAACATAAGCATACAAATTTACTGATGAGAGTAGTCTCACTGATTTTAATACATATTTGTATGGCAGATTGTGAGGTGTTTTTTTTTTTCCTCAGATATGAATATTAAGAGTGAATACCAACACTGCCAGCAATTATATCAACATACATTGTTGAGATTGTTGGATTTTTAATGATTATTTTTTAGGTCTGTTACACACCAGTAAAAATCTGAAAGACACATAGTAATCAAGGGAACTCTTGCTCTTCTTTAGATCACTAGGTAATGACACTGGTCATCTGCCTCATGGTTCAGTTCAGGGACTTCAAGATGACACCAAGCACTGAAATTAGAAACTCAAAGTAATATTTCTACCTTTGAAAAGTTTAACTACCAGAATGCATGAAAAATGCTAATGGGTCATTCATGAAAGATCATAAATCAAATAACTTATCTGAGGAAGTTTTAAAGGAATCTCCATGTTATTATAATTGTAATCTTAAGAGATGTAAAATAAATTTAGTTCAGTGTCAATCGGCCCTTCATTGAAAGTTCAACAGAGCTTACTATAGTACCCTTTTTACTTCTTTCCCATATCTGCATATGTTGATGGTATTTGAAGTACTTTTCATTTGTCTGTGTTAGTGTTAAAAAGTCAAACTAACCTTCAAGGAAGTGATCTTTGAGTAGTAAATAGACTATATTTCAGAGCAAAAATGCAAAACTGAAGCAAATCTGAATAAAGCTGTCTGGAGCAATCTCTCCAAAAACTCCAACCAACCACCCTTGTGCCCCCACAACACACAGTTATGCTGTATCTGCTAACAAGCAATTTTCTAGAACATCTTTACAAAAACCCTGAGGTGTGGGAAAGCAAGACAGAAACTTTCATTTTAGTGAATATGGTCTTGTGACTCTAATGGCATGGAACATTTACATCTCTTCATCTCTACTGGAACACGAGGATTAGAAAGCTTTCTCCTGTGTTTCTTGCTCCCTTTCCAGTACTATCAAACAGTGTATGCTTGCAACACAAGAGACTGAATTATTTATAAACATGACAACTCAGAGAACTGTCTAGAAGAGATTTTAACCATGAAGTCAAAATTTGTTATGTCAAGCTGTCCCTCCATCTCTGGAGATACTCACAGCCCAGCTGGACATGGCTCTGAGCAGCCTGCTGTAGCTGATCCTGCTCTGAGAAGGGGCTTGGACTCACAACTCTCCACATGCCTCACTCATACAGTGATTCTGTGATGCTATCATTACACAATGGATTACGTTCCATGCTGTTAGCACATTGATTGCTTCACAGTCTGAAGTTCACATTTCCACCATAAGGTGAACAGGTTGTCTGTTTCCTTTTTGGAGCCCTTAGAAATTGTCTTTCAGAAGAGAGCAAAAACATTTATCTCCCTCTCAGATTCTGTCGGCCTGCTGCATTTGCCATTACTCAGGAGGAGGAAGAGGAAGAAAATAAGCTCTTCAGAATGCCATATAAATGCATATATAACTCCAGGTGAAAAAGAATGAGAGAGGGAAATATGATCGCAGAAAAACTGCCACAGATGCACAATGGAATGGACCATCTACAACAGGCAGAGACGTTAAGACTTCGAGTTTAGTGAAGAAGCTCTTGGACCTGGCAGCTGGGCTTTCCGCAGAAACCACACAAAGAAGATACAAGCCACTGAAGAGAGATAATGTAAAGTATATGAATTTGAATCTACCCTTTCCAAAGATGCAGATAATATTCTTAAAAACCCTGTACAAAAATACTTTCTCTTGCCTTTACTTCCTTAGCATCTTCCTGTGATTTGCAGTAATTTTCAAAAGCTACTAAAGAAAGGAACCTGGCCACAAGGTAGAATAACATATCTGAATGAGTAACTTAAAAAAAAAATTAAAAACATAATAATACAAGCAGAAGGTAACATAGTAATATTCTTCAGATACATTATCGTATGCCCTGATCTTTCTGATGCAATAATCTGTTTCCTATTAAAAATATTCTTATATTATTCTTACTGTTGCAAGAACCTTATTAATGCTATTTTTTTTAAGTTTGCAATGCATTTGTTTGTATATCGATCTCATGCAAGTAGCAATCTTTCACTTACCTGTCAGATTCTATTCCTGCCTATTTTATATTCATCTTATTCAAGCAAAGAGCTTTCACTTCTCCTGTCAGCTTCTATTGAATTTTTTGTATTGATCTTTCCAAAGGAACAGCTTTCCACTTCCTTATCATATGTATCATGTTCATTTTTATATTGAAGTCATAATTTTGTTTCTGCACTGCCTTTCTCCTAACATTCTTGTTAACTGCTTAGGACAATCCTAAAACCCAGTGATGACTTTGGTCAGAGTCTTTTACAGTTCTAAATTCTCAGCAAACTTCTATCCTTATATGAAAAAATGCCACTCTTTGAATCATCTCACTGACTGTGACAAGAGTAAAAATAAACTTCACAGTTGTGTAACTTCGTCACACACACACAAAGTCACACTTCTGTGCTTTTGTACAAATGGGTCAATTGATATTTTAATTTGTGAAGCCTGGAAAAATCCCAGGAAAGCACAACTTTCCACCATGCTCCAAATTATTTCTTCAAAAATAACTACAGAACAGAGATTTCTTGCTGTTGATTTCATCTCCAAACAACTTCACGTCCATTAAGCTCAGTGAAACACCGAGCCTTGGGGCCTGAAAATGCTGATAACTATCAGCTCAGAGAATGGATGCTTAAAACAGATGCCTTTATCCCCACACAGTATCTCAGCTCCACTTTAGGCAAAAACAGACAAAATGTGTCCCGAGTAGAAGTGCACAGAGCTTAAGACTTTCAGTCTGCTAGCAACACAGAGGGTGCAAGAAAGATGAAGCAGGTGCCATCCTTCCCAGACTATGGCAAGGAAGCTTTGAATGATATTAAAAAGCTCCATCTGGATAGGTGTCATTACTGTTGCACATAGTTTTTAGCCATAAAATACTGGCAAAACAAGGACAACCGTGGGCAGCTGGAAGAAAAGGTACTAAGAGGAAAAGCTTCAGCCTAAGGTTTAATTCTGTGTTCCATCAACACTTTCTTGACAGAGTGCATCCATTACCACAAATTCTACAGATGAATGTTGAAGGACTGACCGAGTCCACATCATTGTTTGCTAATAACAATTATTACCAAATTCCAAAAACACATGGCTTGTCATTTTAAAACAAGCCAAAGACAAAAATTTTGTTGTGTATGTACTGAAAGGTCCACCTTTAATCAAATAAATACATAAATTGTCCAACAGCAAAAAACAACAAAAACAAACAAACAAAAAAAAAAACACACATAAATTGTTTTTTAACTCACACAGTGCAGCTTTTGTAGTACAGAGGATCTCAAGGCCTGCTTACTGATTAATTACTTATTTATTATTTTGATACATTATTATTCAGATCTCTTAGGTAACAGTAAGAATAGCAAATTGCAAATATAAAGTTAGGAGAAGTGAGCTAAAATAAAGGAAAGACTTTGATAAAATTGGAATACTGAAGGAACAAGCAGAGAATTTGTTCAGGTTATGTGAAAACTCAGAACCACGGAGCACTAAGGAAAAATTCATTTTCAAGAAAAGAACTCATTTCCGTTCTGCAGACTGTTCTGCAAGGCAATCATTATCTTGCTGATGGTTCACGATGCCTTCCTTTAACCAGAATTTGTCTATACAAATAAAATCAATCCAATAATAAAACTTGACAATTATTGCAATCAATATTTCCTCCAGCTCATGTATGTGAAGACAGTAGAAAGTAATTAATCACAGTGAAACAATGTTAATAACAACTTACCGGGCTACACTACAAACATTTACTAGAAAACAGGGCAGAGAGATACCTACACTGACTTAAGAGCCACAAAATGTATATATATATTTTTTTTTTCTCAAAACATTCTTCTCCAAACTAATATGTTATGCAATGAAATAACCCAAACACATTCAGTGTTAATTTGACAGCAAAGTTAACATTGTTATCGAAACACTGGCAACGATTGGTCCAAGTCCTCCACAGTATCCATCTCTGTAGCTCTCAGGCTACACATGGCACCTTAAATTTCCATCTTTCTGTAGCTTAGGGGTCAGGTGCAGGTACACAGGTTATAAATCCTGCACCTGCACAGAAATATAAGTAACTTTTTTTTTCTCCAGTGGAACATAAAAACGAAACCATTTCAATCACCATTCTTTCAGAATAAACTCAGAGATTTATCAAAACTAGAAAAAAGGAACAAAGACAAAAAAAAAAGCCTACTTGACAGTAACATTCTTGAATGACCAAGATGCAGTCAAATGGGATCAAGATGATGATGCTTTGCTGCCCTAAAAAAAATAGAAAAGTGCTAAAAAGACTACTGTAAGAACGTTCAGATGCTTTTATTCTAAATGGAACACCGTTATTTTGTTTGAAGGTGCACTTCACAGATTTGACATGTTAGCAAGCATTCGGGATGGTACATCTGATCCATCTATAGTGAAAGCATTCATTTCTTTACTGAAGCCAGCACCAGAAGACTATTTGGACCAAATTTCCACTTAGTCTCTGTGAACAAAGTACGTTATTTATTATAAAGTGGCATTACTGTTGCATATGCCGTAAAGAACAAAAAGTAGTTTCTGTTCTTTGATAAAGTTAAATTGCTGTTGCATCTTCCCAGTTACTCTAAGTGGAATTTTCTTTCTTTATAAATGATCTGTGTACATCACTGTAGAGAAAGGAAAGCAGGGCATCACCTCTTGAAACAACTGCATACATTCACAGCAGACAGCAAAAGACAGTCCAATGGAAATTACAAGTGTTTCAACCACAGAAAACTCAAAAATAAATGGTTTGTGTGGGAATTTGTAAAGATACTGAAGTTCTCTTCCGTGATTTTTTTTTTCTGTAATTTTTCCCCTCTTGTCCACATTGAGACAGTTTTAGAGGACATGTAATATATAACAGAAACAATGGAGAGACCTGAGTAGGAACTTTGCAGTATCCATCCTCCTGAAATTTGTTTCTGATAGAAATTACATCTGTGTTACCTGTATGTACATATATGTGCAGAAAATAGCCTTTGAGAACGGCTCGTTGAGAAAACCTGAAGACTGGAAATTTCTGTAAGAACAACAGTTGTCAGGTAGGAATCTGAGAGTGTAATGGAAGGAAGGAAGAATGACTCTGGACATAAAACTGTTTGTATCAGAGCAGCTAAATCAAAGACCTGAGTGATGAATGGGCAATCAGTGGCAGAAGGTAACTGCAAAAATAAGGCAGAGATAGACTAGCTAGTGAAAAAGTTACAGTATAAATTGCTGTCTTCGAAGATAGAAAGGAAAAATAAGCCATAGCAAATGATGGAAACAAAAGGGAAACAGGCAGCCAATTCAAAAGGAACAGTTGATACTGTAATTCCTCAGAGACTGCCTAAGATGATATTTCTTTCAATATTTGAGAGAGAGATGTCAGAATGATGTACATTTAGTTGAAAGAGTGGGAGACAGAAGACCAGAAAATCAAACTAGCACAACTAGATGCCTTTAGGAAAACAGTACTAAGGAAAACAGACAGGCTCATTATATGTAAAGTTCCAGAAATCAGAAATATTGTCTCCTGGGAACCAAAATATACAGTGTTAAAGAAGATCCCAAAGACAACAAGGGAGAGGCTACTGACTATTTTTCATGCTGATATAAATAATTCAGCTTGAATGTCCTTTATGTAGAACAAAAGAAAGTGTGTCAGGTAACTAAAGATGTTCAAAGAACTGGAGGTTCAAGTAATCCTCAGAAAGGTATCTTCCGGTCTACAGTGGGAAAAAAAAAAAAAAAAAAGGCACAGAAACTTTACAGTTTTGTGATGTCTGACCACAATAAGCATAAAAAGTGTGTACGTGTGTGTGTATGTGTGTGTGTAAGTAAAGCTTTCAGGACATTCCAAAGAATTAGTGAAGTATGGTCAAAGATGACATAAGTTTTCAGTTAAAAGCCACTTGTACTTTATGCAAAAACACAGAGGAAGAAGTAAGAGAAATGTAGCCATGTTCAAAAGAAACATCTTGGAGTACCAAAAAGAATGGTAGCATCTGTCCATCAATTCTGCCATATCAATAAAAGTTTTGCTTTGACTACAAGGGATGAAAATTTCAACCTGTGTCCTAATTACAGTATTTTGGACAAATCCCAGAAGAAGCAGAGCTCACAGTAGAAGAGATGGAATTGAACACTGTGCAGATCAAACACAACAGAACAGTTATGACTGGACCAGAAGAATGTAAAGCCGTATTGTGGTAGTGTTGTATATTTTGGGGGGGGGAAATATTTATGTCAGGATATTTTAATTTTTGCAATCTGCTGGATGAAAATATTTTTAGATGGTCCATAAAAAAGGCCTCAGAATGAAATTGCTGGGGTCTGTTAAAGGCACTTAACCTCATGTTCGTATATGGAGCATAAACTCCATATAAAAGAAACAGGAATCTGGAAATCCCACTTTCATGAGACAGATACATCCCATGTCCCTAACCCAAGAAATCCACAACTACTAAGAATATTCAGATATATTCAATCAGAAGAGAGACTTCTTTGGCAAATGGACATTAAGAAAAGGCTTATGTGACAAAAGATTATGATTTTAGGCTTATGTGACAATCTGTATCATTAAAGTTACTAGGTACCGTATCATCTGTTAAACATGGTGTAGCTGGAAAGCAGGGAGAAAGCTGCCTCCTAAAAGCTCCAATTGAGATCAGAAAAATTGCTTCTTACAGGAATGATATGGGGGGACAATGATCATAAAATAATTCATTTTATGTTAAAATCTCAAAAGAATCAAAAAGAAACAAAATAAGGACATTAAGGAAAAGATTTGATTTGAAGTAAATTTAAGTGTAGATAGGAAATAATGAAATCAGCTTCACTAAAAAACAGAAATGCTATTTAGAATTTCAAGAGAATCAGAAAATAAAGGTGACAAGCTATCCAGAGAGGTAAACCAGCATGTTAAAGAGGATACCAGGAATGGGCATGAGGATGAGGGAAAAGCTCATCAGTGAGGAGAATTACGTCTTCAGAGATATTGGAAAAAGTTGGCATGGTATTTCTTTTGTCTCCTTTGCTTTTCTACTTTTGAGTCATTCCAAAGGAAACAAACAAACAAACAAAAAACAAACAAATAAATAAATAAATAAAAGCATGAGATGAGAGTTCTACAATTGTTTTCACATAATGAAGAATTGATTCAGTAAGGATTCCTACAGACTATGGGAAAAGCATTAAACCCTCCTGGACAGTACATCGAAGATGGCTACAGAATGACTGGTGTTCTGGAAAATGTAAACACAAAACAAACACTTACTGTTACTTTCAATAGAAGAACTGTGAGAACTGGAAGATGAAAAAAAAAAAAAAAGGAGATAATTCTTAACACAATACATAATCTTTGCCTCACTGTTTTGTAGAGACTGAGATAATATGGCTTCCAAACCTTACCTATACAGGAAAAAAATAAAAATAAAATTAAAAAAAAAAAAATCTGCTGAGGAGTATAAAATACAAAGACATTAACATCAGGAAGCCCCTCAGCCACAAATTTCAGCAGACTAGGACTGTATTAAGTGTACACAGTTTCCCTTTGATCTCTTTCCTGGAGATCTGCCAGCAGCTACTGGTACTAAAGAAATTTTTAAATAAACTGGCAAAATTTTTCATTTCACATTTTTACTTAACAAATACACTGCCAGTGCAGGAATAAAATGCACCCAACCTCTCCTGCACTTTTTTATATGACACGCTTTATGTCTGGCATTGATATTCTATTTAGTTCTTAAATTTACTACAGGTAGAAAGCAACTAGAAAGTTCTTTGTGACCCCTGTCTTGCAATGCCAAAGGAGTAGATGATTTGCAGGATATGGACTTTTGAACTGGACATCTACTGGCCTTGGTCAGATCAGAGTGGGTGACATACAGCTATGACTGCACGAAACTGAACTTGATTGTGCATACTGTTCCTTTGGTTCTGTGCAAAGCACATCCATTATTTCTATGCACATCAATCATTTTTATAGAAGCTTTAAGCATTTTTTTTTCAAAACGGGAAATCTAGACTGAGATAGCTGAGCAACAGCTATAATATCATATTTTAAATATATCAGAATCTTGTAATCTTTAAAAATTGTGTGCTTGCTTCTACCTTCCTAGAAATATTACTGAAATAAAAAAGAAAAAGAAAGAAATTATGCTGTTTGACTAAGTAATCAATAATTATAGACCTAATAGCAATAAAAAGATCAGACTGACTGTGCTGTAGAAATAACACGAACAAATTTATCAGTATAAATTGGTAGACATGCAAGGCTATTTAAACAGTAGCTTCAAATAAGACTCTTCTGCTGTGTACTTAAACCAATGCAGTAAAAACGATCCTAAGTGGACAGTGAATTATGCTGCCCTCCGGAAATTTCAAGGTTCTCTTGTTTCTAAATTGCAGAAAAATGCATCTCATCCAAGTAGAATATAAAAAAATACTAAATACGTGATTGCTGAATAACTCTTCTTTTTAGTTATAGTCTTTATACATTGTGGAATTCAGTCTAGTGATTCTACGCCTGAGCAAAATTATATCCCAGAGCAAGAACTAGGCTTTTAACAGTGGCTCCTGATAAACGTACTAATCCAGTTAATGAAAGATTCTTCCTCTGCTTAATGGGAAACAGAAGTGCATCTTTCCTCCTTAGAAGAATCACAGTAAGTTGCCCATTAATGATCATCAGTCTTTTGATTAATACATTTTATTAGTACGATGTATTGTTTTCTTCCATGAAGCTTACTGTCACAGTTAATCTAAAAAACTCCCATGCTACATGCCATCTAAAAAAGTTGACTTTCTGTTCTGTTTTTTTAAAAAACAAACAGGGAGGCAAAAAATATATACATATATATGCATATATATGAGAGAGAGAGAGAGAGAGAGAGAGAGGAGGATGTGTGTAGTGCCTTACTGGTTATGAAAGCACAGAAAGAAAAAATAAAGGCATTGAGAAGTTCAGTACACATGCAACTTTATGTGATAGCAAATAATTCACCTGTATGAAGTTCAACAAGGCCAAGTGCCAGGTCCTGCACCTGGGGCACAACAACCCCAAGCAGAGCTACAGGCTGGGAGATGTGTGGTTAGAAAGCTGCCTGGCAGAGAAGGACCTGGGAGTATTGGTTGGTAGTCGGCTGAATATGAGCCAGCAGTGTGCTCAGGTGGCCAAGGCCAAAAGCAACCTGGCTTGTATAAGAAACAGAGTGGCCAGCAGGGCTAGGGAAGTGATTGTACTTGGCTCTGGTGAGGCCACACCTCGAGTACTCTGTTCAGTTTTGGGCTACTTGCTACAAGGACATGGAGGTGCTCGAGAGAGTCCAGAGAAGGGCAACGAAGCTGATGAGGGGTCTGGAGAACAAGTCTTACGAGGAGCGGCTGCGGGAGCTGAGATTGTTCAGCCTGGAAAAGAGCAGTCTCAAGGGCGACCTTATCGCACTCTACAGGTACCTTAAAGGAGGCTGTAGCGAGGTGGGGCTTGGTCTGTTCTCCCATGTGCCTGGTGACAGGACGAGGGGAAATGGGATAAAGTTGCGCCAGGGGAGGTTTAGGTTGGATATTAGGAAGAACTTCTTTATGGAAAGGGATGTTAGGCATTGGAATAGGCTGCCCAGGGAAGTGGTTGAGTCACCATCCCTGGAGGTCTTTGAAAGACATTTAGATGTAGAGCTTAGGAATATGGTTTAGTGGAGGACTTGTTAGTGTTAGGTCAGAGGTTGGACTCTGTGATCTTGGAGGTCTCTTCCAACCTAGACGATTCTGTGATGCTGTAATCTATTACAGTTGAGAAATGTACACTGCTAAATCACTCCTCTGTGGATAAATTCATGCTTTAAGACAATACATACTTAGAGCATGAGCAAATAGAAGTTAACAGAAATAAAGCTGCAATATAAAGCTAATTCTAAATACTCCATCTATATTTTTTTCCCATGTTCAAAGCAACGGTGCTTAACACTCTCAGCCAAAGATAAATTACCCCCTATTTATAGTGGAGTGCATATATTCAGACAGTTCCATTCAATAGATATTCTGTGTTTGATATTCTGACCACAGTTTACCTCCTTCTAATGTGTTTGCGTGGTCACACCCTTATTTTGTTCATACAGATGGCCTCTCACAAAAGGGAGAACAAACAATGTAATTACTCAACATAGAGAAGAAAAGATTTAAAGAAGACTTTTGTGTCAAAGGCTATGAAGTAAAACTAAAAATGAAAGCAGATGAATAGACTATAACTGAGGCTTTTATTTCTCCCAATAACCATGTTTCTAACGGCAACCTTTTCCCCCAGAAATCCATGGATACAGGTTCCCAAATACTATAAATGAGCAAGAAGAAACAGAAATGGAAGCAAAAACTTGATGAATACAAACTGAGGGAATGGGTAATCTGTCAACAAATTCTGAAAGAACTGGTCTTTGAAGTTATTGTATTTGTAACAGTAGTACCATATTACTATGTGAATTTAAGATTTACATTTAAGAAGAAACAGGAGGAAGAAGTTATTCAAGTAATCAGAGATCTATAATGTACGGCTTTAGAACAAATAAATAATTAGAAAAAGCATAGAAAGAAAAATAAACTTTAAATCAAAATATGATTACCCAGGTAATAAGTTAACTGATAATTTATTTATTTGATAGCTGAAGGACATGGAGGAAGAATGTACTTCAAATAATCTTTCTGGATGTCAGCAGAACATTTAATGTTATGTACACAGATCAACCATTAGTGAACATAAAGAGTGTGATGATGGATACAATAAATGTAGACCAGATAATGACTGATCAGGAAGATGCAGTGGTAAAGGAAATATGCGGCTAAGATGATGTTACTACTAAAGCTTGTTAAAACATCAGTTTTAAGTACTACCACAGTATGTTTACTGGTTTATACCGACGACATAACATCAAAAGGCCCTGTCTTGTCAGAGCAAGGTCTGAAGGACACGTGGAGAGAAACAGATAACCTGAAGTACACTGGTAATACAAACAGTAGTAAAAACAGTATCTGACTTTAAGAAGTGTTTTTGTATAAGGATCAGGTCAGAAACCTGTTAGAAGTTGAACTTTCCGAATTAGAAAATTCAAAACCAAAAATGTCTGGATGTAGTTGAGTATTAGTGCCATTGCACGTGAGACTGGCAAGCTAATACATTTTTTTTGTTTTTTCCTTCATCTTCAAAAATATACAAGAATTAGAGTTGGTGAGTACCTATATAAGGATTATCCAAAAAAAAAAAAGAGAAAAAAGAGTCTACCAAGATGCATTGGAGGAGGGGAGAAGACTTCTGCACTCATAAGTATATCAGGATAAGGGAAATTGCTTATTGCACTGGCTTATAGCCAGGACATTATTTCCTTTGAAATATTTGTAGTCACACTTAAATGTATTTCACTCATCTCTATATGTTAATTATAGTTTAACTAGAATATTTATTGAAGTTTTTCTGCAACAGATGCTGTCACATAATGCAACTTACCAGCTGTGTTGACACTATAGTTTCAACAGTCCAATATGCAAATCCTTAAAATCCTTCCTGTTTCTCTTCAAAGCCAATGGCAGAAAGCATTTTTCAACACAAAAAACAATACATCCCTGTGTGTTAGAAAAAACACCATAATATGTTTTCCTGAAACTACCATTTCACAGTGACCACATAGTTGAGGTATGACCCAAAGGAAACATTTACATTTCAAATTACATTTTATTCTTGGCAAAAGGAGTCACAAATACATCAAGCTGTCACAGTTGTGACACACACTTCATTTGCAAGAGAAAATCATGATGTTATAAAGTCTGACATGGAAAAAGAAGTTCAATATACACCACAGAAGAAATAGGCATTCATAAAGTCAGAAATTAAGTGGTGTAGGATACATGCAGAGCATCAGACCACTGCGACTAACTGTGTCTCACCCCGAGTTACTCGTTGGAGTAACTGAACCATTCTGCTTGAACAAATCAACTGCACTGAGCAATCAAACCCAAATATCTAGAAACCCATTCCAGTATCCTAAACTTTAGAAGATATAAATCTTACTAAATTCCCTCCAACTAAGGAGCTTTGGAGAAGCCGTTTGTTTTTCTGGAACTAATAGAATCCCAAACGGTAAAATAGTATTTTGTTTGAAAATGTTTGCCATGACAATAAATAAAAATGTGTACATAATTGCCCGCCCCCCCCCCCTTTTTTTTCTTTAGGGCTCTTCCTAATCGTGGCACAGCTTTGCTCCTCATATTACTTGTATCATGAACAGGTTTTGGATTTTGTTGTTGTTGGGCTTTTGGCATAATAACCATAAGCATCATCTCTAGAGGCCTAAAAAGGAAGTCATTGAGACCAATCATCCTCTCAATGACATTTAGACTCTCATTCAGTTTCTGGCAAAAGGAAAAGAAATATGATAGAAACTGGTTTTGATCAAAATTAAGCTTTTTCTAATCCAATGAACTGGCATAATTTAAGAGCAACCTCTTCCTTCCCTTTGAGAAATTACACCTCCCTATTACTAAGGAGCACTTCACATAAATTGACTTTTTCAAAATGACAATACTAATGACCGGTAACTGATAACGGAATGAAACTGAATTAATGAGCACCCTCAGACAAGAGCACCATCATCAGACAAGAGAAAAATTACTCTATGGGACTGGAGAACTGAACTTTCTCTCAAATACATAAACACAGAGATTTTTTAAATGTGTGTTTAACACCCACCCTCCAACCCCCAGAATACAAAAACAGCATTCATTAAAGGGATTTGGAGAAGAAAACATACCTGAATCTTCTCTTCATGATGAATGCTACATAGCTGACATACAGGACTAGGCACAGTATTATATTACTAGGGTAAGATACATGTAGACTGATAGTCTTTTTCAATTACTGCTGCATGGCATCAGACTTGAAGCAGTTCTGGATCAAGAACTTTTTTTTTTCTTTTTTCTTTTTTCCCCCTTTTCCTTTTTTTTAATATGAACACAGATATTGCTGGGGGGAAATTCTAACTCTGCGCTCTAAGTTTGCTGCCTTAAAAAGACTGTTCAAGTTTTGTTTCAATATTTAATGAGTTCTCTATGATAATTCAAAAGAATGTCTAGAAAGAGACCATTACAGAAGTAGTCTCTCTTTTATGGATGACATGAAAGGGATATGGATAGTTAAATTAACAGTTAATCAGGGCATCTGAGAGAATTTGACTAATGCATTGAACATTAACTTTACAAACATGCTCTTGCAAATCAAGGAGGGCTTTTTTTCCCCCGTCTCCTTTAAAATAATATTTTAGTGATATTTTTCATTCATCAAAGCAAAAAGCTGGTGATATTTCATGAGAACCCTTAAACTCTGAAAAGAGAAGCAACTACTTGAGCCTTTTATTTTTTGAGTAAGGAAAAATCTTATTTTTGCTTATTTGTTTTTATGCAATTTGAACAGTATATTGTGGCAGCTAAATGAAAAAAAAAAAGTAAAAAAGTTTTGCATGTTCTTAGTTATAACCTATGAGTACATTTGGAGATACTCCACAGTGACAGCATAGAAGTAATGAATGCAGAAATGAAAAGAAAGTTCTTTATTCATCTTACTTCTTAATGGATTTTGTAAACTGGTTAAAACCAGATTTCAGCTCTTCTCCTGTCTTTCCTCGGAATCTCTATGAGATAGCAACATCTCAGATAACTATCTAGATCAAAAGGGGTTTTGTCAGGCCAGGTATCAAAAAGGCACTAGGAGAGAAATCCTTCAGAACCTGCCACACAATGAAAACAAACAGACTTCTGATACTTCAAATCCCATTACTAATTTACGAAGCAGAGACAAATCCATACTCTGAAGTGCATTTGAAGAATGCATTGCTAAGTGACTGGAAGATTGATTGCGTGCTTTCATTCTGAAAGATGCAATTTCCCCACTAATTTTGTGGGTGTATATTTTCTCCTTTTCAAACTTCTTGATAGCAGCCATAAATCCCCCCCATTTTAAAAAAGATAAAAAGTGTGCTTTGGTTCAAAAAAAAAAAAAAAGAGCCCCCTCTAAAAAGGACTTGTATTTGTCTTATTCACTTAAGTGCTACACAAAAACATAAAATTCCTTTTACATTTACTAACAAATAAAAATGCATACTACTGCATTTTCTGTAAATCTGAATAAATATACGTAAACTAGTGCTTTAAAAAGAGCATTGACAAGTTTGATTTGTGCACCGTATTAGAATATAAGTGCTCAGATTATCATTAATTTATACATTTTCACAAGATTTCATGGTGTTCCAGAAAAACGCATTATGAAAATATATTCAAGAAATGGAATCAAGGAATGATTAGAACAAAAAATTCTAAAAGTTAAATGTTCTTTCTTCGCTGAATAGACATGAATAAAATTCCAAAATCCAGCACAAAAGGTAAATGTCCCCAAACTTGTGTGTTTTCTTAAATCCTCTCTCTCTCCCTCTCTCTCTTTCTATAATCAAAGAAACTACTCTTTCATTAGACCATTTCTCATAAAACATTTTGCATTGCCCTCAGCATAAAGTCCTGTCTCTCTGCCCTCATTATAAAGTTTAAATGAACCGTTAGCCTTTCAGAGCTCTGTAGTAACTCAGCCTAAAGGGCTCTACCTGTACATTGAGTGGGTAAAAAAGGATGTCTCCTGTTTTTCGAGATTAGATAAATTACAAGTTAATGAAAATAGGTTGTCTTAAGCTACACTGTCTTCAGAATTAGCAGAAAAAAATCTTTCCATTTTTTCTTACTTTATGTAGGAACCCTGCTCTTAGAGCTACATGTGATAATCAGTTATTTAAAATAAATATTATAAAAGGAAGAAAAGTAATCTTATAGTATAGAAACTAAAGCGAAAGTGTCTTGCTTTATCATACAACAAAACTCTTACTAATAATAAAGGTATGGGATGAGGTGTACTGGAAAAGACATAAGGAAACAGATCAATTTTCTTAATTTTCTTATCATTTCCAGAGTGTGCATGTTCCCTATGTTAAAGGGAAAAAAAAAAAAAAAAAAAAGGAAAGACACTCCCACCAACATATGAATTATGATTTCATGTTTCCTCTAACTGTGGTATACATTTTAGATAACAGGTCTGTTTATTGAACCAAACAGATTTTAGTTATGTGAAGCTGATGGAGCATATAACTCATTCTGAACACACCAGGCGACTTCAAGGAGCAGAGAATGCTAACTTCTATGTCAGTAATTTGCAGTAATAAAAAGCTGTTACTAAATCAATGTCTCACTTGGAAAATAAATGTCTCCATTTCACCTTGCAGTTAAGGTGGTGGCAAGAGGCCACTATCTCATGACCTCCTGTTAATATCAGCCCAATCTCAGACATTATGTACAGTAAACCCTGCTCAAAAGACTAACTACCGTTGTTGTGGTTTAACCTGGCCGGCAGCTAAACACTACACAGCCGTTCGCTCACCCTCCCCCCTCCCTCTCTGGGATGGGGGAGAGAAACAAGAAAAACTGAAGCCTGTGGGTTGAGATAGAGACAGTTTATTAGGGACAGAAAAATAAAATAATAATAATAGTATGTACAAAACAAGTGATGCACAATGCAATTGCTCACCACCCGCTGACCGATGCCCAGCTCAACCCCGAGCAGCCGGCGCCCCACCCCGGCTAGCCACCCCTATATATTGTTGAGCATGACATCGGATGGTATGGAATACCCCTTTGGCCAGTTTGGGTCAGCTGTCCTGGGTCTGTCCCCTCCCAGCTCCTGCTGCACCCCCAGCCTGCCCGCTGGCAGGACAGAGCGAGGAGCTGAAAAGTCCTTGGCTTGGTGTAAGCACTGCTCTGCAGCAGTTAAAACATCAGCATGTTATCAGCACTCTTCTCATCCTAATCCAAAACACAGCACCCTACCAGCTACTGGGAGGAAAATTAACTCTATCCTAACTGAAACCAGGACAACCGTTTTCTGAACTCATCCTCAAAAACAAAAAACAAACAACAACAAAAAAATTGCAGAGAGACAGGCTGGTAATCTATAGATAACACAATATTCAACTTGTTCTAGGCAATCTGGACACTAAGTATTCTCCAAATTCTTAACCAAGTAATTAGTAATTTCTGTATTAAAATTACTGGAACTATGAACAGACGTTAGCTGGTTGTCAGATAACTTTTCAGCTTCATGGCAGGCTTTTACAACGTATGGCCAACCACTATTATTTTAAAGGTACACAAGAGACAGGAGCAATACCAACATCAACCCCTCAACAACATGCAGCATGTTGATAGCAGACATGAAATTAAGATTCACGTTTCTAATGAACTTTTATGGAGGACAAAGTTAAACAAACAAACACCTCATAGAAATAACTCCAATAAACTATTAAAAAAAAAAAGTTCCCCACTTCCACACCCAAGTATTTTCATTTTTCCCATTTATTTTTCCCTTTTTCAAAATCAGAACACAGAGAACAAGCTAAATCAAATAAATAAAGAAGTATAGAATTGGAGTCAACCTTTTAATTGCTGTATGATGCAACAACCCTGTACCAGAGAAACCATTAATTTGACAGAAAATGATGCTTATTTTTTCAAGTGATTTAGAATTCAATAAAAATTTAATGAATAATGTTCCATGACTCCCTGTTGGGAGACTAAGTCCTAAGATCCCTGGAAGTTGAGGTTTCAGGATTCCATAAGGGAGATAGCTACAGGATAGCTATAGGAAGACCCACGTGGCTGAGCTCTAGGCTCTACAGGAAAACAATATTCTAGACACCAAGCTGTTCTAGTGCTCATAGCCACAAAATCACAAAATAGCTGAGGTTAGACGGGAAGTCTTGAGATCATCTAGTCCAAATTCACTGCTCAAGCAGGGTCAGCTAGGGCAGCTTGTCCAGGATCATGTCCAGCTGGGTTTTGAATATTTCCAAGCATGGAGAGTCCAAAACCTCTCTGGGTAACCTGTACTAATGGCCACTCACCCACACAGTAAATGAGGGTTTTTTGTGTGTGTTGGGAGAGAATGTAATGTGTTTTAATTTTTTGTCCATTGGATCTTGTCTTATCACTAGACACTACCAAGAGTCTGTCTCCACCTTCGTCATTCACTCCGATCAGGTATTTATACACATGGATAAGATCCTCCCCCTGAGCCTTCTCTTCTCCAGGCTGAACAGTCCCAGCTCAGTCTCTCCTCATCTGAATTATGCTCAAGACCTTTAATGACCTTTAATAATCTTTGTGGTCCTGTGCTGGGCTCATTCTGCTAAGTCTGTATTTTTCTTGTACTGAGGAGCTCAGAACTGGGCACAGTACTCTATCTGGGGCCTCACCAGTGCTGAAGACCCCCACATCCTTCTCAGCAAGCTGATTTCCAGTCAGGCAGCCTCTCATATTTACTGGTGCCTGGCGTTACTCCTCCCAAGATGCAGACTTTTACATTTTCCTTTTCTGAACTTCAAGATGTTCATTTCAGACCATTCCTCCAGCCTGTCCATGTCCCTCTGAACGGTGACACAAACATCTGGTGTATCAGCCACTCCTCAGGTATCCAGGGAAGTCCAGTACATTGTGACTTTCAGACACATGAAGAATTTCCCTGTTGATCTACATGAGCTTGCACCTTACCACATAATCACAGGTGTAATGCTCTTCAAACAAATGCTTCTTTAATGTTTTAAAGAGATAAGGAATTCACTTGGAATTAAGTGAAATTCACTTGGAATTAAGTGAAATTGAATTCTGTGACCTACACAGTCACTAGCACCACTAACCTTTTCTACATTCTTGACACTTAGTCTTATACAAGTCACAGCAGTAAGCCCTGATGCAAAATACTACAATTTACCACAAACTTTAAATGAAACTTAGCCCACTTTCAAAATCAATGCATTCCATTTATTGCAAATAACTATTATATGTAGATTTTTATTTTATTTTATTTTTGTAGAAGTACAGTCAGCATGCTGTAATCTTCCTACCATACAGCAAAAGGCAAGACACCATGCAAAATTTTACTACTCTCAGGGAACAGACCATCAAAATATAGATTTGTTTTACGTACATCATACTTTTGGGTTTATGCAATAATTACCATATACTAAAATTTATGATCTTAACTGTAGCTGTTTAAAAATAACATTTTCTTTTCTTTTCCCCACTTCTAAAATTAGGACCCATAAAATGACTGAGTGCTGCAGTCTGACAAGGCAGATTCTTCACACACACCAGTTAGCACTAATTCTGTATGTATGTTATCTATGTATATATGGAGAGTGAGCAAGGCAAAAACATATATTATGTTTGAATAAACATTAACAACAAATAAGCATTTTTATATGCAATTTTATCAAATGACACAACTTCAAGTTAAAAATTAAAACATTTTTAAGTTACTAACTAAAATTAATAATAAAAATAAAAATCCCATCAGAAACAAGAGCACCAATTCATCAAAATTGACATTATAAAAAACAAGTGATGTTTACCATATCTTTTTCCACTGGCAAACATATTTACCCAAGTGTGTGAGCTAGCACTATTTCATCATCTAGCATTATACCATTTCTTCTGTGGATGAACTGAAAGGAATTTATCATTTCAGAGAAAAATCTGTGTGATAAAAATCAAGTCAACAGCCATCAGCCTCTTTTGACCTAACAATAAATGTTGCCACTAGCTAGCCTATGTGTCAAAACATGGTTTTCATGCTATGATTTGCAAAGCAAGGAATAGTTTCCTGGTTAGGAAACGTAAATTTCTTATGCTGGTGAGAACTGCAAGAAATGAAATTTTAAGTTAATAAAAAAATTTAACAGCAACATTCTCTCTCTCTGCCTATCTCTCCTAAATACAGAGCAGACATCCTTCAATGAATTCTCATTTATTCACTGTCCAGGCTATTACATTCAAGCTGGAACTAATGGAATTTGCAGAACAAAATTCCTTCTCATTTATAAGTTGTCAACAGGAAATCATTTAATTTTTATTTTATTTAACATTCACAAAGCATCCATAATGTGCTACTCTTACTATTTATTTAATTTTTCTTTTCTGTTACATTTCTAACTATAAATGTGACTATCCTAACATTTTCAGTATATCAAATATTCATAGGAAAAGTAGGTTAGATGTTAGGATGAAAACAGTAGCATGATTTTTTTATTTTTAGATGCTTCGGGGGAAATCCTAGTCCAACTCAAGTCAGTATACTGACCTCAACAAGATAAAGGGAATCTGAGCTTATTAATATTTTCAGTGTATCTACACCTTTAGGTTTCCTTATAAAATCAGTTTTAGTGTTATATGCAATATCAGAACATGTTAAGATAAACTATTCACTTGATCTGCAGGTACTCCTGAGCAAAATACAGCCAAAATGCAAACAAAAAAGCAGTTTTCAACAAAATCACAAGGTCTGTTGCACATGAAATCCCATGAAAAACAGTTAGTTGAAATCTCTAACAGAATGTATACTGCAACTGATCTAAATGAACAATTCACTAACCAAAAGGCAACAGGATTCAACAAAATGTGGACTACCTACCTTAAATATGCAAGAGCCAATGGAAACAACACAGTGCAGTTAAGATTCATTGGAGCAATACTTAGATCTAGCCACAAATACTGTGTAGAAAGGCAAGGAAGCATGGAAAGCATATCACTGGGTTAAGAAGCTGACAAATCAATCAAGATATGAAAAAGACTTGAAATATATGCAACAATCTGAGAGATTTAGTATGATATAGTGGCAAAATAAGATTGGCAGATGAGCTTTATGCTGCTTGTTCTATCTACTTCATCTTCCATGAATGTATTATAAATGTACAGGTAATCTGTACTTCCAAATTTTAACAAAAACTGCCATTTAAGTGTTTATTCGCTAAGATTCATTACATTTATTTGATAACAAAATAAATATCCATGAATTTGTACATAAATCTAGTGGTACTTTATAACTACCAGTGATATGTATAACCTTCTAATGTGTTGATACTGCAATTTCATAACTCAGTCATCACATAGCGATGTGAGAGACTTTCACAGGTAGTACCACACAATATTTCTCTGTATAATTATTAAATGTGAAAAACTGAGTCACAAAGAAATTCTGTCAGACATATTTGGTACCAAGACTGTTGAAGGCAGGATACTATATATTATTTATATCTGAAGAAGTGATCGTCTCTTTTTCTGAAAAATAATGATATCAAAAAATCCCTGTAGAAAATGTACTTCAGTTTTATAGTATCAGAAGTGGTTTAAAGCTAGTTTAACCTAAATTAGCAGTAATTCCAAACCAGACACCCACAATTGATATATAAATATGCATCCCACTTTAATATCAATTTTAACTTTAGCCACTGCTCTTGAAAATATTAAAATTAGAAGTTATATATGTATCCTCCTCAAACTTCATGTCTTTAGCCTACATAATAACAAAATTCTAGAAATCATTGAAGTGGGAAAGTCAAACAATTCCAAATAGCTCTAAGGAAAATTGTGATAGGTTTGTAAAGCAGAGAGAACTATACGGCAGAGAAGGGAAGGGCAGGAGCTATCAGAGTCACGGGGACTAACTACTGTACTGTATTTCCTGGATTTTAACTGTTCATCCTGAAGTAATTCCTATGTTATATGTGTGCAATTCAGACCAGTAATTTTGAAACACCTTCAAGTAGAAGAGCAGAAGGTAAAACCTAGGTCCTTTGAACTACAGAGCATAAAACTGAGAGCCAAATGTAGACATGCTCTCATTTAGAGTCTTGGCAAATTTACAGCAAAACTGATATGTACCTGATACTTGATATTCAGCTTGTTGTCCAATGCGCTGACCACTCCTATTTGGATTCAATGACATGACACTAAAGCAATGCACAAAATACATATTTGGTCTGTCCAGGTGGAGCAAAAACTTGAATCAGATACACAGTAAGATGTTCCTTCCTAAAATGTCTATGTCAAATAAAGCAGAATAGCAGCCCCTACAAGTAAACCTCTTCTCATCCTCAGAAGAAGAATGACTAGGATAATCTAAATGAACATCTGCCACTCCAATAGCTCTGGAGCCCCTATGGTACTTCTTTCTTATAACATTCATTTTCTCCTGTCCCAAGAAAGGGTTTGGACTGTGAATGAAGTTCATATAATCCTATCTGGTCACTTCTAACAAGGCATATCAGTATTGTTCTTCCATAAAAAAAATAACCCCAGGAATATATTTAATTTCCAAATATCTGTTACTGCTATAGTGTTGCTACAAATTTTATTTTTCATCCTGCTGGGTGCAGAACAAGACACCAAGACACCAACTCATTCTACACTCTCTTTGGTCCTTCACATAGATAACTAGAGCATAAATTAAGAAAAGTCTGCTATGCATCCGCTGGAGACATTTATGCAGTGAAGTAACTGTCTAAAGATTACTTGCCTTTTCGCATTCCCAATCCTTATTTCTTCTTCCCTTTTGCCAAACTCTCTGTGACTTTTTCTTTCCTTTTTTTTTATTTTTTTTAATATCTTTTGAGCAGTTCTGTCAGCATGTTTTGGAACCTTTTCTAATCTAAGATTTCATTATCTTCTTTCCTTTATCTCTGAATGGTCTGTCACTTGCAATACCCATCACAATGAACTACCTGAGTGCATCTTTGATTTTCAGCTGCCAACTGAGACGGCCAAGGTCCAATTTTTTTTCCCCTTCCCACTCCTTTTCCCATAGTCAGCAACTACCTTTTTTTTTTATTTTATTTTATTTATTATTTTCACATAGCAAAGGTACTGACCCTGAATGGACCTGAGTGCTTTTAGAGATAAAAGACACTCAAGGACACTCAGTTGTTCACAGGAACAAGAAAAAGTTTGAAAATGTAAGTAAGTTACAATGACTCCTACAGAATGAACGCTGATACAGATAACTGTTATGAAGTCATGCCCCTAACTGAATGAAACAAAATCTTTTAAATAAACAACTTGTAAACTAAAAATTAACTGGCAATGAGATGAATGTACTTGTTTATTAGAGGTAACTAACATCATAATATTGATTGATAGAAAAGCCCAGGTCTCATTTTGAAACAGATGCTTAAGTTGTTTTTGTACAGGGGAAAAAAATGTGCTTTTACTTGAAGGAGGTCTGGAGACAAGGAATGGCTCCAGAATAATGGGCAGGTGATTGTATCAGTAAAATATTCCATCTGAGCTTTGAAGTCCTTCTAAAAAACTGGTACTTCAAGCACAAATGCATAACTGCATTCAACTAACTCAGAGGTCAGTGTAAGTCCATCTAAACATATCCACTAGTTAATTCTCTTTTTTTTTTTTTTTTCCCACAATTGTTTCATTAAAAATTATCCTTAGGAGACAAAACAGATGAATATTTGCATATGAAAGGACAGAAAGGAACATTATTTAAAAATTGTCGATATATATTTTTACGGTTTATATCCTGGAAAATAACCAATTATTAGAGAAAGCCAAAAGACAAGTCAAGGAGGTGCCAGGAGGAGGAGAATTTGGGAAGTCTGTAAGCTGTCATACTTTCTTCTTTAAAGTAAAATGGAGAAAAAGGGGGAAAAGGGAGAGGAAGGGGGAAAAGGGTAAAATAAAATAACTGGTTAATGAGGCAATATGAGGGCACTAGGACACACCAAAGATGACAGGACACCAAGACTGCAAAATGTCCATTATCCTGAAGAGAAGTATAATGAAAGCCTTTTATATATGAAATATTACCCTATGGGGATATGAAAAATGACTAGAGATGCACTTCGAGAAAACAGTGAAATCTTAAAGCTGGTAAGACAGAGGACAGATAACTGAAGGTACACAGGTGTTTGCTGAACAGGAGGATAAGAAAATAAGTTCTGAATAAGATGCCTAAGAGCTAATTTATATTTTTTTTAATAAAATGTGAGGGAAAGACAGAGGGACATACTGATTCACAAGAGTGTGAGAAGATCATGAAGATAAATAGGTATTTTACGGATAGGCTTTGAGAGATGCATTTTGGGATCTTCTATTTATGAGGGAAATATATTAGAAGTAAAAATTGCATTTCACTCTGTGAAATTTTAAAATTTTAAAATAGATGCTTGTACAACTGTAAGAGAGCTAAATACTTTTCTAAGGATGAATCTCCTACAAAAGAAGAGGAAAATTAGGCAAAAAACATGTAAAAGAATTAAGAGATCCATGAAAGGTAAGATGTAAAAAAAACTAAAGCCAATGCATTGTTATTGATAGAAACAGTAATCTGAAAGGATCCAGTGTCAGACAAAAAAAAAAAACTGTATCTAATTTGGTGTAAAACAAACTGACACCGAGAAACAACTACACATCTGCACACTATACAAAACAATAAGAAGCTATCTAACCTGAATTTCAAATTGATGCAAAGTATCTTCATGATGCACAGAAGAAAATGTAATTTATTCTCCAATGAACACATATGAATAAAGTACAAATTGAAAGTTACTAGTTGAGTAGTGTTAACTATTTAAATACCCTTTTAATAAATAAATAGAAATGCCTACATTTAAATTACACTGTCCAAACTTCAATAAATATCTCCCAATAACGGGAAAAAATCTGTGACTTATGCTTTGCTAGAGAAATGCCTTATGATAAAATTATGCATTATTCCTTCTTAATAATTATGATTGGAAATGAATTTATACAGCAGAAAGAATGAAGACAAGTAAAGCTGAAAAAAAAGATAGTAACCCCATTCTTAAGTTATATTCTCTGTGTTGTTGTAAGCTCTACAGGCTCTGAATATTGGACCTACACACAAAAAGCCATTTCCTCGAAGGATATTCAAATCCACACATCTACATGAAAACTGTTCCTTGTCTTGCCGCTTGACTTAGATATCTTGCTGACTTAAAAACTAAAACTGAAACATATCACTTGTGAAGGTGATGCTCATTGCAAAAATATTAAGTACAATGCTGGATAACATGCTAACGTAGATGCTACAGTTACAGTATGCATTCATTCACCCACTGCTGATTTTACGGTCTTTTGGTAAACTACCCACCTGCATTTGTCAAGAGGTTTAAACCCTACCCATATTTATTAGTTATTGTCTTCCATTTATTTTTCAATATTTAATCTAATATAATGTGTATTTTTTCAGAATAAAATAATTTCTATCTTAATTTTTATCATCTGTATATCTATCTATAATATAACAACTTTCATTCTTTTTTTTTTTCTTTTTTTTTTCTGAAGTAAAGTCCAATAACCCCAGGGTGTAATTTTTAGTCAATGTAAAAGGGAAAAAAAAAATCATAATTCATAGCCAGACTGCCATTAACAGAGTAAAATTCACAGCTGTGTTACAACAAGCAAGAAATTCAACATTCCTGAAATGTGAGGAAAAATTATTTAATAAGGGGTTTTACAATTTTCAAATTCTTCTTTTAATTTCAAAGCTGAAAAACACATTTCCTTTCCAAGGGGAAATCTTTCAACACTCAGATCATAGTAAGTCTATTAAACTTATTTGCTATTAAAAACAAGACTAACCACCAATACATTTCTAATAATCTTAATGAGTAGAAAGAATGCTTCTGTAGAGAAAACACACAAACAAAAAAACATTGTATTGGGCTCACGTAGCAAAGCTTTGGTAGCTGGGGGGCTGCAGGGAGGGTCCCATGTTACATCAGAGCCAGCTCCAGCTGGCTCCAAAAGGGACCTGCCACTGGCCAGAGCCAAGCCAGTGACCGACACTAGCCGACACCTCTCTCTGAAAGAGAAGATTTAAGAAAGGGGTAAAAAAAATGCTGCACCACAGCAGCTGGAAGAGAGAGAAATGAGAAATGGGGAGAACCAACCCTGCAGACACCAAGATCAGTGCAGAAGGAGGGCAGGAGGCATGCAGCAGAAGTTCCCCTGCGGCCTGTGGAGAGGCCCCTGGTGGAGCAGGCTGTCCCCCTGCAGACCATGGGTCCCACATGGAGCAGATCTCCACACTGCAGCCCATGGAGGAGCCCCCGGTGGAGCAGGTGGATGTGGCCTGGAGGAGGCTGCGGCCCATGGAGAGCCCCCACAGGAGCAGGCCCTGGGCCGGAGCTGCAGCCCGTGGAGAGGAGCCCACGCAGGAGCAGGGGTCTGGGGGGAGCTGCTGCCTGTGGGGGACCCGTGCTGGAGCAGTTTGCTCCTGAGGGATGGACCCCGTGGTACAGAGCCGTGTGGGAGCAGTTCTTGAAGAGCTGCTGCCTGTGGGCAGCCCCCCCAGGCTCAGTTCGGGAAGGACGGCATCCCGTGGGTGGGAGGGACCCCGCGTGGAGCAGGGGCAGAGAGGGACCGTGAACCCTGAAGGAGCAGCAGAGACAAAGCGTGAGGGACTGACCACAGCCCCCATTACACACTCCCTTGCACGGCTCAGAGAGGGAAGGTACAAGAGGGTGGATTCAGGGGGAAGGTGGGTTTAGAGGAAATTCTTTACTAGAAAGGAAAACAAAACCTTAACAGACTTTCAAGGTAACTAAAATAAGTCCTCTCATACTTCCATTTAAATTAGGTTTTAAGGTCCTTTAACAAACACCTTTCATTTTTTTCCCATGAAGTGCAAGCGTGAATCAGTATCTTCTTTCTAGACATTAATTATTTCAAGCAGTTCAGCATGTTTTCCACACAGTAGTCATACTTCACATCTACTTACTTGGCAAAGACTGAATCTCATTTAAACATTTAGTTTTATTTTGAGCTAACAAATATTTCCTTCCACACTCCCTTACAGTTCTCTGGACACAGGTTTTTTTTTTTAAAAAAAATGATTATACAAAGATTCTGGTGAATCCTAAGGGACTTGCACGTGCTGTGAATTTACACTCACAAAAAGCCAGAGTAACCTCCTGATGGTCATTCTTCACTGTATATAGCAGGTTCAAGAACAAAACTGCCATCCCTCACATCCTCACAGCCATCTATCAGGTAATGTAGATGCAAAAAGGGTTTTCCCTTCCAGGAGGACAAACACAAAGCTGAGACAACAAATACACTCCATATCAACCTATTTTGCAAAGCTAAACCAGACTTACGACATCATGAATCCTTGCAGTGGTTTCTGCATAGGGAGAATTCCACACACCAGAATCGATTGCAATCTTTTTAAAAATGTTTCCAATAATAAAGAAGTACTGAAATTCAGTGTTCTGCTTTGCAGTATGATTTTAAAATGCAATTATCACTGTTAGCTATTATTACCCGAAAGACATGGCCAACCTTACTGCAGAGCCAAATTTCCCATCTTGGTACAAGAGGATTCAATACTAATTATTATTCCAAGCTGTATATAAGAGGGGAAATATTGCAGAAGCAATGGAAAGAGATCTGAGGAGCAGCAGTAATCATCTGGCTCCCAAAACAGATTTTGGCAATATATAGAGATTAAACATGTATTAGTCAAGCAGCCTAAAAAATACTGGAATCCCTGGACTTGCTATGTTGTCCAAGATAATTCTGGATACATACCATATTTGATGGTCAAGAAATACGCAATGAAATGCAGCCACACAGAATGATGATGATACTCCGCATTCAATTCACCACATTATTTTTCACACATTTATTACACACATTTTATTACAAACATATCAACTTAATCTTACACAGTTAAAAAAAAAAAAAAAAAAGAGGAATGCAATGATGTTTTGCAACCTTCTACCCTTCTACCTAAAATCCTGAGTTTTCAAAATTAAAGAACTTTGGAGAGAAAAGGCCTGAAAAATCTCTTCATTGTAGGGACTTGTATTTTGTTGAAATGAGAACCATAATAACCAGTTTTAATGGGGCTTCTGGTATGGCTCCTCACATCGAACTCATCATGATGTTAAAAACATCAACCAGTAGTAAATTATATCCTTTGAGTATCTAAAAATACTGTATCATTCCAAAGACCCATGTAGATGAACTCCTAGTTAAAAGAACAGGAATGACATAATATAAAAAGGTTGGTAGCTGATGGTTCCCAATGGGCTCACTGTGAAATAACCCACAGCAAACAGTTAGGGTCACAGCTAAGACCCACAAATTCAGAATGTTTAGCTTTGCTTATTTTTAAAAAGAACCCAAACAAACAAACAAAACAAATAAATTAACCTTTCTCTGCATTTAAGATAAATGAGAAAGAAAAATAGGTTCCTCTTGAACCTCCATTCCTTCTTCCATATATGAGTTACAGCACTCACCTAAATTTGAAAGTTAAATCAAAATCGTGATTTATAATTATAAATAAAAAAAGAATCATATTTGGCTGTTCATACTGACATTTAGAAAGTAAAACTTATCTATCTACCATATTCTGGTAGATTATGACTCTGCCAAGTCATAATAGTGTGAAGCAACACCTAGAAACATTTACAATTCAAGCTAATAACCAGCCTTACTATAGATTTCAAATAAGCAAGAGTACAGGAAAAAAGAAAAAAATGAAATAATGGTTGTGGTGTCACTGCCAGGGGGCATCTAGAACAGAGGAATGAGAGCTGATTACAGTTCTTATGATACAGATGATTTCTGGTTTGGCCTCCTAAGTAATCATCTGATGCATCAACATCACAACAGTCGCTAAATCAGCGACACCCTCCTGCCTCTTCTGTTCTTTGGTCCCACCATTCATGCACCCCTCACAGTTCTCAGCTTCAACAGAAAAGCAAACACATACAATACAGAAACATCAAAATGTTCTACCACCATGTATCTGGAGATGTTAAAAAAAAAATGTACTGCTATCAATTTTTTGTTTAAGCAAAGATGACAGTTTAGCAGCATTGTGTCTATCTGTAATAACTCAGGAACAGGGACAATCTTCCAAAATAATCTAGGATGATATAAAAATACTATGTTTTTGTATTGTTTTTTGTCATCTATAGCTGGTATACAAGATTGGTTTCTTTTGACAAAATCAGGTTTTTCAAGAAGTAATAAATTAAGGTTGGTTACAAAACCACCTTTCTTTATCCTACCTTGTCATCTGAAACTTTGAAAATTTAAGACAGAAGTCATGGTAAACTTGATGTCATGCAAATATGCTAGATCATCCAATAAATCTAATGTAATCCAAGTACCAAAATGCCTCATGAGGGAGAGTAGCATTCAAGTTGTTCGACCTTCTGAATTCTGAGACAAGGAACCATTTTCATCAAGTTAAAAAAGCTATTTTTTGCTGCTTATGTAAAAACATTTTCATTCAGGAAGCTTTAGTAAGCTATTTGGATAAAAATAATAATTTAAATCGTAATTATTGGAACATAAAAAGCTATACTGACCCTAGAGCTCTTTGTTTAGGCTTATGCATCAGTATATTCCTTCCAGGTTTAATATTCAACCAGCCAGGCAGTCTAAGAGTACTTAGGGATTTAGCTGTAACTAACATTTGCTTAACACTTACCCCAAGCCATAGTGTTGGTATTTAAAACAGGCTAACGCTGAAAATTCATTTAAAGGTCCACTTCACTCTGCATTTTTTCACAAATATCTCACTGATTAAAATGATTGAAAATATTATAAATAAATAAAATAGAATGAACAATAATCCCCTTATGTTCATTACATGCTTGTGGCCTGAGATACCCCACATTTTCAGAAATTGTTCAAAACTATAAAAATTCCTGTCAAAGATGATAATAAAAGTCAGTCATCAAAACAGAGAATGTAAGTTATTTCTAAAAGTTTTGATTGCCTCCCCACACTAAGCACTATTACGTCAAAACATTTTATCAACAACTGAATTTTCACAAATATGATGCACTACTACAAAACTGATTCCCACTATCAAACCCATTATTAAAAAAACAATACACATCCTAGGAGATTTTAAGGAGGAGGAAAATTTTGACTGCTCTCCCAATAAAAGGATGATATGAACAGTATTTATATTTTAAGATAATTAAGCTATGGAATCCATCTTTTAATTGTAACTCTGTTTATGACAGTTCTAACAGACTCAGCGGGTGAAGTCTTCCTTATGCTGGTAGCTGTCCAAACGTATTCGAATTTAAGTCATCGTATTCAAGACATATTATTCTCTGCATATAAGCATTGTCAATCTGACACTTCAATCAAACTCTTAAGTGATAATCAAACAGTGACATGTGGAAGTAACATTTAAATTTCGGACTTAGGAGAAATGAAGCAGGAGTAACCACACCAAAAAAAGCAGCCCTTGTTCCTGTGCTTTGCCCAGCACCCTTTCTAAACCTGTAACAAAAGCACTGACCTCTACCTAGAGCAACCACTGTAGCATTATGCATCTGTGTGTTACCCATCTCACGCAAGGAGGACAACGTATGGTGGTATCCACCAGGCAGATTAGCCTTACTTGCCTTGTGTTTAGGATTTCCTCTGGCCTGCAGTTCCCATATTCTGCTTAGGGATAAGCAGGGTACAGTTTCAGTGGGGATTTGGAAATGAAACTTCTGTTATTATTAATAGGAGATGCATGACTAATTCCCAGTGCACGTAGTAGAAAGCTGTCCTGAGGGTCTGTTCTGTTTTCAGTAGCACATTGATTTTATTTCAAGACCTAAATAGAACTCTTGAAAAATACTGAATTTAAAGCCCAATTTGGGTCCATTTTACTGGGGTTGACCTCTCTGGAAGTGGGACTATAATCCTCAGATACAGGCAAATAAACAAATTCCCTAGACTTTTCCCTCTTTCCACTGAGGTTTTGGCACCAAAAACAGAGAAGAGAAAACAAAAATAGGTTTCATGATATTTCTATTTGCAGTTAAATAAGTGACAAAGTAATAACCTCGATGTAGTGAATGGATGTAGTTTTATGATTTATATTTCTATATAGTTTTTGTAGCTTTATGATTTATATTTCTATGGTGAAACTTATTTATTCAAAATAAGCAAATCACTGTATATGTAGCTAACCAAAGCACGTTATTTTATAGCACATACTAGTTTGTCAGGTTTCAATAGCTGGCACTCCATTTGAGAGTTACTGGCTAAAACAGTTTCCCAGCTTTAAAGGGCCAAGTGGAGGATGGATCTATACATTCAGAATTTCACAAGAGAAATTACAAACTATTTTCCAAATGTACAACTGTTCCTACTGTAGTAGTAACTGAAATCTCTCAAAAAATGACAGTTTATCTAATGTGAACAGGAAGGAAAATGATAAAAGTGATCAAGACAGGTTATCACTCTCTAGAGTCATAAACATTTCTAGCAGATAATATTGCTTGAGAAAATTAAACTCTAGTTTTAGAAATCTATTGTTGGATAACTACATTCCAATCGCTCCCTGTATTTCAGATGACAGACGAACTTTGCCACTATAAAATAAACCTGGTGACTATTTGGGGTTTATTGATATGAAATCCACTTTCTTTTGTAGGTATTGTCAATTTGTTATTTCTGAAAACACCATCTGTAGCTGTGTGAGAGGAAGTTAGCCAGTTTCTACCCTACATGACGTTTTTGCTGACAGAGAATTACTATTAATACTTTCTTAGGCTTCCCATTCTTTAAATCAAACTCACTAGTCATTTAGCATATAAGTCATTTAACTACCACATCTTTGGTAGTTAACATGATAGCTAGACCCAAAGAATCATGAATTTCTTGTGATCCATATATATTTCATATGCAGATACCTGTCTCAAGAGATTCACATTTCCATGTTTGATTATCATTTCATTAGATACTGAAGTTGCACCTCTCCTATGGAAGTCATGGTCTGTCTTCATTTTTAGGTTAAGGGGTCTGTATACTAACACTACCTAGCACTGTTTTTAAGGGACATAAGTGTTCTTAGGAATACTACCCCCAGTGTTAAATTTGACAGAACAACAAGCCATTTTACATAGTGTTATGATGACAAACATATTAAAGTTCACATGGTGTTAAAAATCCTTATGATTACAGACAAGTTTCTATAACAGTTTAACAGCAAAGTATCAATACACTGAAAAAAATAAAAAATAAAAAAGCAAAGGAAACAGCCTGTCTCTTCCCTGTAATCCTGCAATTAAGGTGCACTTTACCATTTATTAAAGCCACAATCCCAGAGTAATCCTCTAGGTCTGTCATTCAAGCACACCGTATAAGAATACCAGCTACTATTCTTTCCCCCATCACACTGACATTTCCATTTTCATCCCTGTGTCATTTATGTAAGCCACAAGGAATGGTGGCCATGAATTTTAAAGAGCTCGGGTCACATCAGGGTCTTTTTCTCCTTGATGAGATTTTGAAAGAGGAGAAAGGCTGCATAGTTGAAATTAGCAACCTAAACAATGAACTTAAAAAATATGGATCCTATTCCATTTTTCCTCCCTTTTCAAAATTATGCAGCCATTTTGAATGCTGAAAGGTCTTCTTAATGGATAAAGATTTTTTTCTATACAATAAACACGGGAAAAAAGAAATTACTTTAATCCTGAAAGATAATTTAAATACCAAATTATGAAATACTGTTACAATTACAGACTCCTTCGCAATATATGTGTGTAAATATATTTTATTTTAACACTATTTAGAAATAGTTTATTCAAATTTTATGCTAATCCGTTACTACAATTCTGGAAATGCACTGCATGCAATGTAAGTACTACCATCTTGCACAGCATGTTATTTGCTTGAACCGTATATGCTTTTGGGACACTTAAAAATGATTTCAGTACTCATCTCTGCCTAAGGTCAAAGCCATGTAAAGAACTGTCAAGAATTATTTATATTAAGTAAGAACACAGCACAGAGAAAGAATGGATATGAAAATTAAAATATGTAAGAATTTTCTTTCACGTCCAGTTCAATTTTGGAAATTCAGATCCTTCTCTAATAGTTCTCTTTAATTATGGCTCCACCTAACTCGTAAGATTAATCATATGCCTAATAGAGTACATATAGAAAGCATCATTAAAAGAAGGAAAAAAGACAGTCCCAACATCTGTACTAAAAATAGAGATGAAAAATTGGTGTGGAAGTTATTTTTGTTGAAGAATGGGACACAAATAATAAGCTTAATATTATAGTAAAATCACTTTGTTCACGTGCTACTTACAGCCTTCATAAATATCTGTTGGTATGTGGACTGCTGCATGTTGGTAAGACGTTTGCCGTCGGAAAACAGGATCTTCTTCAAATACTGGTCTGATTCTCTGGCTGCCAGATTCAGTGTCATTCTTTTCAGGCTTTTTAAAGAAAGACATATGAAGTACAAAGTATTACAAGGTATGCTAAAAACAATTCCTCTTTTTACACAACAGACTCATAGACTTTCTCTTATAGCTAAAATTTTGCATTTCTGTATAAACATATTTATTTGCTTCAGGTCCAGAAATGCTTGTGTATAATTCATTATGAATTACAAGTGCTCCAATGGAACTCAGTGAAATGAAAAGCTGCAAAAGGAAAATTAGAGCCTAACACCTTATAAACCTAATTTCATAAACTCATGGAATTTTTACACCCATAACAAAAGGCAACTACATTATTCTTTATTACTTGCAATATTTTGTACTGAATCTTAAATAGTGAATATCTCAATTTTATTTCTTTAGATTATATAGTTAAATCACAAATCTAAAACGATACCAGTAATATACATTTCATAAATATATTTTTGAGAAACAGTGAGGCACACACGAGACAGAGACAGGTAATGAAGACTTTACATAAGTTCTGATTTTCACACATTTTATTAATGTTACTAATGGTTTATGTTACTAATAAGTCTTGAGGAGATGTCATGTACTCTTCTGGCTACAGCTGCCTGGGTGGAAAGGCTCCCAAACACTCAGGTGCTCACCACCATTGGCCTGCCTCAGGTTTCCATCCTCCCTCACCTGTCTGCACCACTGCTTCTTGATTCCTTTCAATCCACTCAGTCATTTGGACTAGGTTTTAGAAATTTTGTGAAACATACTTTTTTATTTTTTTAAACTCAGCTACAAAACTTGTATGAAGAATGGAAACCAAAGAGATAGTGAAGATCAAAGAGAAAGGGGTAGTATCTTCACCTGCCTCAGCTGCAGACTGAACAGGAGTCTCCATGGCATGAGCAGACTGCCACTTAAATCAATAATGAGTCAGCTACGATACCACATGATTACTTAGGCCAGAAATTGCAGGCAGTTATATGGATCTTTTTAATACTACAAAGTCATAATTTTTTTAAAAAATTAATATACTTGAAAAACAGTGCTGACAAAGAAGCATCTATCGGGTGAGCAAGGCACACGTATGTGGGCTGAGGCTATTCGTTATATACTTCCGCTGTGTCCATTACCCTGTATCAATACAGACAGCTGAATTTCAATTCACCTAAAAATATCCTAATTAAACTGCAGTTTCCTCATCTGCTTCATCACAGGACCATGGAAAAATGTTATTGTAAGTATAGGTTCAAATGCTGCCTGAAGTAAGCAGCAGTATCAGACAGGTTTCAGAGGTGGTTTCCTTTGGAAACACTAAGGGCGGAACTCATCCAAACAGTGACATCCACATGTGAGTTAATCACCCCAGGCTGCCGTCGTAGTCAATGAAGAGAAATAGGTACTTTTAGAGTACAATTCATCACATCTTAATTAGATACCTATTTTCCCATGACATGACTCATGTCTTCAAAGTGCCTCCTTCTTTCCATCAACAATAAAGATAGCCCTAGGGCAATTACCCTAGATGTAAGTGCCTGTAACATTGCTGTCTAGAATTAGGTGAGCTACATATCACAATGCACGGCTATTAAACTTCTGGAAGAAAATAAAGTGGGCACTAATTCTTTTTTTTTTTTTTTTTTTTTTTTTTTTTATGCAGCATAGCTACCATATCTTACGCTAGGAAGTTAAGCTTGTTACTTATCACTTAAACCAGCTCTGATGGATGAGACAGAAGCCAGAAGTCTGAATACTCAAAGTAAGGGATGATCTTTTTAATTCATGTGTATTATGACATTAAATAATCTAAATTGATACAATGCACTAATTACTTAACATTATTCTCCTTGGAAAACCTAAGGCAAGATGATACTGTTTACTTTCCTGCCAGCTATTTTCACTAATAATTCTAGTAGACACATCTACTTGGTGTTTGGAGGTTTGGAGGCTGCCGGAGGACTTCTGAATACAACAATTCTGTATGTAGATGGTTCTAAGAAAGTAATGTTTTAGCTCTGGGATGTGGAAAAACAGTAAATGCTTGTACCATGCAAAACTTTACAAGAAGGTAACACCATTACAGCTTACTTTGAAGTTTGTAAACTGGAGCCAGGATCAGTAATAGTTGGTGTGTTCTATAATTTGAAATGACACAGCATTATAATAACTTTAGGTAATGTAATTTGGGTCAATTTTTATTTTATTATTATTATTCCTATAATATTAGACACTATTTATTGATTGATTGATTTCCCAGAACTGGAATGCTGTGCAACATTAAGCAAATTCTGGAGTTCTTTTCACACGTTATCTTTTGGCTTCATGCTGCTCAAGGTAATGAGTTTGTCTAAAGCCTGAAAACCAACTGATTAAAAAAAACTAACACACTATTTTTGAAATCAGTACCAACTACAGTCCCCTGTTACTTTCACAGAACACTTCAGGTAAAACAAACAAACAAACAAACAAAAAACAAAAAAATGGGCGGGGGGGGTCATCAAGCCATATTATTACGACTAAACACCACAATCAGTTGGTGTCATTTTTCCAACTAATTTTCCACAATGAATGCTTAGAGGGAGGGGGAACGGATAGAGAAAGAGGGTATACCATAAGGTCCATACTATAAGGTCTTGGACAGAGGTTTTGATACCACAGTACATTTACATTTTTATTGAAAATTTTGAAGCATCTGAACATTCAACTTTCATCAGTGCTTGGACTTTAATTCTGAGTAATAGATACTAGCATTCGGTCTTTCCTGTAACTCATGTGCTATGGAAGAAGCTTCACGTCTACTACCAATGTTTGACTAACTTTGGTGAAGCTGAAAGAACTTAAGTAATCCACCCAAACACCTTAAATTTTCAAATACAAAGTCTATTTCCCACATTTACAACAGCACACATACCAAGTGCCGCCAAAACAATGCCCAGTATAAAGACTGAGATTCTATTCCTCCTACCAATATTCCACAATACCAAAACAAGAACATGCATCTAAAACCTCTTCAATTATTTTTATTGTTTTGATTTAAGTGATTCACCTGCTCCACCTGAACTGCATTTTGTAACTACCTCTGCGAGCACGGTGCAGGACAGGGAATCTACCAAAACTACCTATAACAACCCAGAAGTTTTTACATCCTTGTTGTTGACCTCCTGGGAGTAGTTTGTGATGTACAACTGTGAAATCATGTATATGTCTGCCCCCAAACCCAGAAATGGTGAAATCCTCTAAAAGCTCTGTAGTTCCCTTCACATGGCATTAATTTTGCTATTAAATCTAAAGGTGTCTGAAAGAGATCTACAGACAACAGGCAAGTATCAGAAACACTGAAGGCAAATTAGCGTCGCACTCAGTGAACACCTCTTGGCCAGCAACACTAATGCTGTGCAAGGCCTTACACGTTTAATATTTGTAGTGGATCCTTCTATATAAGGTAAGAATTATTTAGTTTTCAGCTGCCAAATATATGAATTATAAGTAAGCTACTTTTATATTAGAAATAGAAGGATTAGAAAAGATGAAAAAGGAAAACCCCAATGTTAATAATTGTTTACATCTGGTATTTCTGTGAAAAGCCTGACTAGGTTGCTGCACTGGTTATTACAACTTTAATAACCATTGAAACTTTGTTTTCAGGAAAGCAGCAAAACACCTATTTTGAAGGAAAGTAATCTGGCATGTGAACGTAATTAAAATCCAACTCCAAATAACTTTCCTCTCAAGTCAGAAACTGAAATGCAATCAATATTGGCACAGGAAAATCCCACATGAGATGGTGACTGAAGATTAATTTTCTGTCTATTCAAACCTGGTCTTCACTTATTGAATTACATTGTTACCTACCACTGACAGTCAGCAAAATAGCTCACCCATTTCGCTGAAATGAATCTCCAGAACCATTTCTCTGTTCCTTGTAAAGCTGTTAAAAGCCATTTCTCCTTTAAGTTCACATTTGTACAATCTAAATGCTTGCTTTCTTTTTTTAATCATTTTTTTATTTATTTTTTATTTTTCTTGTGTGTCTGCAGTTCTCTCTCAGAATAAAGGGAAAATGATACTGCAGATAAGATCCATGTGAAGTGGATTTTTCTGTAGACATTCCTTGTGATCTTGACTAAATTACTTATGGCATGACCTAACATAAAATGGAGGTTATCTTCCATTCTGTGATTCCAACTGTGATTTTATAAGCCAAATACATACTTGAAATAATGCAATTACTCTCGCAAGGGCTTTGTGAACATAAACAAATTTATGTTCATATAGCAACTGGAAGCTTTATGCCAGGAAGTATCACAGAAAGATGTGCATAGCAAAGCAAACTGCCATTAAATGAAAATGAAATAAAACCAGTTCTAGGAATTTAGATATAGTTTAGCTGCTCATTTCACTGCACCTAAACATATTCTGATTCTTTTTTACAGCATTCAGTTACTTTTTTATCATCATAGAATCACAGAATGGCTTGGTTTAGAAGGAACCTTAAAAATCATCCAGTTCCAATGCCCCTGCCATGGGCAGGGACACCTCCCACCAGACCAGATTGCTCCAAGACCCATGCAACCATCATAGCAATACCATCATAGTTGTATGAAAATAAATGAAATTCATATCTATACTAGTACATTTTCATTTAGTAGAAAAGCACTGTTTTACTGTAGAAATTAGAGGTATTTTCTCTATAAATATAAAACACTTTTTTTTCTGCTTCTTGTAGCTGCTTAAAACTGGAGATCAGAAAACAGCTTTCATTCATTAACACCACTAGTGAAACAAACAAACAAAAAGCTAAATGAAACCTTCAGTTCTTTTCTGAAGGCAGACTGTTTTCAGAAATGAGATACAAGTTGCTGAATGCATCAAAGCAGTTTTAGCAGCAGAACAACAGAACAGGAAGGTAGATTTCATTTTGATAATTGCTGAACAGACATCCAGCAAGAAACAAAGGCATCTGCTTTTCATGCTTATGTAAAATAGAAAGGAATTCTTTGCTAGTATTTTGCACTGCCCTAGCATCTAGGGAATGTGCTTTGCATAAACATCACAGTCTCCACGTATCAGTGACATTTTAGAGAATGAATGTAGAGATGGAATTAGAATTATTATGGTTCCAGAGAAGCCAGAATTATCTTTCCTTGCAGATTTCCAAGCTTTTATCGTTGTATCTAGGATTTTGATCCTTCTTGATTTCTGAATATCTGTTTAAATTTCTACAAGTAAAAATTTTAAACAGTAGAGTCTCGCTGTCTACACTACTTTTTGTCCACTCACAGATCTATGCTTTAGAAATGAATGCTCTCATATTCTCTCTTCATTCAGCTATTACTCCCCTTACTCAAAATCGTTTTTGCTGGCTTGTTTAAATATTCCCTCAATAACATAATCCAACAGAACTACATATGCAGTGCCTGTAATGTTGCTTTAAAAAGACACATTAAAGAGTTGCAGCTGGGGCTGATGTGAAGAGTAAAATATGAAGTTCCTTGAAGTATAGGGCTCAGCATCATGCCTGCAAAAGGGAAAGGATGGGAACCACCTTTCTAAGGATATGACACTGAAATTCATTTTGAAAAGGCAGCTAGAATACATTTCCAACAGCTACAAAATTCCCAATAGTATTTTAGGGAATTTAATAACTGCATTGCTTTCTGATAACTTTTTTTTTTTCATTTAATTTATTTCCTTTCAATATATGTGATTTTCCAGATGTGGGAAAATTGCCAAATGGAATTTAGGTGGTTGTGACAGAACTGCAAACAGTCTCCTTCATTTTTGTTTGTGTGTCAGTGGGTGACTGCAGTCTTTATGTGGCTACATTAAGATTTTAAATAAACTGTCATCCTTCTGTCTACTCCAGGCTCCTAATGACAAAATTCTACCAAGAGTTAAAGAAAGAAAACATTTGGCTTCAAACTTAAAGATTCTTATGCTTTCTGTTAGACAACAGAGGTATTAAACATAATATACCAGGCCTAGGTGGCATAAGATATAGGGAAATATTTTCATTTGGAAATGCTAGTATGTCATGATCAAGGATAATTTATTTAGAATGGATGCAGTGCTTTAAATGTTTCCATATTCTTTGAAATCAGCGGTTGGTTATTGGATATCAGTAAGAAAATGAATGGAACTCTGGATTGAGTGCTTACCTCTTTAAAAAAAAATGTATTTATTTTATCGTAGTCATTTTATTTTCAGCGTTCTGCCAATTGAATAATTTAGCGTGTACCAAACTCAGAGTCAAACTAATTAAAAAGCATTTATCTGCCTCTTTAGTTATTTCTCTGAATTCAAATTATCCGTTGTTGATAATCATTTCCATATATCTTCTCACAGACTTGTCCCTGTAGAACTATGTTCTTTTTTATGGATGGTTCAAAACCTGCTTTATGCATTCACTTATCAGACATTCATGGTTTGCAGCTCCTGATGAGAATTTTTAGGTACACAAGAAAAATATTATATATCCCAATCATAGTGGTGTTTCCCTTTTCTTTGTATCTCAACCTGCTCACCAAACTCATTGCATCATGGAATACATGTTTTCTTGAATAAATGAATCCTTGATGTAATTCACTTATCAAACATAAGGACTGGGAAATTCTGGCCCTGCAGTAGCTGAACTGTAAATCCCATTATAAAGGATCAGATGAAAATGATTTTTTTTTTTTCCTAATTTCTTCATTTAGAGAGCATTTCAAAACAAAGTTTTTCAAATTCAACTGCCTGAAAGAGCTAATATTCAATCTATGAGTGTGCCTTAAATAACTGTGACTCAGGGAATTCTAGTTTCTTGACAATAATAAAACTATTTTCTTCATTTCTGATTACATGTAATATTTTTAAGACATACGAAATCATTTGGCAATAAGCTAAAAAAAATCCTAGAATGAAAAAAAAAACAGTTATAAAGGAGTTAATGAAAATTATAACAGCAATTTCTAATGATTATACCTGCATTTTATCACCCCTGTTGTCAAGATAAACTTTAAAAGGACTGATACACTATTTTATTTAGAATCATATCCATAGGACTTATCCTTTTGCAAATCATTAAAACTTCTCTAAAATTTTGCAAGCAGGAAAATGAAAGAGTCAGACTGTTTTCAACATGATGAACCCAAGCATGTCACCATAAATGTGCCTGTGATTTAAAAAGACAGAGAGACTCTATTTTGTAAGTGCCCTAACAAGTTGAGGCTAGGGAGAGTAGATCAGGCACCAGGATGGGCAACTGAAGATCTGAAGTCACTGGAGTATATTAGCAATTAATGGAATTTATTTTAAAGAGACCTATGTAGTCAGGTTTTCTTTCCTAAAACTGTCACAATTTTAATGTTGAAATATTGATTTCTTATTTAATAATCAAACCGCATTTGAAAGTTATGTTGTTTTCTCATTGTTACAGATTACAGCTGACCTTCACCTCCAAGTAAAGACTGCTGTTGTAACATCAATATGTAAAAATTAATTTATTCCATCTCCAACATTCTCTGTAACTACAAGGACAGGCAAAATTAAATACATATTTTAAACATTTAGGCACATAGATGTGTGACTTTTTTTTTTTTTCCCCTCCAGTCATCAGGAACCTCTCCCACTGTTTCAAGGATGATGGAGAGCTGCCTCATAATGACATCAGCACCCTTCGATCAATCCCATCTGATCCCATGGACCATCCCAGCTGAACTTTGAATTTGCTAATTCTATCCCTGCAGGCTCAGGCAACATCTCCATACACCTCCTGGGTAGCATATCCTGGTCATGAGCTCAGGGGTCATGGTGTGTAAACCCATCTGAAACTCTCAAATTCACCTGTTTCTCTTCTATAGGGGGTGATGCTCTAAGGAAACTCAGGGATTTAGGACCAGGTTGGTCACTAGGAGTGATCTTATTGTCATCCCCTAAGATATCATGTATTGGGTGTAACTATCTGCTTCAGCCCTAGACTGGTCTGACTTTGGCTGCAGCTTGACTGGACAAGATGATGTCATTAGACACCATGAGGAATATAAATATGTATGTACTATCATGTTAGTATAAAAGCACATCTTAACTTATTTAAATGTTACAAGCAGTTCAGAAAAGACCCAGTGAATTGTTTTGTTTTTTTTTTTGTTTTGTTTTTTTTAATTCATAGCCTCCTTCATTCATTGTACTCCCATCCCATTAGAGTACTAACAGTAATAAAAGCAGAAAAATAAATTAAAATAAACAACGCATATTGATTGTAGACAAAAGTGCTGCAGAATACCTGATCATCTACATTTCCAAGACCAAAATGCATTCTGGATAATTTAGATTTTTTATACAACATCCAAACTAGGCACTATTCTCCTTTTATTTGAATAAATTGCACTATCTTTCACCACCCCCATATCTGATCAAAGATAATATCCCTTGAGAATAAGAACTGTTAAATCATCTTAATGCTTCATCAGGAATTAGTCATAATACCCACTGACTGTGAACATTTAATTAATCTGATTTTTTCATCTGATGCTGTTGTCTTTGCCATGCTTTGCGAAGCCATCGACTGATCCTGTTTCACAGCACATTCTTACCTTTGTCATACTGGTTAGAGTCCAGATTTTGTACATCTCACAGCATACCAATTGGCTGTTGCTCTTTCTTCTTAATTTGTCAGTCTTCTGTGTCAATAACAACATTAACAACAGTAAAGCCCTCTTTGAGAAGGAGGTTGGACTACATGACCTCCAGAAATCCTCCTAATCTATTTTTTTCTGCGATTCTCTGAGTTAAGACTAATGGGGCTTTAAACGCTGTACAAACATCACTCACTAATTCATGCTCACATAAATATAATGCAGCTTTTCACTAATTACATGCCAGCTGTATCTTGATAGATAAAATGCATTAGGTAACACAAAGACACACACTGACCTCTGAGTTACATATGGACCATAGACTTTCCCTGCAGACTCAATAAAGTATCGTAACTTGAGTTAACTGCCATAATGCAGTTATATTTGCAAGTATATATGGTTTTAAAAAAATGTTAGTATGGTGAAAACTTAAAAATGCAACAAATTAGAAGAATGACATTCACAGAGACTGAAGGGAATTTTAGAAGGGCATTCTGTCCAAGAGAAACACATCAGAAAAAAAGAAAATGAAAAGAGAAAAGGAAAAAAAAAATAAGGAAGAAGAAACAGGTCAGCTTTAAGATATTGCAAGAACTCACAGAAACTGTCCGCAAAGGAAAATACCTTTGTAAAGGGTCAGCTGAAGCCCAATTCAAAAGTTTTAATGTCTGGACAACTGTGATTCCTCACCGGATTAAAACAAAGTTACCAGCAATACACACTGGAAAGGAGAGTTGTAGGATTAGCTGTAATTCAACTTTTCACACACCAACGTTCAGAAAGTCTAGAAGGCAGAAGACAACTGAAGAAGCAGAAGCAGAGGTGGCCCTTTGCAGCCAGGTGGGAAAGAAGTGTTTCTGAACCTAAACCCCAGATTATTTCCTATTCAGCCCAAGTCTCGAAAGACGTGATGCAGGTGCAGAACTGCAGTGTAAAGGACCTTGCATAAAACAAGAGGCTTCAAGTCTGAAACTCTTGTCTGTAGCTGCTTAGCCATATTTATGGCAAGTAAAGGAAACTGGGGGTTTTAATGTAGAGAACTGCAGGAAAGATTAACGCTGGATACAATAAGAAAACCTTATACTTCACAGAATAGACTGGCCATCAACTTATAAACATCGACAAATGAAATGCTTTATGTTAGATACAGATACATTCTTCAAGCTATTACTTTTTTATCCATTCTCCAAAGATAATGGGAACAGAGCACGTTGTGTGTGGAAACTCCAGGGAATGTGATCTGGCCTTCTGCAGATGGTTTTGACTAGCTCAGAAGTACTCTCTTTTGCAGAGTCAGGAGCAAGGCAGAAACAGCTGAGGAACTGCACTGCAGATAACTCAAACCACAGGGAACTCTCTGCAGACCCCACAACAGTGCAATGCATGTATTATTTCCTGTATGGGGATATATTCAGGATGATAAACTACCCTGAAGGCATCTCCAACCAAGTAAGCCAATATGGTATTAGATCTCAAATAATGTAGCATTTCAGGACTTCTAAGGAAAGTAAGGTTACATATTAATCTCCTGATCAACTAATAATAACTGTGTATTTCCAGAATGGGGAATTTAGCATGTCTCCTTTGTCCAATATACAAAATGAATATTAAAGACAATTTTGTAATAACAATACCTACCTCTTATCTCAGCCATACAAATGATGAAGAGCTCATTTGGCCATTTGTTTCATTTGACATTATGAGTAAGCAGTATACCAGTAGAAGCCACAGAGGACACAGCTATCAGCACATTTTATTTTTCCTTTTTTACACTTTTCAAATTTGTAAACATGACTTAAAGTTTTTGTTATTTAGTTATCTTGATTCTTAATACTTACTGAAATACTGTAAGTGCTCTATTACAGGTTTCTTGATATGACTTGCAGCTTTCAAATCCTGTTTCCGCCTTCAATCGACCACATGAAAATGTCAGATTAAGGCTTTTTTTGTTTTGTACAACTTAAAAAAAAAATCAATGTGTCCAGCACATTTAAAGGTGACATGTGAAAATGTTCACATAGCATTGTTATCTAGAACTGGGCAACAAAGAGCTCACTAGAAATCACTACTTACAATGCTATAAACGCTCCCTAACAAATTCAGATTTTTGAGTTGCTGTTATTTACCAATAAACAATTACACTGCATTCACTGTAATTGTTAGCAGTCATGCATTTGATATTAGTATGAAATATCTTCAAGGAAGCAATTTTCCATTAAACTGATGAATCACTGCCTTTAGGGCTGAATTTTGATCTGTGATGTGACATAAACTTAGCCTCCATGGGGAGACTTCAAGCACTGCTCTTTTGTGCAAATCTGCCTTCAAGGTAGGATTCTTTGCATTAAGAACTTCCTCATCTTTTTAGGGCATGAACTACAGTTATCACTCTTGCCATTATTATTTCATAATTCTGTTTCACAAGTAGGAGGTAGCTTTGGGGCAGTCATATATTTCATTATCATGTATTTTTCTTTGCAGCCTTGAAACTGTACTCATCTGGGAGAAGGGTAGACTTGTGCAAATTTGAATAAAGGAATATAAACCTGACACCTACTTTTTTAACCATAATACTCAAAGAAAGAAAGAAAGAAAGAAAAGAAAAAAAGAAAGAAAAGAGAAAGAAAAAGCAAGAACTCTTGCTCCCTGTGGCAACAGATCATTATAATTTCACTAGGAAGCTCAAAGGGATGCCTTCTCTCCCTGTGGGATGGACTCAAGCTTTCCTGTAATACCTTGAAATGGAGCAACCCAACATCTCTCTCAATGACACTTGGTAAAAGGCACATATTCCTCAGTGAAAAGTCCAAAAACTTTTTGTACTAAAGCAGCTAATGTCAGTCAGGCAGTCACTGTCAGTTCAAATGCTCATTTTCCAAAGTATGGAAATCACACCATTAGAAATGGTAGCACCAGATTCCAAATACGAAAGAGGAAAGTATACAACAAAAACACTGGTGTATGCATTTTCCTAAAAGTCTCAGAAGTTGCCACAAAATTACTAGAAATAGGAAGAGTAAGCCCTATTATATAAACATGAAGAACAGCAGATGTAAGGCCAAAGAACATCAACCTATGGTTTGCCTGCTTACTTGTCCTCCCCCATAGGCCATAGGGAAGATGCAGAAGTGCTATATTATAACAAGATTTTTCCACATATTCACCAAAGCAAGAGGAGTATATTTTAATCATAAACATTATCTTTGTTATAGACTGCAGTGTGAGAGATACAGCACCCCCAAAACACAATTATTTGGTTGCATAAAAAAGATAAAACATGAATCCACCTTTTTACATCAGTTCTTTTTTTTTTTTTTCAAATATATTAATTTCAATGGAAATTCTATCCCTTTTGTATCAAAGTGAGTATATTCTCTGATCATAGAATCATAGAATCATTAAGGTTGGACTCCACCACCTCCCTGGGCAACCCATCCCAGTGCCTGACTGCTCTTTCTGAGAAGGAATGTCTCCTCATTTCCAACCTGAACCTCCCCTGGTGCAACTTGAGGTCATTCCCTCTAGTATATCCAGTATATCGTAAGTACCTATAATATCTAGAATATAAAAAAAAGAGTAACATCTCATAAATGAGAACAGCAATGACTCCTGCATCTTCCCCTATATTCCTATATTCACAGGGTAGTTTTTTTTTTTTTCTATTTGGTGTCACTTTTCAGTGCAGCAACTGACAGGTGGACTTACAGAAACCCAGCATCACCCTCCTAGTCTCAAGAAAAGTTTCTCTATAGCTGTTACCTCTGAGACATGATCCTTGGACTGCCCAATCTGCCCTGCTCCAGCTCTAGACCCTTCTGCCACCTGAGTGTCTTCAGGAGCCTCAAGGGCTCCATCTGACCCAATCTACAGCTCCTGGCATGCTGGCTTACAGAGGAACCCCTTCTTGTCTGCTACCCAACCAAAAAACATGTTACATACTGTACTTGTTTGCTCAAGAAATCAAATTACTCTACCTTTTTTCAGTGTACATTATAAGGAGAAATGACTGCAAATTCCTGAGTTCTGCTGGTAGAAGCTAAAAATTCTGGCCTTTTTGGTCTGAGCTCAGCAACAATGCATGTGTGGGGATGTTTGAGTAAGGCAACTGCTCAACTTGATGTGCTAAGAGGGTTTTCAGAAGACACTGTTTGCTATCTATTTTTCATTAAAAATGTAAAAAAAATATACAGAAAATGGTTGAAGTTTGGACTGAGAGATCTATACTCTCATTTGATTGAACTGTCTACATCCCAGGTGTATTGCATCTGGCTGAGATGGAGGTAATTTTCTTCAGAGCAGCCCCTATAATGCTGTGCAGTGGATTTGTTGCTAAAATACTACTGGTAACACACTGAAGTTTTCACTGTCACTGAGCAGTGTTTGCAGAAGGTCAAAGCTCCCTCTCTTTTTCATGCTCCCCAGTGAATAGGCTGGGGCAGGTGGGTGGCTGGGAGGGGTAGAGATGGGAGACCTGACACAAACTGACCCAAAAGATACCACATACTGCATGACATTGTGCTCAACAAGAAAAGCTCAAGAAAGGAAGAGGAACATTCATGGTTATGGCATTGCCATGGTAATGGTATCTTCCTCAGCAATCTTTGTAGTGCTGAGGCTCTGCTTTCTAGGAAATGACCAGATGCTATGGGAAGTAGTCAATGTTTGTTTTTTCCCTTGTTTTTTCCCTTTGCTTGTGTCATCAGCTTTGCTTTCCCTATTACATTGTTATTATCATGATCCATGACTCTTCTCACCTTCCTTCTATTTCCTCCTCAACCCATAGCAAAGGTGAGCAAAGGACAGGCTCTGTGTGGGCGCTTGGTTGTTGACCAGGGTCAACTCACTGTACCAGGTACCTGAGCAGTGAACAACCATGCTGCACTACACCATATACACCATATCTAATCTAAATCAGTCCAAATTTAAATTTACTCCTGGTCACTAATACCAGAAAACTATTAATCACCAGATATCAAATCCAGAATAGATTCAGAGTTGTTTTCAAGTAAACCTGGCAGTCTCGCTGTCTGATTCCTTTTTAATAAATTAATCATAAGTGCACATTAGAGTTAATTTTGCATTACTGGATGCCATAAATTAGAAGAAAAGAAAAATATTTGTATAGGGATATAAGGAAAGAGTCAATAAATTTCCAAAAAACATTGACAGCATGCCTGTAAATGACCAGTGCCTCTTCTACTGAAGAGGCAGACCAAGATAAATTGTGTCTCTAGATAACAATTATATTCTCTGCTTACTTCTGCCCAATATTTTCTTTGACTTAATGAATGTAAATACACTTAATAAAATAAATAAATAAAGGCTTGGGGAGTTATAAGATGTGTACTTTCTTGAGCTAGTAGGGTGAAGAATCCTGACAGAATTCTTTTTCATGTCTCAGCTCTCCATTTTAAAATGCAGACATTTGTTGGATGTAAAGAGAACAGGTTACAGCTGACCTGCATTTCCCAATGAGGATTAGGATTTTCTGAAAAGCTACTTAGAATGAAGAAGAAAAAAGATTATTACAATCACTTTCTATGTTCTCCATGTGATGCATTCCACCTTTTATGCTCAAAACTGTGGTATGTGAAATCCACCAGAAGAATTTTTTGGAGAGTATTCATTCAAACATAATCATTCTTTCTTAGTTTTACAGCATTTCTCAACTTGATGCAGATATAACTTTTTTTTTTTTTTTCTTCATTATTACTATTTGGAAGGACTTGATAGCTGTGTTTATGCTGTAGTTTTAATCTCAAGGAGAGCTTATGTTTCAAACGTTACTCAAAAATAACAAGGTGTCACTAATGTACAAATGCTGTCTAAACCATGAGGCAAAGTCAGCATACCATTTTTAAAGGATTTTTCCCTTCATTACACAAAGTAATAAAAAAAGTTTCTGATATTTAAAACAGCCATACACACGCTTCAGTTTACTCCAGAACCCACACATTGGCCCTAATCACAGAGTTAATTCACATTTTGTGCATGTACTTAGCTCCAAAGAGAACTGTAATTCCAGAGCTTTTGCGTTAATTCCATAACATAAAAATAAAAAGTGCTACTACTACTTATTAATACATGATCAATGCACAAGGAGTACTGCTGTTAATCATGACTGCTATCTAACATGAGACTGTACTAAAGAAATCTCTAATAAATCAATGGTGCTAAGTAGGGAAACAACTCTTGCCAGGAGATACATCTGTCAGCTCTCAGTTAAAGCCTAATGAGAAAGACCTAGGTGCAGTAAACTTCTAATGAGGCACGACTGCTTTAATGTAAAAGAAACATTTGTTTGCTTATTTGTAATACTTAGTTCTTTCAGTTAAATCACTGGGGGGGGGGGGGGGGGGGGGTGAAGTCTGCTTTTCCTTAGGCAAAACAGCCTAAGGAAACATTTTGTACAGGAAGGAGTTTACAAAAATATGACAAAAATACACTAAGAAGGTAGAAAAGGAACAAGATGCAAAGAGAAGATTAGAGAGGAGTTCTTTCATCAAGAAAGGATACAAAATCACTCGTAATAAAATAGAGACCAGTATGAAAAAGAGGAGAGGAGCAAACAGTGAAGTAAAGATAAATGTAAAGAGGGTGGAGCACAAAGGACAAGAAGGGAAATGAGGAGAAACAGGCAAAGCAATATTAAAATTTACGGAGAAGGGCATCCTAATGTGGATTGTACTCAGTTGTCCAATACATGCACCGCATCACTTGTACGAAGAGTTGGATGACACAAGTAGTTGACACCTGCAAATTAAAGTGCACGACACAGACTGCAATATATCAAACTGAAAGGGTTCTGGGGAATAAGACAGTAAGTGAAAACCTGAGAGGCCTACATTAAATTACAAGTTTTGCCATTATCTTCCAATGTGATATGAAAAATGGGAATATAATACCCCTTACCTTGTTGTGAGGATAAAACCCATTAATTATCATGAAGTGCTCACATATTACAGCACTGTGGGGGAAATGAGCAAGTAGAATCTAATTGCTGCTGTAGGATAAAGAGCACAAAAGGTATATTACTGATTGATGGACTAAAAGGTTACAAATTGATTGTTTTATCAGAGTCTGAGAAATCCAAAGGCCAAAGAATGATTGGTCTTCACATGCTTATTTTTCTTTAAAGTCCAAGAAAACGCAGTCATTAGTTTCAAAAAGGCTCATCTCGACTGCAGATGAAAAATGAGAGAGAAGGATCTTCTGAATGTGGTACATAAACAAGAAGAAAGGAAGCAAAATGCACTGAAGAATATTAACAGTTCAAGCTAAAGGATTGTTCTTCTGGTAAAGCTATGATTTTAAAGGATGAGTGGAGACAAATGAAGGCCAGGAGGCAGGACCTGCAAGATGAATTCTTTCTAATTCTTCAACATCAAAGAGTTAAGATTTAAAAGGTTCCATTACAGTAACCTGGTCAAAGGAGAGAAACACACATCTAGAAGCAATTCAGCTGACCTTTAGGTGTTGGACACCTAACTCAGAATAAACTGAATAGAGGTATACACAGTGACTAGCTTAAGCTTAGATATATAATCTTAGTAAATAAATTACTGCTACTAGGTATCCTACTTTTACTTATAGCAAAAGATACTATCACAACTTGTGATTAAATAAAGGCTCAGATCATAGAAGAGCAGAAAGTATGAATTTATTAGAGACTAAAAATGGATGGCAGCAGCAGTTTTAATAGCCAGTATTTCAGAGACTCCAGTAAAATCTGTCTCTAAAAAAATGTGCCACCTAAGTTGCCTCACCCATTTCAGAAACACTCTTTATTAAAATTTTGCATAATTAAAAGATCTGGTATAATTTAAAAGAAAGCATACATAAGGCAATGCAGGTATAGGCTGTCAGGACCTGTGAGTGCATTCAGAGCTTCTGCACACTGCTACTTACTCATCCTGTTGACAGTTTAGCCCAGATGGAAGCTGTTAGAGACCCTGATATGGGGTTACCATTAGCTACAAGAGGACTAATCTTCCCCTCCCCTCTCTCTTTATTTGGCTGATGGAGGTGGGCTACTCTAAAGGGCAAAGGCATCATTTTATGTGCTGTATACCAGTTCTTCTGTTGACTACAGACTAAAGTTGGCTTTTTAGGATGAGATTGGTCTTTATGAACATCTTCCTTACCCACAAGTGCCCAACAGCCTGTCCATTTTAAACTATATTAGTGGGACAGTTTATTTTCTTTTGTTGTCAGAACAATAGGAAACTGAATGTTCAGAGCTGTTGATCTAGCTCTTTTTTTTTTTTTTTTAATGGGGGACTGGAAGGGTTTTACAAGAATTGGCACCAATTTTCAATAAAACTTGTCAGATTCTGAAGAAACTAGAAATATAATCCCAAAGTCCACAGAAAAATCTACAGGAAATCTATCAATACAACTGAGAACTCACTTAAGGGACTGCAGGCACATAACACTGATATTAAATCTTCTTGCATATCAAACAGGAAATTATTCTTAACACTATTAACCAAAAAATAGTATGGAAATATATGTAAAGCCTTAAAAATCATGCAGAAAGAAAGTAACATGTCTGTGAAGGCAGACCATTCAGATTATACAAAATCGAACAGAATCCTTCTGTAGTAGGATTAATCAATTAAAGTAAAATCAGAGTAAATGGGTTTCACCCATTAAAGACAAGTTCCTCCGTAGGAATAAGGACCGAGAAAGTGAAGAGAGACACTAGAGGTTTCCACAAAAAAGACAAAAAAAAGAAGGGAAAAAAAAAAAAAAGTGGTCCAAATCAGCTCTAATGCAGAAGCAGAACTAAAATCAAGGTTTAAGTTGACTCATCCCTGTGAGCATAATCCTCTCTTTCTATGAAAGTAAGTTTTAAAAGATTTATTCTGCCTTCCGATGTACTTGCATTTTTCTCTGGAGAAGATGCTTCTGGCAAATCAACAAAAGCTATGAAAGCAGTGTTGTGTAATCACACAATTTAATTGTAAAGTCATGGAAGATAAGACGTTTGAAGAAAAGGATCTGAAAATAGAAGCCAATTGGTTGTTCAGGCAAGGACACGGAAGAACGTTAACACATAGGTTGGACTCAGATGCAGACCGTTTTCTAAGCAAAAACTCAATAATAGATTACTGACCATCTCATTTTTATTGCTTCTCCTTTGAAATTATATTACTCATCACAGCAATAGCACATTTACAAATACACCTAATTTAACTCTCAAAGTGTTTTATCAGAAAGTACTTAGGTGATTATTACCACCTTAATGAGATGCAAATCATCAGCAGGCAAACCTTCACTCTACTTGCAAGGAAGTGCCACAACTAAACTACAAACTAAAATACAAAATAAAATAAAATAAAATAAAAATACAAACTGTTCTTGGATTTTCCTATTCTTCAATTACATGGTCAGCCTCAACTTTACTTTAAAGATTGTTTAGGAGGTGCACGTTACTGTTTACTGAAATATTTATTGGGCCTTTTAAAGAGATACAAATCTACATGTGTAAATTACATCTGTAAAACAATTGTTCTTCTATAACATAGCTAAGATTTACTTTTTTTATTAAGAATTGCCATCTATATTGCAGCTTAAGGAGGATAACTTTTAGCATCATTAAAAAATGTTCACCTTTACTAAACAGCAAGAAAAAGAATTACAGTATGTTTTTCTAGGATTAATAAGTCTGGCGCTCAGCAGAAATGCTGAACCAACAAGTTATTAGTTATTATATATGTGCCTCATTTTCATGGTGTAACTAGAACTTGTGGGGAGCTTTTTAATGGTATCTACCTAAGTCAAAACATGTTTTCAGTGCAGCTAAAAACCAATAAAGAAACCAATCAGAAAACTAATAAAGCTTAAATGGTATAGTACTACTTGTTTATTGACAGGTTGTCCCTGACTAACAAGGAACTATTCTTAACTCAACAATAATGAGTATTATGATCTTCATTCCAAGACTTTAATAAAATAAAATAAAATAAAACAAGACTCACACAGAAATAGAAACAACACTTCTGGTGGAATAAAACTGTGTTTCTCTGGGGAAAAAAAAGGTTTGGAGGAAAGTCATAGAAAATGAGTAAAATCTAGAGCAGTGTTTCCTTTCCTGCCTTGCCTAACAAATTTGAATTCATATTATAGAAGCTGTCTCCTCAAGACTTTTCTCAATTGCATTTGCATCACAACAGGCGTAGCAGGCTCTTTTACTTCATATCATAATCCACCATTGTTATACTATACAGTACATTTACACTCAAAAGCAAATATTTAAGCTTCATAAATTAAATCCTGTTTCAGAAGTGATTTGCACCTGAAATCCCAGTGAATTCAATCAGAAGAAACATCTTTCAAAGCTTTCAGATTAAGGTTAGTTATATCGAACTTCACTTAAAGCATGCACATTTAAAAACCTGCAACAATTGATTTGTTTGTGGTATCTGAATTCCAGTACTCAAAATTCTGTATAAGCATATCAAATAGTTTTGCTTGACATGATATATGCACCTTCTTTAATTGCCTTACTGCAGAAGCATCAATTACAATAGCGATGCCATCAATCTCTAAAGAATACTTATTAAAAAGTGCAAATTAAGCATGCTGGCACTTCTGGTTAATACATTTACAACATCTTTTCTATGGTTTTATGCATTAAATCTATAATGAAGACAAGCAGTTGTATTATCTCAAGTGAAGGTGAAGATAACTTGCCTTCTCCCAAGAAGACATTAAGGTTTTTAATAGTTAAAATCAGATAGAAAACTTCAAACCACTTAAAGAGTTTTAGTAGACCCAGGCATTGAAATGCCATACGTTTTCTCTAAAACTTGAGACTGAGTTTTCAATTGTTCCCAATCTTATTTCACTCATATGAGTGATCACAAAATGCATGAAATTTGTTATTCATTAGCATCTTACATCTGCTTTCATCTCACATGAAGAATAATTCTTACAGACAATAAAGAACAAGATAATATGAATTTGGAATATAGGGTCAGAAAATGGTTCCTTCAGAGTAAAGTAAATTATTTACATTTATCATTTTGATTCTCCCATCCTATAATTTGGATTATATTACATTTCAAAAGGTGAATGATTCTGCTGTCAGAATCTTTTTTTTTTTTCTCCCAATACATACCCTGATCAGTAACTCAGAATACTGTATGATGGAAGCTAGACCTTTAGAACTGAAACATAAAATATTATCTGTCTCTCAAGGAAATTTTAAAGAAGTTTCTAAGTTTATTGGTTTCTTACTACTGCAAAATATCTATATGTTGATTTTCGTGTTTTATTAATCTTTTAAATCCCTTAATTTTCTGAAATTATAGGCAATGAAAAAAAGAAACGTATTACTTACATCATTCTGATCATCTTTTGCATTGTAATAGATTATATCATTATTCTGTAAAAGAAGAAAAGGAAATCTATTAGTTTAGAAAGAAGTGCATTAAATTTACTAGAAACATTTTGTACTAAAATATATTTTAAGCTAAACTTGCAATTCTTTATGGATTCTCTTTGAAACATGACAGAATCAGACGTTGCATTTCCCATTCATATGTTTAACTTCATTCATTTGATATTTTTTCCCTGAGAAGTTACATGAGTCATACAAACAGCTAGAAAAGTACACATGGTGTTGGATAAAATGCAAAACTCATAAAAGACTCATGTAAACTGTTTCATTTACAGACATATAAAGATTTCACTATGTGATTAGGTGGTTTACGCACCAAAAAAAATCTAGCAGGCAATAAATACAACACATGGGTATTGCTGAGTGGGTTAAGTATTTATTGCACACCTTTTTAATAAACATAAAATTTCACACTCCAAAGCATAATAAAAAATTGGGAAACATATCATAGGAGAGTCTGTAGTGTGTAATAAGATGTAGGAACTCTGTGGAAGCATGGTACCATATAATTCAAACAAATTTATTACCAAATCAGTAAGATTATTATCAAATAAAGCAGCTAATCTACTGGAGTTCAAAAATTCTGGTATTTCCTATGTTTTTGTTTTCCATTGAAATATTTCCAAACCATTTAAAAAACTTAAAGATTTATGTTCACTGTAATAGTTTTCCAATAAATATAAGTGCTATATTATGCCCTAAAGTTTTTATTATACTTTTTTGAATGAAAGTAATTGTCATGTTCATTTTTTTGGAAGATATATGTATACTTTTTTTTTTTTTTAAGACACATTAATTGTAAATAAAAAAGCAACATCTACCTTCCTTCATGCCAAGCAGCTTGTTTAAATTAGGCAATGGTAACCTCTAAAAATAGCGTTAATTTTTGTTTTCAGTTCTGTTGGTGATAAGCAATACTTTTAGACTGTTTGTATGTAAACAAAAAGTTCACCACAAATTTCTATTTTCCTTTATAAATAGCAACAGGAAACATGATTTCAGTAATCATTTTTCAAGTGGGCAAGCCAATGATAATTACTACTTGCACTAAAAAAAATTGTGGCATGCAATTTAATGCATTTCACCTTTATAAATGATTTTTCTTCTCACTTCATAGTTAATGATATCGTTCATTCTCCTTTGTGACCTTTTTGAGATGCAAACATGAAATATATCATAGATGAGGTAAATGCCAATACGAGGTAAATGCTGTTAACATAAACTTATCCTCTTTCCTTTTCCCTCAAAATGCCCTTTTCCACCAAAACGCTGTTTTATTCTCAGTTATAAGACAACAGGTTTCATATCAGTATCTGGGCAACTAAGCCAGAACTCATAATGTGTTACAGATACAGGAGGAAATTTCTTTCATCGTTTGTCATGACCTGTAACCATCATCCCTTGTTACTTGATTGTTATAAAGAGAAGACCATGAAAAGCTTGTGCAAGCCTTCAAGTAAGTTGAAAGAGGCAGAAGATTCAATTTCCTTTGAATCCTCTTTATACATGGTTGTGTAAAACAACAACTCTATAAATACTACTCATCTGTTCAAAAACCTGTATGATTAATTTGTACAAAAAAAAAATTTAAACTGCCGAAGAACCAACCCTGAGTGGTTCCTAACTGGAAATGATAGCATGTTTTTTGATCACATGGTGATCTAAAAAATAATAATCATCATTAAAAAATAATAATAAAGATCTGTGTTTCAATTCAGAAGGCAAAGAAAAAGGCATACTCCTCTCACCATGCCTCCTTATGTCATTACAGCTGTTCTGCAAGTATTTCCCTAGAAAATTTTGTTCATGAAAGATAGTATCAGCAAAAAGTATTACAGATATATTTATCTGGCTATTATATATATTAGTGCTTGCATTTTAAAAGGAACATTTTCCTATAAGAACAATTCTATTAGATCCTCTCTTTTACTTACAATGAAGACAGCGATTTACTTCCCCACTCCATTCCCATTGCTCATGTTCACCCTCACAGTACACATTCTCACAGAATCACTTAATGCATAGGATTTTTAACATCGTGTACAATTATGTTTACCTACTTAAATAAAACAATTCTCTATTGTCACAATTATATTTCCCCCTTTTATATTTTTATGTCTGTACTTTGATTTAAGGTGGCAGGGCATTGCTATCTACTTCAACTGGACTACACAAAATTTTTAAACCACCTGTTAAAAATTTATGCTTCAGTTGCACGACACATTTACAAATTAATTAAAATACCCCCCCCCAATGTGATCAGATACTTTGTTACACGTGTCTTGTAGTTCATTGTCCGCAAGAAGGTATTACCTATACAACACAAACTAGAACTGTCATTGGTCATATCTCACTGCTTTTACTAAGAAAACAAAACACAGCGCTACAACACTCTGAGTGTTGTACAGTTCACAAATTAGATTCATGGATCAGTTATACCGTTAGTGGACAAGTTTTCATAACTTAACCACTTAAGGATGGCAAGAACAAATTGCTCTGTTGCTGTTTCTGAAGGAAGTGGTTTAGTTATTTATTAACTTCTTGACACACAAAATTTGAATCTTCCTGTTGGTAAACACTCCTGCCATCAGGTAGTACTGCACACTTTTTCAACAAGCCTAAAACAGAATGTAAATATCCTGGCTTGGTTTTGTTGTGGTTGTTGTTTTCTCCTTTATGCCCTATTTCCTAATGCTATGAGAAAGGTGTAAATAGTCACTATTGCTTCTGTTCATGAAAAAAGAAATTTAGCAATACAGTCCTGAAGCTCGGTTTTTGGAAGAATGACTTTGGAAGAAGGACTTTTGGAAGAATGACTTAGATTATATTGTAAATATATAGTATTGCAAAATTATCAGTACACATTTAAAAATACAAAACTAAGGGCGAATACAATCATTTTAATTGCTGTATAATGTAATTGCTGTATAAAACATTTTCCCCATAATCTCTAGGTATTTAATACAGAATGTGCTAAAGCAACCCAAACTAGACAGTGTATAAAAACACGTTGGTATTGCAGTTAACCTGTTAGTATAGCGATGCCTACAAGGATTCTTCTCTTCTGCAGGTAAGACATTAAAAAAAAAAAATCAAACCATATAACAAACATATTTCTGATTTCCTTCAGATTGATGTTATGCAATGTATAGGCATATACATTGTTTTGGATGCATAAATACAGGTACTGCTTAGAGGTAGATACTGCCTTGTAAATGCACAATGCAGGCATCTGCATGCAGAGTCAGGTAGTTACAGCTCAGCACTAAGCCCAACTACTTCCAAAGATTGTTTATTTGGTTGCAGCTTCATTAGCCTTTCTCCTTCAAGCACAATGATATGCAATCTTTTTACTTTTGACTATTTATTTTTAAATTACGTGCTGAAAATTACAAATACAAATTTGGAGAGCATTTTAAAATCACAATTTAGTCTCAAAGTCTTTAAAAAGACACAGAACACCAGGAAAAGAACTAGGAGTCTTATACTACTGCTTATACAGCAATAAAAATGCCAATACTACTTTTGCATTTTCTCTTCCATAGACACACTGATCAGCTGAACACTTGGAGGATGAAATTAGTATAAATGCCTACAACACTAAAAAATATTTCCTTAAGTGCTGGTAAAATCCATTTGCATTAACACTTTCTTGTATCCCCTTGCATAAAGCTGTGTAAAAACAATAAAGCTCACTCTAATACCTTTAGGATAATTAAGATTTAAAACCAGCCTGATAAATCCTCAACAAATAATCCATCTAGTTTTAGTTTAATCCCTTATATAGTCTGACATGCAGCTTAAGGCACAATTAGACTCTTCAGAAAAGAAAGCTCATGTAGCCTACCACAAATTTAAAAAGTACTTTTGTTTCCTAATGGAGTAATGCTAGAGAATAAAAGCCTACAAATGGGGGAAAAAAAGAAAGTATGGTGACTACTACAACCTCTAATTACAGCTTCATAATTTTATGTAAGTGAAATGGCACATGAAAAATAAAGAGCTAATAACATTTTTTTCCTTCTGTTTCTATGAACAGGAATATCAACTTACCTCCTGTCTTTAGAGTGAGCATGAAATCCAGCAAAATAGTAAATTATTGACAACTACTATGTATGAAATTTGGATGTAAGAAATGGGTTGGAAATTGTATTTAAAACAGGACTTATAATCAAGATCTTTAAAAAAAAATCAAACTACTTTTAAATAAAGATTTGACAAATGTAGAACACTTTAACAACATCCCAGTTCCCCTATATAATATTTCTCCCTACCACTCATAGTTTTGGCAAATGACTCACTTGGGCTAGACATTTTTCCCAGAAATATCATCTGATTTAAGAACAAGTTTCTCACAATATTAAATTCCATACACTAATTAAAAACTTCCAGGTCTGCACTGTAATTTATAATAAGCCTTTTCCATCTGGATTTGTGTAAATGGCTTTTCTCAAGATTCTACTGGGACTAATAATTGGAATAAGGAAATGAAGGTGAAGATTACAGGAGATAACATAAAGGAGGATTAAAGGTGCTGCATGCTCTTTGTCATAGAATACTCTTTATTTTTAAAGATGAAAAGACCAATTCATTCAGCATTCATTTCCATTTTTTTTCCTTCACTGAGATTATCACTCTGGGAACATTCAAATTTATAGACAGTTTATGTGAGACGAACACATTCTTTCCATCCAAGGAAGCATCAGAACAATAAACAAAATGAATAATTTATTAATAATCTGCATGATAGACTGAGTGTCTTAAAACATACAACCCTAACGTAAAGGGATAATTTATCAGGTAAAAGTAATCTACAAACACAGATTCCAAGTAAAATATATACTGTAATTTAATGTAGTCTTTGACACAAATTCTGAAGGACTTTAATTCGAAGTGAGATCCAAACAAAGTAGTGTGGACAGTGAACAGAGCTTAGGCACCTCATTTAAATGCTGTGATCATGAATAAATTCATTGGTGCCTAAACTTGGAAGGATCTACAATTCTGGAAGTACCTGAGTTTTCACCTTTACTGTTCTCTAGATGCCTTAATATTCTGTTTCCGTACAGACCTTTGAAGAATCACAGGCCTTGCACCTCTGCAAAGTTTGCAGAGGTGCCCTACCAATAACAGAACCCATAAACTGAACCCCCTCCCCCCTGCAACTTGAGACACTTGAGCCACAATGGTGTAGTGAAATCGATTTTCCAAGTCTGCTGATTGTGCTCCACAGAAAATGCAAGAGCACCATTTGCTTTCCTGGTTTTAGGTTCCTCATTTAGGTTCCACTGGTCCCCTCTGGGTTCCATCTGGAAGTAAAGGCTGGATTTTTTGTTTTTAATACATCATACTGATAATATGCAAGACCTCAGTTGGATTTCCTTTTCCTCTGGAATATATTTAAATCAAACTTTCCCATCTCCTATCAAATATTGAATATAATGAATCAATTAAGCAAAAGGAATGGACACTGTCTTGGTTCTAACCTCCTCTTCCATTCTCCTTCCTTTCTCCTGGCCATGTGAACAGTATAGTTATAAGGTTTATGGACTAGAATTCTATCTGGTTTACAAAAAAAAATTTACAAGCGTTATTTTTGACTCTGAATTCTTAGTGAATTAGAAGACACCATATAGGAAAGCCAGAATTTGCTTTCTCACCATAACTGCCCATACATTTGTGAAATATATTTAATGCAAATGGTTCAACTAAACTTCAAAAACTTACACATTGAAGATAAAACTATACAGTGACGATAAAACCAAATCAGAAAAAATTGTCAATACAGTAAGACAGAAAGTATTTAAGAAATGCAAAATATATTGGAATAGTTTTCCTACAGATATTTGAATAGTTTTCCTTCAGACCGTAGTTGAGAAATGTTATTTTGCCAGATCATAATATTTTTAATGCCATATAGCTGGGAAAATATTAACATACTTCTACCAGTAAATACTTGTTACGAAGAGATCATGCTTTATGTTATTACAGTTTTTGATAATTACAGGTCACAGGAGCATCATGACCTTACCTGGATCAAGAACTGAGTAACTGAGTGCAGTGAGAGCCACAGCGAACAGCACAAAGCTAACGGGCTGTGTGTGGCGAGCCATGACACACGTGGCAGCACAGACAAGGGCAGTAACGAGCCTTGGTACAGGCTATGCATCAGTGGATGACACGAGAACATAGGAAATGCTGGTGAACTTTGATAACAGACCAATTTGACTGGCAGCCTGTGACAACGCCTGTCTGTAGAGCAACCAGTAATACAGGCCATATGGAAACATTGCCAAGCTGATGTCTGACACACCAGGAAAGCCAAGCACTGAAGTGGAACCAGCTCCTTCAGTACTGAGCTACTTCCTAGAGCAAATACCCTGAATCTGCATCACACAGCCTAGCCTTGAACACCTCCAGGGATGGGGCATCCACAGCTTCTCTGGGCAACCTGTTCCAGGGCCTCACCACCCTCACAGTGAAGGATTTCCTACTAATGTCTTTGCAGCACATTGTCCTGTGTTCCTTTTCTCACCATGACAGTATCCAATTATATGTTGATTTTAAACATGCTTGATTTAATTTGTCTTGTACGAGATATAATCAGTAAAGCTGAGTAAGAAGCTGGTTTATATACAGCGTGTTCATGCATAGCCTCATATATGCATAGTCATGCATATCAAGTTGCGTGCAAAATCTCAAAAAGAAGCATAAAATGCACTAAAATGTCTTCATATCTGTAGAATTTATTACATAAATTCTGCCAGTATGGAATAACAAAAACTTTTCCATGTCAAACAAAACTCCTCAATCTTTAGATATTTTTCACCATAACAATTTTTATAAGAAACTGTCATTGGACTACTAAAGCTGTCAGGATGATACATCCTGAAAACATTTAGAATTCATTTTAAATACTAATTTCCATTTGGCTTTAGAATGAAAAGACAAAATTGGTTGAATGTGTCAGGTTATATGGAATAACACCCTTATGTTGATGAGAACATTGCGGAAAAACAAAGACCTGAATCAGACCATACAGGAGTTGCCCGTTCTTCTGAAATAACACAACATGCTCCATGAATAATTTCTGCAAAAGGTCATTCTAGAGCTCAATGGCCTGCAATCAGAAAACAATTCTGCTGCACATGAAGGTAACAGGCAGTGTAACATTAGTAAGGATAGGTTTGTCTTTATGAATTAATTGTTTCTAACTTTAGCGATTTTCATATTTTCAGTGCAACTAGTGGATTAAACCAACCAAGCATGGCAACCAGTGGCTTCTTTTTTATTTTGAAACATCAAAGGCCAAATCCTTCCTGAATATTTAATGACTGAAGATTCAATGACATAAAATCATATTGCTACTACCCTCAGACATAGTCAGTTATGTCACAGAATGGCTGTTGTTTTAGTTAGTCAAACTGAAAGCACCCCTTCAAGGAGATTTTCTTATACAGCAAAGCTATGAGCATTACTGTGAAAACACACTTCCAAACATTAACCACTGTACAGTTCCAATTCAGCACATCACAGGGACTGTATATACGGGCAAACACCAAAACCACATAATTTTACAGTTTTATACTTTCAGAATTCAGTTGCAACACTCCTACAACAGAAGATTTTTTTTTCTTTTTACATTTAAAAAGAAATATAAATATATATATATATATTTTTTCTATTTATTAATCACCTTCTTTTGGTACCAGATTTGGTGAGTGCAAAATTGTATGTACCTAAAAATGGAAAAATTAACTCTCTAGCTGACACATAGTGGCAGTGTCTTCAAGACTTCCAGCACTAATTCAAACTGTGGTTTCCTTTTTCTTAAGAACAGAATTCTTACAGAGTACTTCTCTCTTTCCAATAAACACTGGACATATTAATATAAATTTATTTGTACCTAAAACTACCAAATTTCCTGTCAACAGCTGTCTCTGAAACCTCATACCTGCTGTTACTGCTTGTTTTCATATTGAACTGAAACCCTAACGCAGCAGAGACTGACAGCAGCAGGCTACCGAAAAGAGCTCTACCTTAATTACACTTACATATCTTAGACAATGAAGTAAACATTTCCATAAAAATTGTTTTATTTACTTTTTCAGAGAGTAGGTAAGTTTAGTAAGAACCACAAATCTACAATAACTTGGGGAGAATAGCATGGGCATCGCTTGGCAGCAGGACTTAAAAGTTGCACAGTTATTTCATTGTATTTTTGTATTTATGTATTTTCAGCAGATCTAAGTGAGGAAATTTACTTGTATTCTGAAAACTGAATTTCCCTCACAGACTTTAATGGGAGAGGTGAAACAGAGCAAGAGGCTTTGTATTGGGAAAGTCAGTTGTTTTTCTAGCAGCAATCTGTTTGTGTGTTTTTGGTTTTCTCTAAAGTAAAAAGCAGCAATTAGTTTTAGAAACAAAATGCATTATTTGCTTACTTTCATCATATGTGTACTCAATAGCCAAACTACCAGCCAGGAAGGATACATCTAAGGTATGATTTTAGGAAATAATATTAAAAGTCCTTGGAATGGATAGTTATTTCCACCTCCAAAAGGAAGCTCTATGTGACAAAAATAAGGTGACAGACATTAATAAAGCTCCAGTTCTTCACACTGTGGATTCAAAGAAGCAGCGGCAGGATTCCCTGATGCAAATCATACTAACCAATGGGGCAGGGTAAGAAGCTCTTGCTCTTTTATCATCAACATTATTTTAAGAATTTATTATGTAATTTTGTAATCATGCAACCAACTGAAAACAGTGTTGAAATGGCTTTAATCCCCTTCACTGAATTTTTAGAATAGTTGTTCCAGATATTTTTTTTTTTTTTGGAAGAAAAGTATGATATAGAGGCAGCATGGCAACTACCATAAACTTTTCACACAATTCTATTCAGTCCATGTCCAAGGACTTTTTCAAACCATTTTACTTCAATCTGAACTTAAATTCACTGAACACCCTGTAGAACAGGTGCAGTACGAACATATTTTTCATTATATATTAATGGGAAGTTATGAATAATGCTACCGTACTCCCAGTGCATACAACCTCCAAAAAAAAACACTCATCTTTGGGAAGAAAGATTTATAATAACCCTCTGACCTACCTTGGCAGATGAATAACAAAAGTTAACAATTTAGAACATCATTTTCTCCCTCTCTTTCTACCAGTCAAACCTTCCTCAATATTCTTACTATCTCCCCAATGAATGACAAAAAGAAATAGAATTTTATGTACATGCATGTGTACATAATGAAGAGGAGTTTAGCAGTTACTGAGTTTAAAAGAACTGGTTACGTATATATAAAGACATACAGATAACTATCCTGTATTTTTTTCTTCATTCCTGTAAGTCAAAAGCAGGATGGATAGACATGATTGTATTAGACAAAAATCTTTCAAATATGTTTTGGTTTTTGGTAAATATATTCTTCCAAAATGTTCAGGAAACTTCTAATCTTCTCATCATAGTAACTTCCCCAAAGCATAAGCAACTGAGAATGACTTCTTTTTATAACGCAAAATGCAATTGATTACAAAGAACATTTCCAGGTGGGAAAATGAAATGAATTTGTTAGCAGCTAATTAACCTCTGTATCACACTATCCAATCTGTTTAATTAAAACAGCAAAGTACGTTTATTTTAATTTATTCACCATTACTTTCTTTAGTTGATGAAAGAACATAAGAATTAAAAAGTAGAAATTGTCAAAACTGATTGTAGATTTTATCTAGATTGTAAATACTGGGACCAGTACAGTACAGGAGCCTAGTTAAACAATTTGGACATCAGCTCTGCAGGACATTGGCATTGTTATTCTGAATTTATACTTAAGTAGGTGCTACAATGGAATGAACTAGGCTACATTATTTACATCTCTTGCTCTAAAATAACTAAAATACAGAAAATACCAGCTCTCCAATGCCAGCAAATCTGCAAAAGAACCTTAGAGGAAATTATATATTTTATCTATACATATATGTGTGTGTGTATGTATTATATATATATGTATTCTATACATACATATATGTTTTTTAAACCATGCACTGGGCAAACTTGAAGACATGAGGTTTTGAAATGAGTTTAAAAGCTTCTCTTTTTATATTATCATTAAAAAAAAATAGTATATGGCAAGGAATGTATTACACAAAGTCATTAGGATTAAATTCCAAGCAAAACCACACATAACATTAATCTCTTTTCAGAATCTCATTGTAATAGAAAAAATATGCTCATATTTTGGATAGTTGCATAAATAGCAGTGGCTGAGGGGTTTTTGAATCCCTGTCTTTCCTCTTTTTTTACAGGTGTAAAAAAACTAAACTACAAAGAAATTATAATGTTGCATTTCTGCTTGGAAAATAAACACAGTTTTTTTTGGCTTAGTATTACAACACTGTGTAACATGGGAGTTTTCATCTAAATTATGAAAATCTGATCTAAATTGTGGACCACATCATACATACCTGACACTGACCTGTGAAGTTAATAATATGTCTTGAATATTTTTTTAAAAATAATTTGATTTCATTCTCTGCCTGCATAAATTCTTTACCTGGTTAATTCAGTAACCTAAAGTCTGTCCACAAAAAGCCACAGAAATTTAAAATATACAAAAAAGAAGTTATATTGTATCTAAATCACAGCAACAACTTATCTTACACAGCTCGCATAAAGACCAAGAAAAAAAAAAAAAAAAAAAAAGCCAAATCTCTCAATTTCCTTCTAAGTGCAGAAAGTACATTTATAAAAGGTAATACAGTTGAAAGTATTTTGTGTCATCTTTTCAGACTGCTTTGGTTCTCAGACATAACAAATGTGTCTGCCATACTGACTTTTAATTCTATTAATGGTGTTTTTACCAAGACAAATCTTACCCCCTTAAGATTTTACTTTAAATGATTTTGCTAGATCTCTATAATGTCTTAGAAGGAAAACAACTGTGGACAGCAGTTACCAGGCTTAAGAAATATCCCATGCTCACCTAATTAATAAAGAACAGAAGGAATCATAATTTAATTACTCAGCTTTGACATCTATTTTGTGCATGTCTTGCACTGACTCACTGCAATAAAGCAAAGATCCATGAGTACACCTTATTTCAGAAGCAGTTTAGTAGCATGAGACAACCCAGCAGCTGTAAAATGTCACTCATTTTGCTATTTAACATAAAATAATGAAGACTTTCCTAGTTAATCATTACAAGAAAAAGGACTACATCACAAAACATAATTACTTTTCTTCCTAATTATTGGATACATTACACTGGCATGCTAGAATTCATGCAGAAGAACTTTGTGACTTAAGAGCTGTATCAACGTCTTGTTATTATATTTCTTGTTCTGTGTCTTAACAACTGCATGAAATTAAAAGTTATCTCTGTTTTCTTCCATGGACCACAACAGGGTTTTTTACTTGCCATTAATGTGATGTTTATGCCAACAAACTTTGAAGAACTATGGAGACAAACAAACTTCTGAATGAGCTAGAAGCCTTCCATGCTCTCTGATATAGCTGCTGACTGCATGCCTGTTCCCGTTACTTCCATCACTGTATAAAAAACTTTAGAAACTGTGTTCTAATGATATCAGATATTATTTTTCAGTTATTTAAGTGCACTCATTTCTATTAAAATGCAGCCATACCCTCAGAGCCAGGCTAGGTACAGGCACAGCAGCCGGCTATATAGCTCATTAGATTGCAAGGGCTGCAAAATGTACTCAAAGCCCACTTTGCCTACACCAAATCCTTGGAAAACCAGACTGCTGGCTGTCAGTAGGATGGAGAGAACCCCAATCTGTCCTTGGAAACACTCCCTCCCTTAAAGCCAGTTTCAGCCCAAGGCTGCACGTATGCTCCAGACAGCATGAGCAGCAAGCCTGGATCTTCACTGACAACTTCTGATTTAATGTTCCAGTTTTCCCTGTTTCTTCCAGCTCTTCCCAACTCTGCCCAGAGAACAGACCTTGGTTTTAACAACTCACAAGGAAAAGGAAATGGCTAGTTTTAAATCTGCACACCTTCAGGCACTGGAACATGCTCCCCAGGGTAGTGGGCACGGCACCAAACCTGCCAGATTTCAATAAGTGTTTGGACAATACTCTCAGGCATAGGGTCTGATTTTTGGGTAGTTGTAAAATGTGTGGGCAAGACATGAGTAGCGGCAAAAGTCCCTTGGTTTGTTCAGCCTGGAGCAGAGTAGGCTGAGGGGAGGCCTCATGGCGGCCTGCAGCTCCCTCACCAGGGGAGCGGAGGGGCAGGTGCTGAGCTCTGCTCTCTGGGGACAGCGACAGGACCCGAGGGAACGGCATGGAGCTGGGACAGGGGAGGGTTAGGTTAGGAGCTGGGGGTTAGGAAAGGTTCTGCACCCAGAGGTGGTCAGGCACTGGGACAAGTTCCCCAGGGCGGTGGGCACAGCACCAAAAGGAGGTGGACTCAGTGATCCTTGTGGGACCTTTCCAACTCAGGATATTCTATGGTTCTATGATTCTTGAGGACTACTCCATCTCAGCTCTCAACAGCACCATTAAAGGGAATTACGGAAGCGTGAACTGAGATTTCAGAAAGCTACAGGAAGGAAATACAATTGTTGAGATAAGAATAATTGTTGAATTAAGTTTCCTATGTCCCATGCTCCCCTATAATAAGGAAAGTATTTTTTCTTTTCAAAGTCAGCTACCAGTGGACAAATTGGAAACAAACCATCAGCAGTGGAACAGGTTGTCCAGAGTAGTTGTCTCCTCCCTGGAATTCTTCAAAGTCAGGATGGATGGGGCTTTGGGCAACCTGATCTGGCGAAAGATGTCCCTGCCCATGGCAGGGGAGTTGGAACCAGATGATCTTTAAGGACCCTTCCAACCCACACCGTTCTTTGATTCTATGATCATTTGCAATTAACAAATGTTTAGATGATGTACTCAAAAAGTCTTAGTCCAGACTGTGTTTTCATCTCTTGGTATCCCTCAACAAAAGAAAGTAACACCCTTTGCAGATGTAACACAGCCCTGCTGAAAAATGCCAGCCTATACAAGTTAAATAAAACTAAAATGTTCTATCTGAGTGGTGAAGTGCTATGGCGAGACTATATTTCAGTCTTATTGCAAGGCTACTATTTCAGCAATGCATAGTTTATATTATAGTATTTGAATTCCAGAAGTCAGCTAAATCACTACACCTAGAATAGAACAGAACAGTTCAGCTTGAAGGGACCTACAGAAATCCAACTGTCAGTTGGATCAGTCCAACTGTCTGACCATTTCAGGGCTAAACAAAAGTTAAAGCATACAATTAAGGGCATTGTCCAAACGCATCTTGAACACTGACAGGCATGGGGCATCAACCACCTCTCTAGGAAGCCTGTTCTAATGTTTGACCGCCCTCTCAACAATTTTTCCTAATGTCCTGTTTGAACTTTCCCCTGTACAGCTTTGTGCCGTTCCACGTGTCCTGTCCTCTGTTACGAGGGAGAAGAGACTGGCACCTCCCTCTGCACCTGCCCTCCTCAAGAAGCTGTAGAGTGACTGCTCTGGGTGAAGTTGTTAGCAACAGTATATTGGGTGAAATTAAACTTGAAGATCATTCAAACTGGTAGAAAACCTTGGCTGGAAGTTTTCTTTCACTTTTTAAGTGGAAAAAAAAAATCACACAGCATAAAAAGTTTTATCAGGAAAAAAATACCAGAATTATATGCAGAAACTGAAAAATATCAGTACTGCCAGGCTCCTTAGTTTTACTGTTCCCATGTACTTAAGAAATGTAAAACTGAAGTTCCTCTCTAGGGAAGCAGCAAATCTCACAGGACTAAGAAGAGAATCCTAGCTGAATTAATTATTCATCAGGGGTTATTCATCCATGTTTAAAAGCAAAGATCTGCTCCAGATTATAATAGTCATATCTTTATACTTATGTTTCCTATTTTCAAGGCAGTTAAAATACACAGTAGTTCATTGCAAATATAGTTTGGGACTACCAAATGGGAAAATGAAAATAGTGTGATAGCATTTTCCATGAAGACATAAATTACAGACAGTTATACAGTTGGCCAAAAGCTGTCAAGATTTCCTAAAACCTAATGTCCCTCCACCAAGACCTACAGTTTTTTGTTTATGTATTTATGCAGTCCTGATTTGCTCATAGCTGATAGCAAAAGTGAACTGGAGAAAAGTAAACAAATACTTAGCACAGACCACATTTCTGGTCAAATCAGACAGAATTTTACTACTGCTTCATTGAATTATGTAGAAGAACATTGCTCATTTTGAAGAGATTCTGCTCCATGTTACGTGCATCTGCTCTGTGGCAAGCCCTCGGAAATACCTGCCGTTACTTGTACTGCTACTCATTGTTTTCAGGACATAGAAGAGTCAGAATTTCACCTTTTGTTTAAATTTTATGAAAAATCAGGAGTACACTATGCACAGGAGATAGAAGGATAAGAATTCCTAAATCCCTTAAGCAAAACACAACTCTTAAAAATAGGATTGACTATTGCTCTCAGAGTATTTTAAATCAATTCAGAAAGAAGCTTGTATTAACACTTATACCAACTGCAGAATAATATAGACATCAAAACATTTCTGTTTCCAACTACTGCACAAGCCACTGTTCTTAGAACATCAACTCTTGCTATACTTTAGGTACATAATGTCTGGAAAATGCTTTTAGAAACTTTTAAATACCCAGGCCTTCCAAGTACAACTTTAGCTCTTTTTGCTCTTTCTAAAGATGAGTTGTGACAAAGACAGCCTGAATTTTCATCTAGTATCTTAAAAGAATCCTGTGGCATAAGAACAAGATAAGCTATCAAAGCCTGCACAGCTCCTGAGATTTTGTCATTTGAAAAACAGGGGGCAATGGAGTGAAGACAGACACAAATACCTCTACTCAAGAAAAAAAAAATTTCAGAAAAGCATTATTTCTAATATAAAATAATATGCACAGTCCCAAGCCCATATCTGTATGCTTTTATCCCTTTTTGACATTATCCCATTTTGACACTTTGAAGTATTTTGGGGTATAATTTCCTTTAAACAAAATAGGAAATCAGAAGGAATAATTGCTAAAGTTTCCTATTATGAATTGCATTCTGCCTCTGAAGTAAGAATCTAAACTTTGTAATATCTTCTGAATTTCTAAATATTTTAGAAGTCTGCCTCCATTATGGAAAATCATATTTGAATGTTAATGGAGCAAAACACTAATTCTTTGTGCATGTTCTGTTATACCATTTTTTCCATTATAAAAAAAAAAAAAAACTTTATCCTCCAACTAGTAATTCAAAATTAGTAGAATTAAGTTTGTACTTCTTTTCCCACAAACATTAACACATTTCTTAAAGTCAGCATTAAAAAAAAAAAAAAAAAAAGATCAGGACAACATGAATGTAGTGGGGAACGAGGGGAACTGACACACAGAATTTGCCTAGGAGATAATGGAAACTAGTCAGAGCCCAGTTATACTGGCAAAGATAGATCAAGAAGAAAAACACCATTATTTCTGAAGTGATGATATTTGTTAGAAAAGCTTAAAGACAAAGAAAATAGCATCCTTCTAAAATAAATCTTATTATTTTATTTTACCGATTCACCTAGGATAGTAAAGCAATGGTAAGAATTATTTATCACAAATTTAAAATAGCAACTAAATTTGAAGGTGAAATATAGAATCATAAAACTAATTAGCCTCATCTGTGTTACAAATTCAACAAAGACTCATAGAAAACATGCACAACAGCAGCCTGCAGAAAGCTTTTCTTAACATATTGTACCTCTCTATTGTAAACTAAAGAATCTGCAGGGTGTTAATAAATTGAGTACAATAGCATATCCTGCTTTTAATAAGGTTTTTGTTTGGAAAGTGCATTAAAGAATCATTCAAAAAGAAGGCATTAATGCATGTACACGGTGCCTTAATAATGAGAAATCACACCTTTTTTTTTTTTTTTCCCCCGTTCCTTCCCTCCACCCCTTTTTCAGAAGTTTTTTTTTTTTTTTTTTCCCCTAAATTAGCTGCCTTGTAAATAAGTAAAAAGTGTATTAGATGTCTTTTACTATATTTGATTTTTCAGATAAAATACAGTGCTTGAAAGATTCCGCAGTGATTGAAGGTGTTTCATCTCTTTATTCTAAGAGCCTTTTTGGCTAGTTCCCTACCAGTGAAGTACTCCGCTGCCCACATGAGATTCTTTCAAAGCTTTGTGTTATAAAATTATATACGCCTATATTCAACATAACCATTTAAAGATGATGAACAACCAAAAGATATAGAAGAAAAGCCCAAAAGATATAGCAGAAAAGCTCTCTACTATAGTTACATGTTTAAGAACTCTGCCTACATATAATCTTGATTCTGATTGTAAAGCTATTATTTGCTTCCTTTTTTATCAAGCTCCTAATTGATTTAAGATTCCTATTGTGTAGGGAAAAACAAAAAAAAAAAAAGAAAGAAAGAAAGACTAAAGCTGTAAGTGTTCATATGATTAATCATGCTAACCCAAAAAACAGATAGGGAAACAAATGCATAGAAGAACTCTTCTACTGCAACCCCAATTTTATAAGAAGCCTGTGATTTTTATAAGCCTATGATTTGGTGGATGAAAAATTATATGTAAGCCCACTGTGCATGCCTGCAGCCCAGAAAGCCAACTGTATCCTGGGCTGCATCAAAAGCAGCATGGCCAGCAGTGCAAGGGAGGGGATTGTCCCCCTCTGGTCTGCCCTCATCAGAACCCACCTGGAGCCCTGTGTTCAGCTCTGAGTCTACAACAGAAGAAAGACGTGGATCTGTTAGAGCAGGCCCAGAGTATGGCCACAAAGGTCATCATAGGGCTGGAGCACCTCTTCTATGAGAAATGCCTGAGAGAGTTGAGATTGTTCAGCTTGGAGAAGAGAAGGCTCCAGGGAGACCTTTGCAGCCTTTCAGTACTTCAAAAGGGGCTTATACGAAATATGGGGAGAGATTTTTAACAAGGCATGTATAAAGAAGGACAAGAGGTAACAGTTTAAAACTGAAAGAGAGTAGATTTAGATTAGATATAAGGAAGAAATTCTTCACTTGAAGAATTTTGTGTGTTCAATGGAATAATTTCCCCAGAGAAGTTGTGGATGTCCCATCCCTGGAGGTGTTCAAGGCCAGGCTGGATGGGGTTTTGGGCAATCTGATCTAATGGAAGTTGTCCCTGCCCATGGCAGGTAGTTGGAACTGGGTGATCTTTAAGATCCCATCCGACCCTAAATATACTATGATTCTATGATTTTTAGACTCAGAATCATCTGAGGGAGTATAGAAAGTTACAAAAGGAAAATTCCAGGCAAGCTAGCAGGAGTTATTATCCTTAAAAGTTGTTCTTGTATTTATTTATTTTGCCTTTTGGACATGTTTCTTGTACCCAGCTATTGTCTCGTAGAAATTCGTAAACCGAGGGGCACCAGTGAGACCTTGTGAAAACAATCTGAACATTAGTGGCATGATGCTGGGGACAGACAAAGGGACAATGGGATCCTGTTCCCAGTATGGAATGCTAGAAAAAATCTGCACTCATCTGATGAAACCTGGAAACCTCCAGAAAGGCTTCAGGACAGGCGTGTTCTCAGTGAATTTGTACATTAAGATGAATGTCTTCTTACTAATTCCAGCAATCCTAGGAAAGTAAGGTCAGTTCTTCAAATACTGTAACTGCTGTATTTCCTATCAATTTATGAGAAAGCACTGTTGAAAACTTGCTGAAATGCTTGTTCCTGCAAAATTTGTCCTGCATTTTTACAAATCAAAAAGGTGTGAGTAGTAACTATCAGATACATATCAGAACAAACCCTGAAACCACACAGTTTCAGTAAGTGATTCATTCTTATTTCCCTCTGCACCTCACCATGCACACACATAGCCCTGTCCCCTGAGCGGAAAGATGTCAGAGTCCAAACAATCACTGACGGAAGAAAGGTATTTCATTCCTTTCAGTGAGATATGGCACATTTAATTTAAATTATGCACAAATCAAAGCTATATGTCACATAAGCGAAGGTGGCACACAGCCCTTCAGAGAAGAAAATATCATCTTCCTGAAGACCTTTACCATCTGCCTGTCAATTGAAATCAATCATTCCGCATATTTTTTGCAAGTCACATATGGTTTAGACGTGTAAGGCCTCATCCAAAATTAATCAAAATCAATGGAAGATTTATTTCACAGTGTTTTGGATCAGAACATTGTGTCAAGATACAGACATCTTTGACACTTTGCCCATCGTTAGCGTTGTTCAAACTTTCACAGAATTATTAAGTACAGATTACTGGGAAAGGATCCCACACCTACTTTTTGCACCTGTGGGGAACTGGTTCTACACCCCAGTTCTGGAGCCAAATCTAAACATTTCAATTCCCCATGAATGCCCTTTGTGATGAAGAGGACTACGAGAGATACAAACCATAAGAGAGCTACATCCTCTCTCTAATGATATTAGAGAAAAAAAATACTACAGTTACCTTCTCTGAGCATCTCTCTTTTAAATGACAATCTTTAATAAACAGCCTCCCTAGAATGAAACAGTACTCACACTAGAAAATTGGTTATTTTTTTTTTGTTTTCTGGTTGAAGCTTTTAAGACATTTGATGCACAAAACATCAAAGCATTTGATGCAAAGATGCTTTGTTGCAATGTCCATGATAAGTTACAGACAGTCCTGAAATCTAAAATCTTCGATCTGCAGGAAAGGTCAAGTGCTGCCTACTCCTACAGGTCACCTCTTGGGTCACCTCTATGTATCAACTCTTGTTATGGAAGACTTGTTTTATATCAGTTATCCTTCTTATCTTTCATTTCTTTGCTAAGCAACTTTTCACTACAGTTTTACACAACCAATGTTGATTAAAAAAAAGTCATAATCCCAAAGTACTATTTCTACAACCTCCTGTCTCACTTTTAAGGCCATAAACACAAGCTTTTACATTACCATCACAGCAAATGCTGTCTTGGAATTATCAGGGTTCAGGAAAACATCATTTATACAGAAGAACGTAAAATTTTATTGTTTAAAAGATAAGGCATATTGAAATGATTTTTCATGTGGCATTTTAATGTGATAATTAATTCCTAAAAGTCTGAGTTTCAGTCTTCATATAAGTAAGTGGATGCTAATAGGCCATGCATAAAGACTCTCCTCACTAAAATACAAATGAGAAATCCCTTATGTTTATACATGTGTAAGTACAATTAATATTGCAACCCAACTGGAAACAAAATTGCTTTAGTTAACCAACCATTGCAATGCAATCAAATGTGGTATCAATTGTAATTGTCGAAGATCCATTTGGGGAATAACAGCAATTATTTCATAAAGAATTCTCCCCTCCTCCTTCCAATTCACATGCACACTTTTTCATGCATCTCTGCACCAGCAAAGTAATTGGACCATCACAAGTGTCAAAAATACCACCATTTCATTATGCAACACACAGGAAAATTCAAACTGACAAGGCTGTTTCATTTAGCAATATTGGGTTGTACCTCTGATTTGTAACTGCATTAATCTAAAAACGTTTAAGTAGTTTTTATTTCTCCAGCTGTACATGCAGCTAGGGAATTGTGCAATGCTGATGGAGTAGGAAGCTAAGAATGGCATTTCTTTGTCTGCCTGAAGCTAAGTACTTTGGATTTGCCTTCACACAAGTATTCTCTAAAGACTTAATACTTTTCTAATGTAAGTATTCTTCTAGGGCTGTTGAGGGAAACTGCAGTTCAGATATTTTAATTGACTTTGTGTTTAATCAGAAAACAACTCATATTGCAATCCAATATTAATGATTATTTTTTTTTTACTCAGAAGACATTCAGTATTCTTCATTAGTATTCTTAATTAATATTCCTTTGAATTGTTTTGTACTTTTTAGTAATTTAATTAGTAATTACTAAAATTATTTGACATTTAATTATCAACGCAAACCACTGAAATCCATTATGATCTTTTTATCTGTCAGCAACCTAAAAGTACTTATGTCAGCTGCAATGTGACTGTCAAGGACATTGATGATCGTGTGCTCATTAGAACCAGAGATTGTCCCAAAGAGTTTCTTTCTATAATGACTTATGTGCAGTGCTGCTGGAAGGGCTTTCATCACCCTAAAATAAGTCCTGAAAAAGGAAATAAACCTCATACAGCATGATGCAGACCATTCATAATGCTATCAGAAGTATCAGAAGAAAGGCTATCAGTAAGAACCCTCATCTGCAGGAAGTTTTCCCGTACATCTTCTGTATTCCATCACAGCCATTAGGAGAATGGATTTTCCAGTGAAAATTAAGTTTATCAGAAAGATCTGCGTGCAAACTAATTTGAACAGGCATTTTCTAAAAAGTAGGCCAGAAGAGAAAGAAAGATCACTTCTGGCAAAAATGGAGCAAATTAAATTGTAAGAACCCTAATACATTTATTTGAAATTTAATTGCGTAACCTAATGTCAAGGTTATTATACAGTCCACAGTGTTTTCAGCCAATTTCAAAACAGTAAAGCAGAAGCTTGGTTTGCAGTTACTTTATTGTAAATCCAAATGCCTATTTTTTTTTTTATTTTATTTTTTTTTTTTTAAACCACAGTCTTTTTCCTGAGCCACAACATTAATACAAAATCACATTTCAAAATTACTTTGAGTTCTCTCCTTGGCAATTAATTCTGATGAGACCAGAAGCTTCTCTGGTATAAATGACTCCTACTTAAATTAAACGGTAAAAATAAAAACATAAAGTTGAGACAGTGTTGTTGATGTGATGCCAGTGTGCCCACTTAGAAGCGATATGATTAGAAGGGGCATCTGACCTTATTCACACTGTTCTACACAGAGTCCATGAAACCTGCAGGTTTTGTTTTCTATTGAAAGCAGAAAAGGTTCCTGTAGCATTCTTATTATTGCATCCCTATGGAACACGCATTCTGTATTTTACCACGTATTAGAAATTGTGCCTGAGCAGACAGCACACTTACAAGCATTCATGCTGTATCCAAGCCCCTCTGCATTCCTGAAAGCCAGTCACTTTTATCTGATTTTGGCCTAACCTTAGAGTTTGGGGCTGGTGGGTTTTTTTGGTTGGTTGGTTGGTTTTTTGGGGGGGTTGCAGAACTGTGTGTTTAAGTGTCTGAGGAACACTGGAACAGAAAGGACACTTTAGAAAAGCATTGTGCATTTATCTGTGTGCCTGTGTGATGCTAGTGGATGTGCAGTCTAGGTTGGTAGCAAAACAGCATAAAAGCACCATCTGCTTTCATTTCTGAAGGAACAAGTAATAATGGCATAATAAATGACTTTGACACTCAGCAGGGAACTGTAGCCTAAAATTAACAGGCTTATAATCATGCAGAACACTATTAATTTGGCTTGAATAGTAATAAAGAACTAAAGTTGTGCATTTTACAATCATCTCACTTGTTTTTCTGTAAAATCTGAAATGCTTGAAGAAGAAAATTTAGCATTTGACCAGGGTCTCTTTCATGAGTACCAGAATATTGAAGAGAAGAAGATATTAAAGTATAGAGAAGGATTCTTAAAGAAGTCAATGACTCAATATATACAGCTACATAGACAACAAAATCCCTCTCTATTAAGCTTCTACCTACCAAATAAAAACAACTTGTTAAAATGATTCTGTGTTTCAGTGCTTAGAGTAGCACACACTTTACTGACAGGAGCTATCACTCAGAGTTGTCTTCTCTATAATTATTCCTTGTACAGTGAGACAAACAGATGTTTTGTGTATACCTCGGAACTACATAATGGACCTGTGAGTTTATGAAGGGTAAAGTCTGTTTTATTCTCTAGAGATCTGGACTGAGGCACTGGCTACTGCATAAAATGTCCAATTGTAGGCAAAGATTCCTTCTGTGGTGCATGTATAGACAACATGTTTGTAGGAATACAGTTAACATTAGAACGACGAAAATTCTGAGGTTAAAAGGAGAAAAACTTACCCCAAACTCATCCCTCCACTGATGAGATGCTTGATACTTCTCTGCTTCTTTAGCGAGGCGCTGAAGAACAAAAAAAAGACATACATTTTAGTCTTCACTAATTCTTCACATAGCAAAGCCTTTATTTTCTTTATATGTGTTTTCTCTATATAATTCTCTATATATCTATGCTTTTGCACTCAATTGAAATTTATGTATACTTGAGTAAAGACGTAGTGTCTTTTCAAAAAATGGCATTTTCTATATTATATACTAATTTAAGCACTGCAATCATGCATTAGAAAGCTTAACTCTAATTCCAATGTTATTTAAGATGTTCTAGGTAAGCCTGAAATCCATCAATACCGAAAATACTTTCTCCCTACACACCTTACCTTATACATATGAGTTTAATCTACCATCCAGTTACAAGTATTTATTAGAATCTTAAAACACATAACAAGTATTTTATTAGAATCTTATTGCCCCATCAAATTATCTAGCTTCAATTACACAAAGTACTGACATACCTTGTCATGATTAGGGACCCATAAAAACTCAGTAATTTGTACAAGCTGTAGTCTGGTCCCATGTACTGAATGAACTTTAGCCACCAGAGAACATCAGTAAAGCTCCTAGATGGCATTTTTCCAGTTTAAATTAATTTGAAAGAAATCCAGTTTAGACACTTAGCCCTACAGGAATCAAAGGACAGTGCACAGGAATGATCAGATGAGCGTCTTTCAAATCAATCTCTTGTATAGACATCCACTGCATAGGTTACATGTTCCTCCTCTAACAAAATTATTATCCTGAAAAATAACTGTTTGCACATGCATATGAGAAGTTTACTACACTTCTGAATACAGAAGTCACCAAGCATGATGCTTGTTCTCCAGTTTTGCTTACACAGTTTCCCCAGTGCCTGCAGGCACCTATCCTCGAAGAAAGCAAAAGCAGAGCTACCTGATGTGAACACAGCTCATGGGGACTCAGCCACATCCTAATTTTTGAGTGAGTGACTTTGAGAACTAAGTTATTATATAATTAATAACAGTTTCTGGATAGTCATGGTCCCTTACTAACAGAATTGCTCTATCCACAATCTAACTAGAGATGAAAATTCTTTATTGCGTGTTGGTGTGTGCACAATAGGCCCAAAGATCCCTTTAATATTCAGATCAGTTCCTACCCAAATGAACTGGTGGTCTAAGTCATGTTTTCAGTTGAGTTGACTGTCAGTTCTTGCTAACAACCAAAAGGGGTATGACCGGAAAGTTCATGGAAGCTGGAATTGCGGAGATGGTGTTGTCAGAATCGCGTCTCAGCCCCACTACAGGATGGCAACCACCATGGTATCTGATCCCACAAGGACATTCCATGTCCCCCCTCTAAAAACTAGCAGGTTGATAAACTTCACGGAGCAAAACTTAAGACCTTTTCCTTTCTTTTTCATTTGAAATCATCCTATAAAAAATAATTGTTTACTCCAATGTCAGAAAATAAGCATGCCTCTTATGCGTTTTATCATCATTTCAAATGATTTTTAGCTCACAAAGTTACTAGCATCTTGCAGGCATACCCAACCAAAGCTGCCCTCCACAGTAGCCAAGTACTACATTTACAAAAGCAAAACTGTAATACAACTTGATGCATTACACTAGCAAAATGTAGCCTAACTCCCCCTTGCCCTCAGTGGACAAATCCATTACCTTAGATACCTACAGTATTTCCAGTTTTCTGGTAATACACTAGAATTATTTTGTACCAATACAAAGCAAGATATGATGCTTATTGACACCTGCTGCACAAGTAAATAGCTGCAGATAACACTGCCCTCATTTCTCTGTCTGCTTCATAACCTTAAGATACCCAGTGATCTGCAGTTCTCTGCAAATATGTTAGAACCCAAATTTACAAACTCATAAATGGATTATGAAGAGAGATCTATAGTAAGGATTAACATTACTAGGAATTTCACATTGGAAGAACTGCAGCAACACCTGATATTCCTCAATTTTGTGAAAAACTAGCAAATTCTCAGCTAATCTGAGCTATAAATTAAAAACGCTAAAAGCAAATTAGAAAAGTAAAGCTCCTTAGCTCCTCCCCACCCCTGGATTTCTACAGTTCCTTGTGTCTTAAAATAGCTTCCAAACTGACAAGTTGCCATTTGCTATATGCTTACAGAGCTTTGCTCATAGGAAAGCACAAGCAACTGGTTATGGAGAAGCAATAATGATCAATGAAAAAAAAGTCTATGTAATTTGACTCAAATAAACAAACAAACGCCATTTTAATGGAACTGCATGTTGCCCCTGTGGCTGTTTACACTAGGTACAGCAAGAGGCTGATTCAGCCTTGTAATGTCTTGCTCATTGCCTACATGAAGAATATCTGTTTTGCAACAATCAATTTAACTTTTGTGCCAGTTACTAGACCAATCTTCCAGAATATATCTCAAACCTTAGCTGGAGTGAGAGCAGAACGTAGGCCTATTTTTTTTTCCCCCAGTATTGTATGTCAGAGACTGAATTACAGCCTAGCCAACTTGATATCAGTCCAGTATTGGTTTCCTTGAAACAGATCATCTTTTCCATCAACAATTCCTATAAATGCTATATGAATTATTAATAGTCAGTAAAATGGCTCTTAGCCAGGGCTAGAAGAAATCTGTAAAATGAATGTTCACATGAGTAAATCATTTAATCTCTCAAAGTGGGGATGAATATTGTAGTTGCACCTTATAACCCTGCAACAGAACACTCCTGTAATTCTATAGCTATGTAAGTTACATATGGAAAAAACACATGGGATCACTTCCCAAAGATCACTATACTACAGTACTCTGATTTCCCAGCTAACCTTCAGCAGACGACTATCAGTGTTCACGTGCAGGATATCACAGGGACAGATCATGCACGGATTTCATGATCAAAAAGGTGGCTTTTGTTTTGTTTCTGGTGTCTGTTTTGTTTTTGTTTGTTTGTTGTTTTGCTTTGTTTTAAAAGATAACAGAGCTGATAGGAAGGTTGTGTATACAAAAAAAAATCATTCTCTCCTATGTAACATCTTTGATATTTTTAGGGAAGATAATGGAAGAGTATTAAAAACAAAATAGTAAAAAAATGTATTTTGTAGAGCTAAGAAGTTCTCAGAAGTTCTTCATTTCTATGCAAGGACAAATTCTACTGCTAGAGATACCTGGACTCTAATGACTGAGGCATTCATTCATCTTTCCACAGGGAGAGTGCTTTGTTAAGGCAGAGTAAGAAGTCAAGACTCCATGTCAACAATAGCTGTTGAAGCAAACTCAAATTACCTATGCCCCTTACCGCAACACATGGAGAGACTAATTTTTCATGTCTCTCAAAGAAATCATTCCTGCTTTCTTTTGAGGTATGCAAATGTCAGGGCTTGCCTTCCCTGTTTTGATGGAGGAGTCTCTGGAGAACACCAACAGAAGAGTAACACAGCAGTGTGCTGACGCCCCATTTTCGGTCTCATTACAGCACAGGTTTAATAAGGTAACACCTTCTGTAACTCCATGGCCCACTGCAGCTCCCTGTAGGTTTCTCTAGCAAATACTAAAATTTTTGAGGTGATTATTTTTGTGTCAGAAGAGGTTCTAAGACTAACACACAAAACAGTAATTCTGCATGTTAGGCTTCAGTCATTTCTCACTCCATGCCTTTGTATGAATGCTGTGAACATGACAGCCGTAAAACGTATTCAGGCCTTGAATGAAGCCCTATTTATACCATCTTTTTAGTTAGAGAGGAAGAGAAACCAAACACTATTGAAAAAGGGGGAGGAACAAAACTAACATGCAAACATTCTGGATTACTTCAAGGTAAAAAACAAAAAACAAACAAAAAAAAACCACACTTTACAGACTGCTGGAGAACAAGGATTCTCTATTATGGCAGTGATACTCAAATTACTCCAAAATGCTACACAAATTGAGAAACCTTGCCCATGAAGAACTGGCTGCAAACACAACAAAACACTGTAGCATCTATTCCTGTGCTTTTGGAGGATGCCTGGCTGCTTCCATCATGGTTTGACATGCTTCCTGGTGCTTCCAGCTATGGGTTGAAGAAAGCTCATGCTAGATTTATGAAATGTGATTGACATGGTCAATCAAAGTTAAGGTGCTTGAAAATACTATTTTTAAACAAACTAATAAATGTCCCATAATAAATGAAACTGTTATTTCTATTTATTTATTTAATTCAATGAAAGCTTCTCACTGCCTTGCTATTTTTTAAAAAAATATATCAGTTGTTCAGACTCTGTTATCTTCAGGAATATCCAGGATATCAGGATACTTAGATCGTTAATAAGAGAACAATGATCCCTTGAAAGTCAGTCACTGCCCACAAATCAGCATTTTTTTTTAAACAAACATTGAAAGAAGTCAGGGGTTACTTGCTTCTAGGGTTTCTTTAGATCTTTCAAAGAGAATTGTTACCTTTAAAGCAAAACTACTTGTTGTGAAAGATACAAAAAGATGGAAATGTGATTTACTCCATCAGCCTATGAACTTTTATCTAACTTTTAAAGGGATTACAAGAATATCAGAAAAACTACCCCAAAATCTAACTGCCTGTCAAATCTCCAAACTGACCACTTTCAAAGGCCTTGTCCCTTGATTCCAAGTGTATGTTTCGAACTCTGAAAGACAGCCTTTCACGTAGCGCAGACGGGAAGAAAGAGCCCTGAAGAATCTTTATCTGATCTGGAAAGATCAGCTCCGTAGAAAGCCTATTCATCTCCCAGCTTTCACTTGTGTGTGCATGTGTCATATCTTTATCTCCTCCTAACCAGCAAAGAATTCTGCCAGCTAATGGCCCAATTACAATTATATTCAGTACAATGAAATCAATCTTTTTTTGTGCTTCCAACGCTTCTCTTTTATCTTGAAAATAATATTTGACTACCCCTTGATATCCTAAACTATTAGAAAAATGTGTAAGCATAGAGTTGTTAGACATCAATAGCTTGACAAAGCTTTCTAAAGTACCAAATCCGTGATATTTGAAAGCTTATTTTAATAAGAGAAATATCCAGGGAAAATACAGAAATACCAGACTTGAACAGAACAATATAGAAACATGCAAGAAACTTCAAATCCTGATTTAAAATATGATCCAAGTACTCAATTCAGTTCTTGCATAAACAAGATAAAAGCCACAAGTGGTATCTGTAACAGCAGTGTTAAACATGGTTTTCACATCTGCATCTGAATCATGAATATTGTTTTTCTGTAGATGATTATAAATTGCACGTCACTTACAAGAGAGAAGAATAGGGAAAAAAGCATCAGACTGGGATACCGTGTCTGAAGTGCCACTGGAAATTTCACCACAGCTTTAATGCAGACTGATAGAAATTTAAAGATTTGTATTTTAATCTCAGTTGGCTGTTACCCTCTGTATTAAGTTAAATTAGAACTATTTTCTGTCCCCTTGACTCAGTACTACTGGCTTTACTTGCATGGAGCATGTTTGTTTGGTTTTGTTTTGGTTTGGTTTTTAGTAATAAATTAGTCAAATACTCATGGATTATGTTATTCAAGAGTTTTCAATTACTCTACTGTATAAAAAGATCACCCAATTTGGCCCAAAGAGGTGTGATTTCAACAAGAAACACATGCAAATTGGAAGGTCAGCATCCCAAAAGTGAGCTTGGGAGTGCTAATGATGTGGTCATTACCCCCATATAAATGACACAAATTTATTTTTCTTTGTCCTTGTTTCCATACTCCCAGTGGGACCAGGAGGGGTTAACAGAGACCAATTACCTTTTTACTTGTAACTCTCATTAACGTATTTGGTAGATGACCTTCCTGACAAGTGGGCATTCATAATTATTGCCAGCACAAAAGCTGATCTAGATTTGACAGAGCTGCAGCACTTTAGTTTTGCTAAGATTATCCCCAACCATAAAATGTTTAGATTGTGCCAAACACGTATGTAATTCTGATTTAAAATGTAACCACAAAGTGTAAGATACACTCTTTCAGATTATTTTTTTCTTTAGAAATATTTTGAGTGCTAATGCAGTATGACAAGTTTCCATGATAATTCATATTTCCCTCCTTCAAATAAGGACCGTTGCCTTATGTACCGTTGTATTCCTTTATATAAACTTCTTAATCCTCAGTGTAACCACAATTTCAATATTTGCACAGATCATTAAACCGTACACCCCAATTTAGGCACTTCCTCTAAGAACTGCAGAAATAAAAGCACAATTTAAAAGTAAAATTGCAACAGCATTAGAAATCCTAACAGTGCAGATTAATACACAGTTGGGGTTTATACAGCCCTTGCCACTAAAGTAACTGTTCACAGGAGAAATTATGTTTTTAATTTTCTACAGAGAGGACATTTGTCTAACTATGCTAACATACAACAGACTTCTGAATAACAATTCATAGTTTTGTCAGAGAGAGGCACTGCTAGGTCAAGAGTAAATTATTGGCAAGAATCAGTTACAGATCTCCATCTGTCCCTGTCTTGTTTCCATATCTAAAATAAATGATTCTAATACAAATCAGAAACCACCTCCAGTTTAGAACCGGAGGGCCTCAGTTATGAATTCTTACACTAACAGGACACAAAGGAACAGTAACATAAAGTAAGAAATGCGTTGTGGTCACTTCCTGAAATTTCCAAGAGATTTTGTATTAATGCAGTATCCCCCTTCAGCTGCCTACGTACAACTCCTGTTCTTTGTAGAGTTCCAAGTCTTAGAAAACTGGTGATCCAGTTACGTTTCTTATTTCTTTCTCTTCCTCTTTCCCTCTTTCTTTCTCTTCCTTTCTTTCTTTTCTTTCTCTTTTTTTTTCTTTTCTTTCCCCCTTCCTTTCTTTTTCTCTTCCTTAATTTATGATTGCTCACTATTACTACTTATTACTTCATCTTTGGTATTACCTTAGAAGCCCATCTTAGTCTAGGAAGTTTGGTGTGATACCAGTGAACAATAAGGGGTATTTCTCTACCCAAACTGGATTCAAAGATTAGGATGCACCAAACTTTACTCACTGTTCTTGCTTATATAATGATTGCTTTATACAAGTCCTTCTCTAACTACCATAATGAATGCCAATAACATTTCTTTCTCCTTTGTCTTCAGCTTGCTGCTATCACCCTCAAAATTTGTACAAATTACAACTATTTATTTTAGGATACAGCACAAATATCCATGTACTGATTTTATAGTTATGATAGTCATAACTTGTAACATATATAAAATAAGACACAACTAATGTAAAATGCATACAGAAGTGAAACAAAAACTGTTCACAAACTCTGAGATAATTTTCCAATAATACGGAATAGACACATACACAGTACGATGTTAGTTTGATCCTATAGCTGAATGCCCTCTGGCGTTTCAAATAGCTAACATTCCAGGAAGCAGCAAAACTGGAACACAACACAAGAAACAAGAACAAGACTCTGTGAATGAACCTGTATTACAGGTACCAGTATTTAAATAAAGGCAAGAACACCAGGCACAATCAAGAGAGGGCAAGAGCAAACTGCTCTTTTTAACACAAATCTACTGTATATACAATTTATGTCTCCTTTAAAGCATTTTTATCTCTATGACAGAGGAATAACATATTGAGAAAATGAGCACACAGTAATACAAGCCATAGTTTGCATCATATTTTCTAGACTTTATCTGATGAAATGTGAGGTACGTCATAAAGTGTTCTACGCAGCATGTCAGCAGCTGTATTATGTTTGAAAGTAGCTATGCTCAAATACATTTGCTGAAGTAATCCTGCAGCAACTGTTTGAGAAATTAGAAGTTGACAGGATTTTTTTTATTTTATTTTACTTTACAGTACAGCATCAAAGACAGTGTGTTTACTCAGAGCATGAAGAAGTCTCCCTTTTCCACTTATCTGATTTTTTAAGGTTTTTATATGGTGACTGGCAGTAGGTGTTTGTTTTGTGCTGTTCTCCAGCATGGTTTTATTTCATGTATTTACACTGCAGAGTCACGGCCTCTCTCTCACTCTGGCATCTGCTGTACCACATGATGACAGGCTGATCTATGGTCTGGTAATGAGAACATCTGAAGCAGATAAGGTCACAGACAAAGGATGTTTATAATTGATCTCCTGTATTGAGCATAAACCTTATATGAAATATTCCCCAGCCATTGTCTGGAGCCAGTTTTACTTGTCATCGGAAGCAGCAGATGAGTCATATTCATAAAGAAAAAGGGTATGTGAGAGGTCTGCTGACATTTTGAGCTTTACCAAAGCACTCTTCAAACAGATTACTGACCTAAATTTATACGTAATCTAATACATAATCTAATTAGCAGTTCACAATGTTTTTGAAAAAGATGATGTTATACTCTGGAACATAGTTCAAAATAATGCCTCAAATTTTGCCTTCCGTTATTAACTATTACTAACAACCTAAAGTGCTAGAATTGTCTATAGCCCAGGTTAGCAAAAGTTCTATAAAAAGATGGCCTCATATCTAACACAAGGTTGCCATGTCAGCTGAAAAGAAATCCAATGGAAATAAGTTATCTTCCATATATTTAGAAGATAGGGTTTTAAAGGATTTCTGTATCTTTTAGCAACTATAGTGAAAAAAATGTTGTTTATAGTTCAAGCCAATCTTTATTCATATTGTTTAATTACATGAGTGAAGAGTGATTTTCCAGAGTGAAATTTTACCCTTCTAGCAGATACACAATTCCAATGCAGTAGACTCTGAGAATGAGAAGCCAGTAGACCCTGAGAATGAGAACCCTTCAATGAGAAGCCAAATCTGACCTAGAGTATTTGAGGTTACAGTATTGCAGGTGAAGTTAACACATTCTGACATGAATAATCATATTGATTTTAATATCAAATACTGGAATAGGGAGACCTAATCAAATATGTCTCACATAGGGGTTTGACATCTAAGGTAGTGCACAATCATCTGTCCCTGAAAAAACTTTAAGATATGAAAAGTCAAAAAGGTTAAAAGCAAAAGGCCATTTGTCACAATAACGTTTCTTCACTACATAAAAGCCACCCTTCTCTAAAATATGAAATAGAGCTTTTCTCTCCTACTTCTTTTCTCTTACTATGCAAATTTAAGAATTTAGTTAGTGGTATCAAATGATCCAACAGAGAAAGCTAAAGTGACATAATGCCAGTACTTCTACTCCTGAAAGAGAGCTGGAAGACACTTTAAAATACAGTATAGTAGAATTCTTAGTAAGATTTAGTAAGAATCTAAAAATCTTCAGTAGTAGTCAGAGGCACACTTAAGGTCAAACAATCATTGATTCTTTCCTGAAATCTGAAAAATAAAACTCTTCTCCCAGGGCAGAAGCCAAACAAACAAACTCCCAGGAAAGCAGTATGGATGGGTACACATCCAGGTAAGACAACTGGTGCAAGGTGGATCTGTCCCACACCACTCAGTAGCTGCCTGTAAACTTACTGCTTTCCACAAACCTAACCAGTAAAACTGGTACTAGGTGAAAGGAAGCCGTACATGAGCCAGCAGTGTGATAAACGAATAAGGTGCAAAAACATTTCTGAAGGGCACCTTTCTGAGAACAGGACAAAACAAAAGCAGACACAACGGACAGAGGTCCATAAATTTGTTCACCTTGACTGGGAGGAAATATCACTGATGAAATAGCATACCAATTTGATATGCTGCAGAATGAGCGTACAAAACATTTCTGTTCAACTACTGCTACATAGCAACAGTGAGCCTAGGAAATTCTCAGAGTACTTTGTTAATTCCATTCTTTCCACATTTATGGAAAGAGGGAAGGAGGAAGGAGGTTCAGTTTGCAAGTCTGGGTATATTTCTAGAACGTGTAGAATTAGGAGATTTGAAAAGCTTGCAAGATCACAACAGCTTGATACTGCCAAAATATTTCAGTAGACGGGGGAGGAAGAGAGAGAACTACAGAAAAAAGGCATGAAGAAAACTATCAGAAATGGAGAGTAAGAAACAGTCTGTCAAATGCACCTTGACATCTAGCAGTGAAATTTTGTTGGTGGTTTATAGAATCAGTAAAAGATCACTTCTTTTAACATACAATTTATCCTTCTCATTCGCTGAGGTTTCAAACCCTTAGAGGTTCTTATTACATTTTCACTCTAATAATTCATCTGCCTTAAACGCAAGCCACATTAGTGTTATATTTTTAAACAAGCTTGAAGTGAAGGACACATGCTGAAACCATTAGACTGAAATTGCCATCTGCTCTGACAAATCACAAACTGCTTAACACCACCAGCCACAGTTCACTGCCTGCCTTAGGAAACTCTTTCGAGCTTCACAGCTGAGCTGGTAACTTCACAGCCATGATTAGAAGATGACATATACACTGAGTAGGCATGCCTTGTTACCCAGCTTTTTCAACTGTAGTACACGTATAGTTTTTAGCCACACAGGGAGAAATCAGTACTACATACATTTATTTTAGAAACAGCTAAACTGACTCCAAAACAAATGTTCTTAAAAGCCACCTATGTAATTTTCCTCTATCTTAAAGAAAAAAAAAAAAAAAGAAAGAAGTCAACATAGATGCAGTTCAGCTTGTTTCACAGCTCCTTCAACATCTCATTGGGTTTCTAGTTAAAAACAACAACAAAAACCTAACAACAACAACAAATGAACTGCTTAAAATGTATACATGCTTCTAGTGCCACTAAAATCTGAATATGATCCAAATGGGAACAGACACACCTGAAATACACATCCAACTGCCTAATTTTAAAGGAGAAAGGAGGAAAATGAATAAATCAAGTAAATACAACATTACTGAAGACAAGGAGAAGAACACATTGATATAGCGCTGCATCACTTTTGCAAGAAAAGCTCTGCAAAGTCAGTTAAGTTTAAACAAATAGAGGATGCAAAAACATTTGCATTTTGGCTCATCATCTTATAATTGAATTGAAAAAAAAAATGTTGTATATAAGTTATACCAATTAATTATACAAGTTTAGTTACATCATGACTTCATTCCAATAGCTGTTTATCTTTTTTGTTTGTTTTTGTAGCATTCTGCTAGTTAATGCAATTCACAGGAGTACAACCAGGTACAAAACACTGCATTCAAGATGTGTAGTGAGTTCTGGATTTACTAACACTTTGTGTGCTGAAAAATACATACAGATATCACGTTGGTACAATCCCAAAAGAAGATCAGAAAATTGGCAACTTAGAATATGTGTTGAAGAGACAAGTCTCTTTTGGCCACATCAGAAACAGCTTTAAACTCTCTCAGAATTGGATAGGCATTTACATTAAATGGAAAAAAATCCAGAATTTCAATAAATAGCAAGAGGGAGCAGACATTGTTACCACCTCTTCCTCTGTAGAATAGGAGGAAATTATTTTATTTATGACACATACATAACCTAAAATGGCATGATAAGGTTCAAAGTAATTAATGATTTATAATAAAACTGAGAAAATAGCACTAAATCTGCATTAGCATTTCCATAAATGGGCCTAGGAAATATGCAACCTTATTCACAATATAATCCAGAGTTTAAATGGTATAACCATAATGTGATTTTTTTTAAAAAAAGAAACAAAACAAAACACAACTATCCTCCTGGATTTGCAGGTATATAAACTAGCATCAATCTGAATTTGATGGATTAAAAGTTTGTTTAAAAGAATGAATCCAATTCTTAAAAAGAAGAAACACAACAACACCCCCCCCCCCCCCCAAAAAAGAAAAAAATAAATCCCACATCTGAATAACAAATGTGGCTTTTACACGGCAAGACAGTATATCAACAGTTTTGCATGTCAAGATAAAAATGGAGCAGGTGGTAGGCTAGAGCTGCTGAATAATCAACTTCATCTGATCAACAGTCAGTGGGTAAAAGCCAAAAAAAATGTGTTACTGTTGGCAACAGCAGAAACAAATTGTACATTTAAACTGTATGCTATTTTCAGGCAATATTTCTCTAATGGAAGTAATTCTAGCCAAAAGAAATAAAAAGTGCTTAAACAGAGTCCTGTGTAAAACTCAGGAAATGAACTGTGAAAGGAAAATGATCTTCTACAAGCAAATTACAAAACAAACAAACAAACATTTTTATTATTTTTTTTTTTCCCCTCCATAGAGGCAATAAATACACCTGCTATAACAACCACACTGGAAACATACCGAAACATCAACTGGTTCTACACCTAGCTTTGCACTGGTTGGAAATCATTCCATTACTGTTGGAAAAGGATATTCCAAAGCTATCCTAAATTATTTGTGGCTGTACAGGGATTGTAAGAAAGTAATACTTAACTATAAAACCTACTGATGTGCAGAACTTGTGTTGTCAACCTTCCTTCTCAAAATGAACTTGCAAGGAGCCAGAGGGTGTTGTTGATAGCTATGGGAGTGAAGCATTCTAATGGGATGTAAAAATTAATTTCCACCATATCCCTTTTAAAATAGCATAAAAAATTACCATGTAGCTTTAAAACTCATTATCTGTAAAATAAATTCAGCTATAAATATATCTAGGACATCACTAAGATTCTTCAGTCTATCTTTTCCAAGTCCATATAATTCTTTATGCGCTCCTTGTAGCACACTCTGGAACAATTACCCATGAAGTATTCAGAAGTAAATATCTGAAAATTGGCTTTAGCCCCATCTTCTTGAAAAGATTTAAAAAAAAAAAATCTCAATACCCTTCTCCTACTTTTAAATTTTTAAATTACTACCTAACTTATCTTGTGCTCTTTCTCTCCAAAGACATATCTAGAGAAATAGGTGTATATGCTCACTGGAGTTTCTTTCCTTTGCTTCAATTCTATATTACCTGGTTTACAGCTTCCACCTAGTCAGCTCTTCCGCTTACCTCATCACTTTTCCTGGTCAAATAATAAAACTTGATCATTCAACAGTTTCTGTCAGTAGTGACCTTCCAAACTTATTTGAAGCGCTTTTCCTTCATAGATCCCAAAATTCTGTTGCCTAATGTCTCTTCCTATTTTTGCTTTCAGTATATGTCACGGGCATCCAAAGCTATCCCAATTCAGGGAATTATGCTTCATTTGTTTTATTGACAATCAACACAAACTTCTAATTACTGATTGTTGTACTGAGAAGCCAGACAATGAAATGCTTCAGAAACACATCTCAACTTCAGTCATGACGCCCCTCCATAAGCCTCCCGTCCACCTGCTGCCCTCAGACCCTGTGATGAAGGTGCCACAGAAGTCTGTGGTCATGGTGTAACATGATCCTTTTCTACTGCTGCTCCTTGCCTCTCACTCAACAGCTCCTCCACAGGTAGCCCCATGGGCCACAGCCCCTCAGGGGTCAGCACTGTACAGGCCCAGGGTCTCCTTGCCCCTGCTCTACCTTCTCTTTTGCCTCCCTTGCACCCTGAAGAGCCCCTTCCGTGCCTGGGCACTTCCCAGCCCAGCCCAGCAGTCACCACCTGCTCTACAACAGGTCTGGCAGAGGCATCCTGGCCTCCTCTGACTAGTTCCAGTTGGGGCATGTGGGCTACAGCCATTTTATCTGTTGCTGAGCCAGCTGGAACCAACAGCAGGTGGCACAGGGCAGCTCTGAGCTCCTCATCTAACAGCACAGTGATCCAGGTTTTTCTCTTTCCTTCTCTTTTACAGTGCTGCTTCTCTACCTCTTTCTCCTCTACCTGTACCAATTATATTGTATAACTATTTTCATATGTAATGTCCCCATAAATCCTTCACCCTTCTGGCAAACTATGCTTTTTCTTCCTGTGAGAAACAAAGTTGTGTTTTTGCAACAACTCCTTTTGCAACAACACCTACAAGATAATCCAGATCTCCTTCGCTTCTTTCTTATTACAGTAATTATTCTAAACTTTCGCAAACATTTTTAAAAGAGGCATTGCACTCCCAGCCTCCTCTATACCTACAGGTTCAAGTTTTCACTTTCAAGCATTGCCATGTGATACTTTTAAAAACAATTCATGTCCTTCATCAATTTAATTCCTCTTCAAGAGAGGTCTACATGGGATTTACTATTTTCTTACCCTCCAACAGCAAACTTTCAGATTCTAAAGTAAAAAAAAAAACACGTAAGAGGTGTGCCCTATAGCTTTCTTCAGTCTATTTAGCCTCTGTAGTATCCTCCCATTTGCTTTGAATGCGGAAGAAATTCAGCTCTTCTATGCTCCCAACCATTTCCATTCCATCAAATAAAAGTCATCTCTTAATATAGTTGAAAGGTTGTAAAGAAAAAATTGCTGAACCTATAACATGAGAAGTTTTTAGTGGATGTTACAAATTCTCATCCAGCTCCAGGCGAACTTAAGGTATATAAATTAAAGTATATAGGGATAATTATTAAAAGATCTATATAAGTATATTAAGCATTTCAGCAAATGTGCAAATATCTCTCGGGGTTGCCAAGTTCCATAAAAACTTTTCTCTTAGGATGAAATGCTGACCCTACTGAAGGTCATGTGAGGACTTGCACTGTCTTCTCCGAGATTTCCCTCCTGCTGTCTCAAGCTCTGTGTATGTGAGATGATGAAATTTATAACCAGAGCTACTATTTTTCTGTATTAATTGATCACCAAAGCCATGAATTGCTTCAGTCATTATTTCTCTTTAGCATCTCTTGTCATGTCTTTGTCATATGTCAGATAACAATAAAAAACAATTCTGTTTAGGCAGTACAGTGCAATTCTGAGTATTCTTGTGATTATAAATAAAATGTAACCTATCAGGGATACCATTAACATGTTAAATAAGAGAATTCATTCTATAAGATCTTATAAATGGTCTTGTATGTGAAAAAGTATTATTTTTCAGTTCAAAACCTAAAGATTAAAAACTAATGTAGCATATTGTCATGGCTACAGAAGTATTTAATATCCTTTCACAGCCATTGTGAAATAAATTTTGTTAAGGGTATTTCCCTTATAAAGGAAAATAAAGCAGAGAGGTTAAATAATTTGACCAAAATCACACAAAACTAGCTGCTCATATAGCCTAAATCTGTATGATTTGTCTTCTGGGTGAATCCATCCCATTTTTACTTCCAGTTATTTCCCCCCACCCATCCCCCCTTTTTTATGATTTTATACGTGACCTATAGCTATGCTTAAAATCTATTTGATTGACTGGCTTGGTGACTAATGATAGTCAATAATGTTCACTCTTAAATCAACACTCAAATCACAATTTCCTTACAATTTAAAAAATGAAAATTAAATAAATTGAATAAATTAAAAAATAAAAATAAAAAAGAGACTTTTCTAATGTTACCCTCACAGGTGACACATTTGAGAGCTACTACAAGCAGTTTGGGTTGATCAATGATGACTTCCACCAAAAAGGTGTTTAATTAGGATGTCTCACACTTTTCTGTGTATGAAAATCTAATTGCCACCTTCTAGCTCAAAGAACACAATCAAAAAGCATTATCCCATCTCAAAATTGCCTGAGCATTTTCTTCATGTCACTTGCACATCTGGTGTTACTTCATTTTTTTTTTTTTTGCCTTGTATGCTTCTTCTCTATAAAGAAAATAAACTATACCAACAAATTTAGCACCCCGTCAATAAGTATGCTTTCTTTTATTTCAGCTAGACCTACCTACTGAAAATTATCATCTGAATTAAATTGTGAACAGCAAAAACAGACACAAGAAAGCTAAAACATAATTTTATATATATGTATATATATAAAGGCAAAACCAGACAGACATATCAAGAATGTCATAGTGCAAGTATACCTTAAAGCAAAAGATGGCAGTACCTCAGCAAACTGGAAGTTTGAAGCAGCAGACTCAGCCTTGTGCCTTTGACTGCAATTGACCTGAGTTGCACTTAACAAAAATTCATGGATCCTGCCCACAGGGAAGAATTTCTTCCGCGATCCTGTTTAACTGGCATGTTACATGGCAGAGATGATATTCAGAAGTCAATCTGAATCTTAAATTAAGAGACCTGAAACATGAAGGACTCTGGTAGATTGTTAAAGGTTCAGAATTTTCTTGAAATCTACAGAATGCTCATTTTAAGTTTATTTATTTATTTAAATTGTGTTAGGCTTATATTCTCAAGAAATACTGGAAAACAGATTAATTGGTTTTGGTAAGTGGAAAAGCAGGTTCTTTTGTACTTTGCCCTGTTATGTAGAACTGTAAGATTGGAGAAGTCAGACACATTGTGCGCTTATTTGGGAAACTGGCAACATTAAAATGTTGGACTTCTACTCCTGGAGTTAGGAAGTGGTTCTTACTGATAAGGACGAAAGTATCTTATTCTCTTGCATAAAATGTAGTGTAATGTGGGTTGGTTTTGTTTCATTTTGTCTCATTTGGTTTGGTTTGGCATTGCTGGTGGTTTGCTCATCTGACTGATTAGTTTACAGCATTTTTAATTTCTGTGATTATAGCCTCAAATAACACAGAAGAAAAAAAAATAAAATTTTCAAAGGTAAAACTACTGCTTTTTAAAAATAAAGGAGTAGAAAGAAAGCTTCATTTTCTGTGGAATTGTCAAGAATTCTTAACAATTACAAACAGTATCATCCTAAATGCATTATGGTCATCCTCATCACGCCTGATACTAGACCAAAAGTTTCCTGAAATAAGAACGCACCTTAAAGAAACATTAGGTACTGCAATAAATTGTAATAGTGCCTAATATCTTTGGATGAAGCAGAGGCTTGACCCAGACACCTCATTAACAAGGTCATATCTCAACCTTTTTCTACCTTTCATATCTGCCAAAGCTGTCCTTCTCCTGCTAACCTTACAAAGTATTACCCAAAGTGGAAAGAAAGTGTTCCTTTTCTTTGCCTCTTCAAAACTGACTGAACTACATTTGCTCAGATATGACAAAGATATTCAGATGTAGGCACAACTGAATCTGAGAAGCACTGATGCAAATCATTGAAGAAAAAAAGGAGAGCCTTAAGAAGAAATTTGTATGCACCACTAAGATACAATTTTCTCAGCTTTCTCACACGTCTCATATTTGACATTGCTCAAAGTGTAAAGGAATTTCTAAATCCAGGTGTCTGAAGGTTTTTTCTTAACATGTAAGGAGTCAAAAAATTTGATGTAGCTATAACAAGTCATTATAAAATTTTGACAATATTAGCTATAATGGTTACAGTCAGCTCACCTGGAGAAAACTCCAACTATCTGTCTGATCTGTAATAGTAGGCTATGGACTACACATGAAATTACATAAGCAAGAAAAATTCTTACAAAAGAGAATGTCTAATGATTCAGGAGTTTAAAAGATATCGCTCTTAGAAGCAAATCATATTTTGAAAGTAGGAAGGACTCTGAAATCAGAATGATCACTTTAAGCAGTCTACAAATTTCCTTACTTTAGGTAAAGAAAGCTGTTGTGTTTTTTATTCACTTATTATTTAATTTCATTTGCTTCCTAACAGTTCTAGCCAATCTAGAATAGTGAATATTGCCAAACATATTTTGCCTCAATTTGAAATGTTTCACAGTATTTAAATAAACTGAAATTCTTCTTAAACTGAATGGTTTTCCAGGCTGAAAGTTTAAAAATATTTAAGCTTATTTCAATGGATGGACATCTCTTCAGACTAATCATCTGATATATTTCATTTGCAACCAGAAAAAAAAAAAAAATACATTGGGTAGGCATATATGTACTTGCTTTTATACAGAAAGCACTATTTATGCTTTTCTTAAGCAATAATACTTAAAGTAGCTTAGGAGCTGAATCTTAAATATGTATTAGAATCTTTCTATTTTAAGTTATACATTAGTGTTATCTTCTATCTTATCATAGACCTAGTCAAAAGTCTCATAAATAAAATATTTTCCAATATGGAATAGGAGGTTATATTTGCTAATTCTTGAAATGTTTACTTTTCAAAAATGCTTTTTCTACAGTTTTTGACACTGTCACAGAAATACTGCTCGTTCTTCTTTTTAAACAATCAAGTTGTCATATTTGTTTTTTCATATTTGTTTTAAATAGGTTCAATGCAGAACTGTACCAAAATCCTCTCAGTCTTAACACATAAATTAGCTTATTGAACAGATTTGGTTTTCTTTGTTTTTGCTGTTGTAGGTTTTTGGTTTTAATTTTTCATGGAAATAGCACTGATTGGATGATATAACGAATCCTAAGCAAATTATGTTACTGGTGCAAAACCTGGGTACGCACTCTGGGGAGGGAAGGAAGGTAAATCTAGGAAGCTGCAGTAACAAGATGGTCATGCTACACCTCCTCCTAATGATCCAGGTATATTCTAAAATCAGTGGGATTTATTAGAACTATACTGCATCTATAGACAATTGATTTCTAGCCCAAACATATTATTTCTCACAGATTTGAGATATCTCAGGACAACAAATAGAGAAAGAAGAACATCTGCTGTGTATTGACCAGGGAAAGCTTTGCATGTAAATTTTTCCTACTACCTTGAAATAGAGGAGATAAACCCAGATCCTGTGTCCACTGGAACTTAGATCTTTTAAGAGACCAACCTGAGGAATCCTGTAGCAGAAGAAAAGCCCAGAAAGTTATTTACTGCAGAGCCATTCATCACTCTATGTAATTATGTAAAAAATACATTGTTCTGCATTATAGGCCTGCAACAATGTCTTCTAGGAAATGTACTCTCTTGTATGAGACAAAGCATCTGAAATTATGGCATTTTGGAAATAATGGAAATTAATAAAGATAAGATTCTCAAATAGCGTACTTCCACTGTTGTTCAATGCAAAATACTGAATTACTGTTTTAGGGGTAAGTCCACATCAAACTTACTGTAAAGGTTAAGGTGTATGGAAATTTCAGTACAATCTCATCTCCACTATCATTATTCTGTTTTTCTCCCTTGTCAACTGCAATTTCACATTCTGCATTTAAAACTGTATCACCTCTAGGCATATACGGATTTCATGTTTGTCACAGAGATTCAATAAACCATATATGTTCATGTGTATACAATGACATTTCTATCTCAGACAATGCTAACATATCTAGGTCTGAGAGATTAACAGCACTCCAAACTACCTAGATTTAGTACTTAGAATAGTTTTTTTGAAATCTAGTGTTATGGTTGTATTACAAACAAGTACTTCTATGTATACGTAACATAATCCTTACCAGTGTATGTTAGCAAATATCTCCATACTGTAAAGAATCTTATTTGTTGCTATAGCACATGTGCTCAATCTCATTATCATACATGGGACCCATTTCTGTGTATACACCACAGAATTTACTGCAGAACTGGAATGTAGCGATACAAACCAAACTTTTTATGCAGATGAAGCCCTCACATACCAGAACAGCATAGAACAGAAATCCCTAAAGAATAAGTGTTCAAACAGTATTATAGCACATCCTGAATTGTAGTTTATATAATAGCCCAAACTTAGCTGATTTGATTTTCCTCAGTTATTTAAATCTCATTACATATGCCCTATTTAATTGCTTCTCTGTTTAAATTGATATAAAACATGAAAAATCCTGTAAATAATTTAGTGTGAAAAAATATACAAGCTAATTAAAAGCTAAAACTTGAAACCCAAACACATTGTAAACACTTCTTTTAAGAGAGAACTATGTTTTTTTGTTTGTTTTTTCACTTTTGAAGCTGTCCTTTGTTTTGTTTTGAAGAACCAATGAGATTTTGTAGTATACTTTTAAAGAGTAAAAGCTGCTTACAAAAAAACCTTTAGGTTTCAATTCATTTGATTTCATATTACCAACAAGGGTTTGGTGGATTTTTTTGGTTTATTTTTAATGCTGTTTAAATTATAATTAAATGAATAAAACCTTCATGTTGTATTCTTTACCGTGCAATGTAATTTTCTGTAATTACATATTTAAAATGTCATCATGATTATTAATTTCTCTCTTTAATTGTAACTTGATCATTTAAATGCCACCTTACAAGATATTACTGAGGTCAGACTTTGCTGGCAGATGTCAGTGGGAGGAGTGGAGGGGACAGGAGAAAGAGGGTGCACTAATGCTGCAGCACTTTCCAACAGCAGATCCATGTGCCTCAGACATGTAGAAGGCAATAATTAAAAATAAAGAAATCCTTTCCTTTAATTCATGAGTTGCACTGCTGTATACTTCACTTTTATGCCCAACAGATCTTAAAACAGATATTCACACATTAAGCTGTTCTTGCTCTTCAACAATTTTCAGGTAAAGATCTTCCTGAAAACATAGTAAGTGTAACATCTAATTGACATTTTACATTCATCTGTATTATCTACTTTCAAAATGATGAGAATTATCCAAATAAGATTTATGACCTTATGTTAATCTGACTGAAACTGTATCATGTTCATTTTTTTCTTCCCACTTTTTTTTCCAGAAATTTCAAAGTAGCTTTTTTATCCCTCAAGAGACCTGTTTTCAAGCATACATTAAGACACATACTGTTCACATTCCTGTTTCTTGGCATCTATGGAGATCTGCAAATATTCAAAACACAGTTCCAAAGGTTTTCAGTTATATTCCTACTCTTTGACATTTTTATTCCTATACTTTAATTGTTCAGTCATTAAATGTATTAATGAAATATGAAAAATGAGTCATAGTTTCTGGTAAAATAAAACTGTGATTATTATCTCAAAGAAATAAAGAAATAAGTAACATGATTCCAAATATCATTATTCTTACTTAGCTTTTTCATTAGTAAGATTATCCTGGAGACAAAGCTCTTCTTGAACCCATTATCAGCTATTATCCAAACTGTTCTCTGACTCTTTCTCTCACACATATACACACAAATTGTCTAGCCTATAAGTCCAATTTTATAAAACCTGGCAACACCCTGACTTTATATTGTCAATTTGAGCCTTAGATCTGAAATGCGAGAAGAGACACCTGCAATTTTTTATTTAGAGAAGAGTTGCTTTGTAGCTTAATTAAAGCAGTGTCTGACAGTTCAGAAGATGAGAATTTGCTTCTTCTGCAAGGTCTGACAACATCTTCAACTTAAATGTGATAATGCAACTTATGCAAGAAACAGTGAAATGTAACATTAAACCTTAGCCCTCAGCTTTACAGAATTCAGACTTTAATAGCCTTATCTTTCTTTTATTTCTACTAATTTATTTAATAGAAATACATGACTCCCAACTTAGTAAGGCTTTTTTAACTAGAAGTTTAAAGCTATATAAATATATCTGTATAAATTTTTATATAAATATAAATGTATATTGCATAAATATATCTTTAAATTTATATATATATACAAGTATGTAAATATATTTTTTAGGAATGCCTGTGATGAGCTTAGTAAGTAGCATCAAAAACGAAGAGAATTACTTCCATATAGTAATCTACTGTACTTAAAATAGGGAGTCTGTACACATTTACAATTAAATATCAACACAGTATTAATTCAACTATAATCCAAGTGGATCATATATTTTTTCAACAGTTTTGTGTGTGCATGTGTATGTTTTGATTTGGTTTAATTTAAAAACAGCAATTTTTCTGAATGAAGAACTTCTATTGAAAGTGCACCAGTGTTGTCAAGAAATGGTCCCTCAGATCCATAGAAGAATTATTGGTTCAAATAAAAATTATAGCAAGGAAAAAGAAAAAAAAGGAAACAGGAAAAGGAAAGTACACATTTAAGATGAAGTGATCTGTGGATCAGACTTCAGATCAAAGACAACAAGAACTCAGACACTAATTCTCCCCAGTTCTTAAAATCTCAGTTAAAGAGCCAGCTGCAAAAAAATAAGACTTCAGTAGATTCATAATAAAAAAAAAAAAAAAAAAAAAAAAGTTGTAAGTATGCACATGATAATAAGACTTGCCTAGATCAGAAAGTGATTTTGTGTTTTGGTCAGGCTAAGCAACAAAATGTATTTTACATGCATTCTTGTATCACACCTTTCAGGGTAATGCTGCAGTGAAAACCAGCAGTTTCTTCCCTCTGGTATGTATTGCAGAGAAAAAAAAAAATGAACCTCCATTCACTTTGCTTTATATGAAATGAGAAGAGACATTTTTTGCTATCTTCTATTGCAAAGAATGTGTTTGCCTAAAATGTTAATCCTTCCAGGTATGGCTAAGAATATCTTAGCCACACTCTGGCAGAAATAATGTCAATTAATGTCAATTGACTAAAAAAGATGCTGCAAAGCAACTATCCTACATAATTAATTTTACTCTTTTTCCTTTCTTTTCCTCCAGCTATCTGACACACTGGAACATTGAAAAAAAAAAAAAACAAAAAAAAAAAAACTTTTTCTGTTATATCTGTTTTCAAAATGTTTTTGATGTTTTACTTTTTTCTTTTTTTCTTTTTTTTTTCTCCCCCCCAAATTCTGTGCTTCTCTAGACTACACTTGTGCTCACTTTGAACTTGATGGCTGTTAAGGGATGACTCCTGAAATTCTTGCAAGCAAAAAGCACAGCACTTCCTTTCCAGCAACAAAAAATGGAAATAATGCTGCAGACAAATCTTTTTGGGTATCTGCAATTCCTGTAACTTACGGAACCACTGTGTCTCTTGTCATGTTTCAAGAGTCAATCTGAGGGCTATACAAAGTGCTAAAACACCTGGCAAACTCTAGCGATGTGTGAAAGGTGAAGGTATCACCAGAACTACATTTTATCACGCTACTAACACAGTTTGTCATGGCACTGACATAGTGAATGAGGGCTTGACTCTGCTTATTCCCTTCTCTTCTACACTTCTTTTAGAAAATAATTGGTAGCAAGTTGTCAGCCTGCTATGCACTGCAATTCTGGCCAGTTCCAAGCTGTCAGCACAAGAAAGCAAAAAGTCCATCTTCCTTACTCTCTACTTCTGCATAGCTTCATGAGCACTAGGAATTACCCTTGCTCTAAATGCCAGAAAGCATACAGACACACATGGCTGTCAGTAAAAATACACATTTATATACTACTGATTTTCTGCACAAGGTCCTCTTTTCTTAACATGCATGAATGGAGAAAGAAGACAGATTTAAAGTGAGATTAAATTATAATAAATTCACCATATTGTTTTTTTAATGAGGTATTTTGTTTATCAGGAAATAAAGATAAAAATCACAATGAATCTCCATCTCCTCCTGCATACAGTTTCTTGGTAGGAAAGCATCCAATGAAAATGAAAATGAGAGATGGAAGCTGCTCAACAATGCTGAAGGCATGCTCTCTTGCTTCTTTTTATTCAGCAAAAGCTGTCAAAAATCCACATCCTCTGATGTACTTGCATTTAGCATAGGGGCTTGTCAATTATTTATCGCAGAAAGTTCTGTCAGACTAGGATTAAGATGTCCTAAAATTCCCAAGAGGGCAATTCATCATAACACAATATAGTGTGTGAATAATGGACACCCACAGAAGCCTCAGCTGACATGATGGCAGTGAATGATAGGTGAATTGAGGTCACAGGCTTGATGTGAAGACATTGGACAATGTATACTGAGGCTGTCAGTCAAGCCATTAAAAAGGAGAAAGTGCATGAATATGAAATAGTAAATAAAAAGACTGGCTTTTGTTTCCTTGTTCCTAACAGCTTAAAGCAAATAGATACTAGAGCTAATAAACACGTGCGCTCTGTGTGCCAGCATACTTCACAAAATGGCCGTAACCGCTCTCAGGCAAAGAGAAATACCCTGAAAGTGTTCAGTTATGGAATAATAAGATCAAGAGCGGGCTTTTCTTTTGCCAGTGCTAACGTTGTTTATTTCTGTCTTTTCCACTACCAGCACACTTACGAGAAAAGAACTATGTTTCAGTAAAAACCTACATTTTAAAGTATAGGAAATTCATGTTACTTGTTTTTGTTTGTTTGTTTGTTTGTTTTGATTTTTTATGTGTTTGACTACCATAAACCCGTAACTCTAGAAATGCCACTGATCGTAACCCATAAACTATTTCTGCAAACAGGAATAAGTAAATAAAGTTAGCATCTTGAAAAAAAAATAAAAATGTCTTATTTACAATTAAGCTTTGTTAGATCACTACATTTTATCAATACATATATTGCTGCTTCTCTCTTATGAGCGAAGTACATGATTTCACCCATGACAAGGAAATTTCATAGATGTCACTTTCCATAGAAGGACTGTTTGTATCTGCTCCCAATTCTGTTTCATGACTGTTTCCACTCAGTGCTTTCCTTCTTTCAGTTGATTTTTTACAGTAACAACAATGTTCTTTATCTTGCTTGTTCTTTACCACCAACAAAGACAGAGGAAATAAAATGTTGTGAATACTACATACAAAATACAGGATCTGTCTGATGTGCTATCCCACTTAATCCATTTATGCATTTTAATGATTTAATCTTTGGCATTAATATTATATTTAAAGGTATATTTCATTCATACAAAAAATAACCTTGTGCAAGTGTACAGAATTAGAAGCTCTCTTGGACTGGATTCTCAAAATGCCTTTTTTTCCCACTATTGCCTAAGTCAGTAGACCAACCAACTGGCTAGTTATGTCAGTGTATTTCTCCTGTCTTCCGAGTTACTGCAAATTCAATATAACCCAGTAGCAATCACAACAGGTCCCAGCTTTGGCTTCTGCAGCTACCTTCCCTTCAATTAATCCTATTTATCAGACTGACATCACAGCCTGCCTCCCCAGTCCTCTTGTCTAAAGACAGTAGTCTCCACAGCTTCCACTCCTTCCTACTTAAGCAGACCATAAAAATATATTTTTCCAATTATAGAGCCACACTTTGCAAACTGTATCTTGTTGAAAATACCATGTATAGATAAGTAGTCAAGCAGAAAAAATACCTTAATAAATGTATTTTCACCTATAAACTCCCATTTTTCAGTACTGTATTAAATATTCTTACAATCTGTGTCATTTTCAAATTCATGCACTAGGCTGATCAAACTACTTTCAAGTATCTCTGACCATTTACTTCTGCTCAATAATACAGTTCTCCTAAAACTAAAACGATATTCTAGATTTTTTAGAAATCTCAACTAGATGTTACTTGGTTTAACATAAGCAACTACCTAAGTAAAACCAATTTAATAACCAAAGATATGAATAGCAAAATGTGGAATGGATTGCTTAAAAAAGGACAGTATATTATTTCCTATACCAGTAGCAAATTTAATATATATTTCATCATCTACCATTCTGAAGGTGATGTTTCTATACGTCATCTGGTATTAGCAAAAAAGGAGTGATAAATATTAAAAAATGTTGTACATGAAAATATAAAACCTGGAACAGTTCATTTTTAAGAATATTCTATATCATTTTGCTGTTAGTTCTATAAATCTGAGTTCTTAATAATTTATACTTTTGAAATGTAATTGAAGCAGTCACTTCCAACTGATGAATGGCAAGCTTACATTTCAGCATATATCTATAAGTAGTTGCAGGTTGGAACATAAGCCAGAAAATGAAAAAAAGAAAGATATATATGCCTGGCATATATGTTTCAATGTTCCTGTAAGAGAAGAAATGAATTTTTAATGCATATGAGCTTAACTACATCCTTTATAAAAAGACACGTTTATAAATAGCAAATGGCTGCACAAACATGAAGTGAAAAATCCTATAACCTCATATGAAAGAACAGTTTGTATATTTATTTTACAAAGATACTGATGCTGTGTCCACATAGAAGTACAAAGAACAAGAATAAAACAAGTACTCTGAAAAAAATCAGCATCTACTCAGATGAGATACTGAATGGCACTGAATACACCACCATACACAAAATAAGTGATATTCAAGAACCACTCAAGTCATGTAATGTATGGATTAAATTTACATTTCCAGGACTCTTTTTCATGTGCTGCAATGTTAGCAAGAGAGGGCAAGAGAACTAAGATTCTGTCCTGAATCAGATAACCAATACCTGGTTCAATCTGAGCCCAAAGCATGGGAATTAGATGAGATTGAAAGCATTTCCGTTTTGTAGCAACCTGATACAATGACCTGATCATGTGTTAAGAGTGTGGTGGTTTCACACTGTTGGTTAGCTAGTGAGTGTACTCTCTCACTCCCCCTCATCAGGGCAAGAAAATATGATGGAAAAAAAAAATAAAAATCCTGCATTGGATAAGGACAGAGACCAATTACCAATTACCATCATGAGCAAAACAAACTCAGAATAGGGGCCTTATTGCCTACATTAATTTATTGCCTACTACTAATGGACTAGAGCACTGAGAAACTAAAAGCAAACTTTAAAAACTCCTCCCCAACCCCCATACACCCTCTTCTACCTCCTTGTCCCAAGCAGCACAGAGGAACGGGGAATGGGGGCTGCGGTCAGTCCCTAAGACTTCATCTCCGCTGCTCCTTCACCGTCACTCTCTGCCCCTGCTTCATGTGGGGTCCCTCCCACAGGATGCCGTCCTTCCCAAACTGATCCTGCGGAGGCTTCATGAAGTCTTCAAGAACTGCTCCAACATGGCTCTGTACCACGGGAGCAAACTGCTCCAGCACGGGTCTCCCACCGGCAGTAGCTCCCCCCAGACCCCTGCTCCTGCGTGGGCTCCTCTCCACGGGCTGCAGCTCCGGCCCAGGGCCTGCTCCTGCGGGGGCTCTCCATGGGCCGCAGCCTCCTCCAAGCCACGTCCACCTGCTGCACCGGGGGCTCCTCCACGGGCTGCGGTGTGGAGATCTGCTCCATGTGGGACCCATGGGCTGCAGGGGGACAGCCTGCTCCACCAGGGGCCTCTCCACAGGCCACAGGGGAACTGCTGCTGCGTGCCTGGAGCACCTCCTGCCCTCCTTCTGCCTCAAAAGCCGCATGGTCAGCAGGTGATTCTCTCCCTCTACTCTGCTGTCATGAGACCCCACCTGGAGTACTACATTCAGTTCTGGGGCCTCCAATAAAAGAAGGACATGGCCTGTTGGATCAAGTCCAAAGGAGGGCCACAAAGATGATCAAGGGGCTGGAGCACCTCTCCTATGGAAACAGGTTAAGGCAGTTGGGGTTGTTCAGGCTGAAGAAGGAAAGGCTCCGGGGTAACTTTATAGTGGCCTTCCAGTACCCAAGGGGGACCTACAGGAAAGCTGGGGAAGCACTCTGTCAGGGAGTATAGTGATAGGACAAAGGGGAATGGCTTTATTATTTTTTTAAATGGTAAATTTAGATTAGATATTAGGAAGAAATTCTTCACTCTGAGGGTGGTTGAGGCACTGAAACAGGTTGCCCAGAGAAGCTGTGGATGACCCATCCCTGAAAGTGTTCAAGGTCAGGTTGGATGGGGCTTTGGGCAACCTAGTCTTGTGGAATGTGCCCCAGCTCATAGCAGGGGGTTGGAATTAGATGGTCTTAAGGTCCCTTCAACCCAAGTCATTCTATAATTCTATGATTCTCCTTCTGCACTAACCTTGGTGTCTACAGGGCTGTTTTTCTCACATTTTCTCACTGCTCTCTCCCAGCTGCTGTTGCACTGCAGTTTGTTTCCTTTTCTTCAATCTGCTTTCCCAGAGGCACAATCAACATCATACACTGGCACAGCTCTGGCCAGCGGCAGGTCCTTTTTGGAGCCGTCTAGAGCTGGCTCTGATCTGACATGAGGCAGCTGCTGGGCTCTGCTCACAGAGGCCACCCCTGCAGCTTCCCTGCTACCAAAACCTCGCCATGTAAGCCCAGTGCATACTCCAGCATTCGAGTGTAGAATTGCTCAAAAATAAGTAATCTTTACTGACCCTTTTGTAACATATATTATATGCTATATATTACAGATTTACACAGGGATAACAACAGGCACATTCAAATGCCAAACCTTCCCTACAGTACAAGTTTCTATTCCAAAAGCAGGGAAGAAAAAAACATTCAAAGACAAAATCTCAACTGTTTCTAACCTGAAGTTAAAAAAAAAATAATTAAAAAATAAGATTTCATGTTTTCCAACTTTGTTCCTGGAAATGACTAAACAACTTTTGTTGAAATGTTTAAAAACCTGCACCCTGACTCATCCATAAGGAAGGAGTTCAGAGAAAACAGTTAAAATTTCTCAGTGTTAGAAGTAACCAAAACCAGATTTATGTCTTGGAAATATGCATGCCTCACTGTAGAATTACTATACACTTATGCTGAATTGCTATTTTAAAATGGCTAATTATGAAAAAAAGAAGCATATGCAACAAATATCTACAAATATGTGTTTTTGTCACATTTACCATCACAATCTTTACAGTTCATTTTCTTTTCTGAATAATACTTTTGTGATATTTTAACACAAACATCAATTAATGTCACATTAAAATATATTTGAAAAATTCCCATTCTCAAAGAAATACATGTTAATTATATTTTCTTCATTCTTTCTTACTTCTTCCTTGCTGCCCTCTGCCTCCCATAAGGAAAATTGGAGTCTTTTCCTTCTTTATTTACCAAGATAAATCCTAAGTAGATTTATTATTGTTTTAAATGTTCACAGTCATCTTTGCATTTGTCTTATAAATATCCTTAAAAGACTTCTAAAGTTTTGTTGTTGTTGTCATTTCTATTTTAAACACAGATTAATTGCATACATGCCTTTGTTAAATCAACAAAATATTCGTTGATGGAAATTAGGAAGATTTATACTGTCCAGAGCAAAAGCTGTTGTAGCCTAGAAGCCTGTCTCTGACAGGAATGAACTTCCTCATCTACAGTATCTGCATCACCGTATATAATAGCCTTGGATAAACTGCTTTTTTAGTCCATTTATAATTTGACATCCACAAAAACCTACAATTTAACTGTGTTCTGTGAAGAAATACTGAAGATCTTTAGTGTTTTTTAACAAAGCCAACTCAGTAATTTCATTTGGGGCTTCCTCATTCTTAATATATATATATATCAAATCATTTCAATTTCATCTCTTCCATGTCATTCATGAATTTATATATTTCAGTTAGCCTCCCAGCACAACCTCCACAACTATCTCAGTCCTTTTATTTGCAAGCTGAAGTGTGCAAGACTCTGTAAACTGACTCTTGTACGTAACAAATTTATCTTCTTAACATGATGTAAATGGCCATAAAAATCATTGGAAAGCTTTGTCACTCCCAGTCTGTCATCTTTATATCTGATAGTTCCCTACTTCAAATCCTTCACTGTTTTGAAATTACTTTTTTTTTTTTTTTTTTTTTTTCCCCAGAATAACATACTATTCAAGTGGGAGGTCAGTATTTAACCTTCAGTTGGAAGGGCAAGACGCTCTAGGTGGCCCTGCTTGTGCAGGGATTTTGCACCAGATGATCTTCAGAAGTCTGATTCTACAATTTAGCTTCAGACTAAGATACCATGTTTTAGATGTTTAAGTTCCAGTATTACTACAGATGTAATCAGAGAAGTCATTGGATTCTAGACATGACTTCAACTGAATGAAGTTGTCCACCTGAAATTGAGCAGAATTCCCTAAAAGTGTGAATTTAGATATCTGTAACTGAAGCTGGATCTCTCCCAGATAACAGTTCTAGATCCAAGCCTAGAAACATGAAACACCGTTCTGCAAGAATGCATTGGGATTACCTAAGTCCCATTTATATTACATATGTAGATACCTAAATTTGTTCTTAAAAAGGATGAATATCAGTCTATAAAGTGTGCTATTGTGTGGCTAGGAAGAATAAGAACATTAATTCTGGTGGAATTGTTTTAACATTACAGCTCTAGGGAAACATTGCAGTATTTTTGTCTTCCCTTGTGATTTTTTAATTTATTTATTTTTTTGTATTTTGAGAGATTTTGGTCTTCCAGCATATTAACTTTGATTCTACATTTCCTGCTCTGTGAGTCTAAGAGGTAATATTGATCTGTGCCTTCAAAATTTACTTTCCGTAACAACCTTTGACATTTGTGATTAGCTGACCATTTGTCACTTTCATTAAAATGAGTCAACCTCTTAACATTTCCTTTGTTGTTTTTAAGGTCTAATATAACTATTGATTTATTGTCAACACTTCATATCTTCTCTGTTAATAGAATCTATAGACTTTATCCTTCCTTATTCTTTTCTTTAATTGCCATCTGTGGATGTTACAGACACTCTATCTTATGCTCAATTCTGAAAGGCAAAGAGGATTTTTGTGATAACAATGACATTTATTTATTTCCTCACTCCTGTCTTTGTGTCTTGACATCTTTTCCCTCACAGTGGATAATGGTTCCTTTCAAGAGTAAGAAGGCTTTGTTCTAAAGATGCTACTTAGTTTGAATATAACATGATTTTTGATATGCAGAGAGAGCTGCATTACTCTCAATCAATTCTAGACTAATTTCAGGAATTAAAAAAAAAATAGCTTGGAAGGAACCTATGCTGGTCAGCTGCTTCAGTGCCCACTCCAACCAGTGTCAACTTCAAATTGAAATCAAGTGACTGAGGGTTATATCCAATTGTTTTTTGATTTATCTCCAGGATGGAGATTCCAAAGTATGTCCGGGCAACCTGTTCCAGTGTTCACTATTCTCCTTAAAATTATTATTTCTAATGTCCAATCACAATTTCTCATCATACAACTTTCATTCATTACTTCTTATCCTTCCTCTATGAAAAATTTCAACTGTACACTGAGAATGAATGAAACTGCATTTCAATAAACATTCCCAATTTGTTCAAAATTCACATTAAGCAAAATGCATCAAGGAAAGCATGCTTGCCACTTTGTGTGTATTTACCTTCCATGGTACCTTCCAAAATATTATTTTAATAAATTGCCTCCTTCTCCTCATCATTCTCAAAATACCCTATTTTATTCAATTAAGATTCTTCAATTCTGTACCCTTTCAGAAGACAAGTTCATTTCAATGTTGAAAGAGAAAATGCAGGTTCCAGTAAGTTTCAGTTAGTTATAATGTTTCTTTTTAGAATTTCAACAAAATTAAACTAAGTTTGAAATGTCAAAAACAGAATAATCAGGAGGAAAAAGGGAATTTTTCAAAGACAGAGGTTTTCAGAGTATCTCTGTGATTATCTCTCTGTTGTAGAGAGAGACATACATCTACTGTTTATCCCAATTAAAATTTTATGGAAAATCTCTTGAACTTTCTGAGGATTTGTACTCCTAATTTATTTTATTTTTGAAAATCTTACAGCTGATATTTATGAATCTGATACAACACTCACTAAAGTCCACCATGTGATTTTGTATGAATTTGAGATCAAGCACATATACAGAGTACTCTGAGTAATCACAGCAAGTTATATCTGAAGTAATAGTAACTGTGACTGCTATGGAAAATATTGCATACTCATTTTTATTGAAAGCAACATTTCCAAAGAACCATTTCATAGAAAAAAAAAAAAAAAAAAAATTAGTTCTTCTCTCCCTTATTCACTGCAGAGTCAGAGTAGAAAATCTTAAAAAAGTCACTTAATGATACAACATAGAACCTTTCCACGGGAACTGACACTGAAGATTTGGTATCATTTAATTTTGAAATCATAATGAATAATATCTATGTACCTTGGATACATGAGTACTTCTGTTAGAACTTTGGCTCTAACTACTCACCAAAGGGAATTAGGCATTGTAACACTTTAGCAATTATGCACTTTTTAGCAGGCTCATCTCTTTTAAAACAAATAATTTAAAAAGTGACTGAACAAATTTTCCTGGAAAATTATTTTTCTGAGTATGTAACTCTTCTGATTTAATACTATTGCTGTTTTATGTGATACAGTAAATGGTGATGCACAAATATGGATCTATATATTAATAAAACTCTAAGCAATAAAAATATTCTTATTACCTTTCAGATATACAACTGTGTTTTTAAGAGCTTACTTTTCAGAACTTACTGGATATAATACACGACTAATCTTTTTGTCTGCTCCTTTTTTTTTTTTTTCCTATAAGAAAAATAATTGAATTACTGTTCTTATCTTACAAGTATGTTACTTGTAATGCACATAGAAGTGCAGGGAGGAACTAGAGCTGGAGAGTGGGGCAGGGCAACTTCTCTCTTTATGCATCCAAACTTCTTGGTATTTCAAAAGGTTACCACTTCCTCCTGATTTTTCCTCAAAGAATCCCCCTTTTTACATCCTGAAGCTTACATCTATCTATGATTTTGAAAACTGAGTAGCAAAATATTTTCAGGGAGATGGAATAATATCATGATATCAAGGAATATGGATTCAATACCTCAGTTCCCCAGCCTGCCTGACAGTCACAAGTATTTTACTCTCAAATCATAACATAACTGGCAACAGGGCAGAAAAAGAAGCAAATACTTCTATAGGCAACTTATTCCATAACTAACCATGACAGAATTCATATTCTAAATCATTACATTAAACACCTTATTAGAAGAAAAAAAAAAACAACTCTAAAAATAAATGAAGAAATTACAAATTCCAATCCATATTTCATACTGTGAAAACAGGATCTCAACAGATGCATATTTTATGAGAACAGCAATAAAAGTACAGCTAGTTTTCCATATTCATGAAAAGTGTTGCTGAAAAATATTCATAGTATTCATCTGCAGGAGAATGTATATTCTCCATATCACATTGTGTAACATTCTATAAAGAGAGAAAAATAAAGGCTTTTCTTTACATGACAGTTTGTTCATCTAGTTTGCCTTATCTGGGCAATCCAGTCTTTCTCCTCTTCATCTCACAATGTTAGGCTATTTTGCCTTTACAGCCTGCTCTCAGCTTTGTGTCTGCAGCTACTGACTGGCAGCAGTACCCTTTCAAGCAGACACTCAGTGGAGTTAACAGAAGCATTTAATGATGGTAACTTCTCCTAAGTTTTACCTAATAATTGACCTCAAGGGTACAGTTAAACACTTTTTTAAACTTTGCCTTGAGACTCGTAGCTGCCCAGCATGCTCAATTATTGCCTCTAATTGGTGCTTAACTGTTAAAGTGTTTGACAGTTTAAAAGGACAGTGATTGAAGTTGCTTCTTGCTATGTGGCAGCTCTCCCAGGCACATGGGGCACCTCCAGGCTATGGTTCTTTCCCTCATCTGTACATGGAGAGCCAAATACATTACCCTGAGCCAAACCTTCATTTCTGGGTGCTGCTTGCAGGTTGAATTGCTGCAATGGCCTCCTGGTGTCATGCCATGGCACTTGAATGCACAAGGAGAAACATTCTTGCATATCTGCTGTCTCTTTTCCTACCTAAATGCAACAACAGGGCAGCTAGTTGTTATTCTGTGTGCCTATGGTTGCATACAGAATAAGAGAATTTGGTTGGTCAGACAACATAGTTGTCCTCAGTGTCCTCTAGCAATAAGGAAGGAGACTGGATGGGAAGCACACTGTAGGGCAAACCTGACCTTTTGGCTCCCAGCAGCACCTTGTGTGTCTCTACAGGATTCAGAAAAAGAAACCATGATTCTCTTCTGAATTCTGTCATTGGTTTGTCACGAGACCTCAGACACATCACAGTACATTAGCTGAGCATTCAAGTTTCACTGAACTATGGATTCAAAGTCCTGCTGCTTTTGAAGTATCAGACATGAAAAGGAATAACTTCCAAATAAAGATATTACAATGGAGAAACTGCTGCTTTTTGGGAGACATCAATTTTCCAGTGGATTTCAGGGACGTGTGCAAGTCTTCTAATGACAGAATAATTTAGCTTTTTAAACATTCTCCAGCTCATGACATGAGCCAGCTGCAAACTGACGGTTAGAAGAAATTCCTGTGCCATCTGAGTATCCCATTACTGCCTATGAGCTTTCTTCTGAATAAGCTGGTACCCGCCACTATCAGAATCGGGATACTACAACAAATAATCAATGGACTCGCTCAAGATTGGCAACTCCTATGTTATGTTTTAGGCATGTCTTAGCCTGGCATTCTGTATCCTCTACAGCTGTTATGTTAGGACAAATGGCACAATTCATCAAAAGCAAAGCAGTATTTGTTTCCTTGAAGAACAACAAAATGTTGTTATGCACGGTGGAACACCTTTCCCTTAAAAGTTGTACACATTGCCAACATAATCTTACTTCTACCAGACTGGTTATTCAAAAAAGCTTGGTGTTTTCTTTTGTTGTTTTGTTTTATTTTCATGTGTCTCTAATAAGTCAGCACAGCTGCTGAAGCTGCTGGTTAGACCCCTAATTAACTGTGTTTCTGTATCTCTTACTTGACAGCATGCAAAGTGGAAATACCAGTACATCAGCCAGAGCTCTTGTAACCCAGTCACCAGCCCGTCAGATATAGAAGTGTGCTGCTCCTATTCAATCTTTCCATGTCTAAATTCCCTAAATGAGCCTCCGTGGCACATTCAGCTGCCATCCACGCAACGGCAGATTTTAAAGACAGAAAGGTCTTGCTTCAAGCAGACCAAGAGAACACAGTTGACATCTCTGCATACTGCTGTATTCACAAGGCTTTTCATTCATAGCACTCTTAAATGATGCAAATTAGCTGATGCTGGAATGCATCTAGAATATAAAGTTCCCATCTAAATCTTCACAAACATTTCACAGGAGAAATATTTCTGCTCTGCACTATTTCACTATTTGTTAATTGCACTACTAATTCTTCAAATAATGGAAGCTGTGGCTTCTTTGAACCTCGGAAAAAAAAAAAAAAAAAAAAAAAAAGATATCAAGACAATCTGATTCTTGCCAAATATTCATCATATTAAAAATCTTCCCATTAGGTATCAGATCAGAAGAGATTGCATGAACCTGGATTTTGAAAGAAAATATTTCCATTCTAAATGGTAATGTAGTGAGGGGAAAAATAAATAAATAAATAAATAAAAATAAAGACCCAGGTTCTTGGAACCCAGAGCTTCCTGTAATTATTTGATTATTTGTAAGGAAGAAAAAAATATTTTTTATATTTTTAATACAAGAATCTCCCTTAGAGAGAAGAAAAAAAAAAACAAAAAAAAAACAAAGAATACCGAGTTACCTGTCATTTGCCAATGCTTGCAACACTGTTGAGAGAAGCTGAGTTTATCTTCATTTCAAAGATAATTATCATAACTGTACCTGCTTATTTATTTATCAGTATTACAAATTATAGTTTCAAACATCACTTTTTATTGTTTCCCTTCCTCAAGTTTTTCACACATAAAAATAAGAATTATTTTTCAACAGTACTTAAATTAACAACAATGCCGTTATGTGCACCTTCTAATTGTTGGTTTAACATAGTCTGGTTCTTTACCATGGTCTGTTCTTATTCTGTCATTGTTTATTCATAGAACAGCATATATAAAGATCTGGTTTGGATGTTAGAAATAAAAGGGTTTTTTTGATTGTTTTTTAAAGAGTATATAACAAATTGATGGTTAATTTATTTGAAACAGAAAATAAAATATTATAGGACTATAGCCTGCTAAATGAGCCAGTACTATGTGGACACTGCATTTATCATATTCTTCTCAATCTTCTTTACAGTGCATATGCATACTATACATACTCAAAGTATTTCGGGAAATTAATCATCATCATAGGGCCTCAATTTGTTAAATACTTCCCCATATTCAAAATAATTGTGTTCAGTTTTTAACTGAGCCTGCATCTGAGCCTAATTGTAACCTGTTTATTCTGTTGGAACATATTGATCCCATAACTTTTGGCAATAAACTTCAAATCCCATTAGAAGCAGATATTAGGTTGGATAATAAATCAGTGTCTTGACAACAGTATCATATATACATCACAATAAAAGCAGCTGCAGATGACTTTTGGAGTCTGCCAATATGTCCACGAGTTATTTGAAGCAGACGACAATACCAACTCATGCAGCTGTAGTGGACTGACCTCTGCCAGGCCAGTCTCAGGGCTGCAGCTTTTACAGAAAGAATGCTTTCTCACTAACGTGGAGTGTAACAGAACTTAGTCTCTTTCTAACTCAGGCAATAAGTAAATAATGATTGTAAAATGGATGGGAGGAGGAGGGACAAGAGGGGACGTCGCCTTCCTGAGCCTTAGCAGCTGTCTGAATTCCAACCTAGACCAGTCTGCCTGCGATCAGCTCCCGAGGCTGGCAGGCAATGACAGTGTGGGGATAATGACAGCCCACTAATCTCTAAATTTTATACTTCAGTCTGGAAGATCCTTTGCCAAATTCTGCAGGATATAAAGTTGGGTGTTTTTTTTTGTTGTTTTGTTTTTTTGTTTGTTTTTGTTTTTGTTTTTTCCCTTTTAACCTCTCCCAGTTCAGCAGAATATGCTTCTGACTCCCCAGTTGGAGTCAACAGGGTTTAAGCACACACATAAACATAACCCCATGCTTCCTAAGAGATAGATCTTGAAATCAGGAGGATATTCAACACTTAGCCCTAAATTATCAGGTTTGGGAAAGCAGAGGTGTGTTTGTTCTCCATTTACAGAGCCAATAGCACATGCTGGATTTCAGATCCCTGGGGATTCAACAGTAAAGCTTTATCATCATAAAGAACAAGCCCACATGTCCAGTTACCATGTGATATAATTTATTGTCCTATCTTGCTTGATCCATCTACCGCATACAGTGAGTGCTTACAGTAACAGTTTAATCCACTCTGTTGTGTTGTGTTGCTTATGTCTTCTTTGATCCTGCCGCGTTCTGACTGGCAGTATTGCTACTTTCTGTTTCTTTGGGTTAAGGAAATGTTTTTCTCCTTTAGTTGGAAATTGATGTCAGTGTAATGAGTTACACTGCATGTGCTTAATATGGTAATGCTGGTAAGTCACTGCTGTATCTTGCACATCTCAGGGAAAAAAAAGTTTAAAAAACATCACAGAGAGAGGGAAAAAACACATCACAATCTCAAGATGCATTACAAGATGCAAAGAAAATCAGCAAACCTTATTTGTGTCTAAAGAATGTCCCATCAGTCCTTAGTGATTTTCTATTCACAGCAGGTACTGTGTATTAAGCATCCAGTTTGAAGCATCTGTCAATACCTCGGGCTGCAACAAAGCGGTTGCTATTTATTGGCTAGCCCTGGCAGTAAGAGTTCTCTAGGGAAGCTCAGATATTACAGACTCATGTTAAAACTGCTACTGGAACAAATATATTTTTGCTTGGCTGCAATATTAAAAAGTGATGCCTGACCAGTAATTAAATAAGCTGCCAGATAACACAAAATGTGTTGGGCTAGTTAATGTATGCAGATGTCACTACAGAGTGTGATCTAGTAAACAAAACAGGAAACAAAGCACTAGATCAACAAATTAACCTTTATGGGTTAAGCACGTTGTGAGCAATGAACAGTGATAGGATTTTCTATTTTTTTAAATTAAGTTACAAAAAGATCTCACTACTTTTGTCAAACAAAATGAACCTGGTTTCTCTCGGGTTTCTGACCCCCAGTTGCCCCACGGCCACTGTACACCAGCCATTATCCTCATCTTTATATTTAAGGACTAACAGTCTGTTGCGCTTGATGCAGTACAAACCTAGCGTAATTAGTTTGGGTCCATCAGCATTTTTATTAGATGTCATATTATGCAAAAAATGCTGACAAACATGGACAATCAGCCCTGCCTTTGCGTAAAACACCTGCCAGCACGTTTCTTTGCTTAGCTAGTCAATGTGCCTGGAATGCCTCCTGGATTAAAAAATAAATAAATGAATGCATGTAAAAGGATATTATTGCTGTATCTAGACAGGCAGCAAGCCTTCAGCCTTCAACACAGGGTGGATGAATCATAGAAAAACAGAGAGATCTTTGGTACCATGTAAAGGGCGGTTTGGATTAGGATGTGAAAGAACTCCTGTTTTCCTAGACATAAATCTAAGGTCTGGTGTGCCAAAAAGTGGGGATTCATATCTCTCATGATTTTAAGCTGGAAAGTTTCCAAGTGTTTCTGTTTCTGAATATATACTAATATATGGCTACTATTTGCCTTCCACGTGCTTCAGCTGAATTCCTTAGGTTAATTACACATGGTATCTATGAACATTCTGTGAACAGTCATATGAAATAAATAAGTCTGATGTAAGTCATTCCTAGGTGCTTTTTCAAGAGACAGACTTTTATCATTACCGTCTGCCTTGTCAACTCTCTTCAACTCATGCATTATTTACCTGCTAAGCCATGGTGACAGTGGTGGAGCAATAATGCTCTGTTTTGAACCTCCAGCTGCCATCTATGCAAAATAAGTTGAATGCCAAAGAAAGATGAAATATTCATGTTTTCCCTTTTTCTGTACCTGACAACATCCTAATGCACAGAGGACTTTAAAGGCTCAGTATATTGGTCATGCATTTACCTCTTTCACTCAAAATATCAAAAAGTGTGAAGGGCAGAGTAGGTAGTACTTTCTTCCTAGTATTATGTCTTGCTATAGCGATTAATCTTTAATTTATTGATTAATTTAATTTATTCTTATTATCCTTGCTATTAATTTAATTTAGTCTTTAATTTATAGATTTCACAGAATGAGTCGGCTTTCAGATTTTAGACAAAATGAATTAACATTTGTTTCTAACCTGACAGATACAAGATTCAAAATTTCTGAGAGATGTACAGATTTCATCATGATGAGCAGGAGTTTTCTTGGTTTTAGTATTTACTTTATCAGTCATGTCTTATGGTATATTGAGCAGTCAAAATCTGCCTTCTCTCAGACTCTGTTAGCCATCATTCCCATTTTTCCTCAAATGCTTTCTCCCTGGTGAGATGTTTCTTGTGGAATTCATTGTGTCCTGGAGAGCTTCTGTGATACAGCAGAAGCTGGCAGATAGATGTGTATGAAGTTGCAGATGTGCATATGTTTGTACCATGAAGGTAATTTTATCTTTCAGGATATCCCCTTCATCTTGAAACTAAAAGATTTAATTTTGTACAAGTTTTTCCCTACATGAATGAAAAATTTAAATGCAGCTTTTAGTTGCAATTAAAATGTAGATGACATTGCTTCACCTTACCACATTGCCACTGAAAGCAATGTATTAGTCTCAAACAAAAGGCATCTAACAGAGAAATACAATGTCTACATTTAGTCTTTGCTTCCTAGGTGTGGGATGCAACAGTATTATGGACCTGTATACAATGCTGTAAAACCTTTGAAGGGTATCATGCTCTATTCTGAATTTAGTGAAGTGTTTTGGGTCTGTTAGAAAAGTTTTCATCTTTTAGGAAAGCCATGCAATTCCCCATTTGAATGTAGACATAATAGGGTAAACTGTATAATAAAAACATAACATGTAGAGTGAGTTTAAATTTGTAAATGCACTCTATTATATTTTATAGAAACCCTGAAAGTTTTCTTTTATTCTTTCATGAGCAGAAAAGGATCATATAATTACTGGTTACTACTACTAATGTCACAAATGTCAGACAGATTTACTGAAACACTCTGATTTCATTTAGCCCCAAACGTCCCATTTTAAACTGTCATACAAAATTTCCCAAGTTGCTCTCATGGTGTTGGTACAAAATACTTTTAAAGGAGCTGTCAAGGTTTACAAATGTCAAACACAAGCCTGTAATGAAATATTCTCCTTGGAGATACTTTGTAAATGATGCCTTACTAGTCTTCTCTAAGCCAAAGGCATTTTTGAAAGAAATATAATGGTTGATGATCAACTAAGAGTATGTTATACTATATTTACTTACATTGCTTAGGTTCATTATACTGTGAATAGTCCCACTAAAGTGCCTGAAGGAATGGGCCATGATAGTCCTTTTCCCCCATATTCCTTCTGTGATAAGAAAATGTCACCAGAAGTATAAGTAACTGAGGAGAGAATTTTTACTTTCTTGGACCTCAAACTGACAACTGAATTTCTGATAAAGAGAAGAAAACGAAGGTGAAGTGAAGAAGATAGCAAGGAAGCTCATTATGCCAAAAGAGTATAAGAACAGAATTTCAACAGTAAAAGCTGAAGTACTGAGGTAACGAGAAATCTCACAAAGGTCAGGTCAGTAGGTGATAGATATAATTCACCACTGCAGACTAAAAAGCAGGAAAGCTTTAAAAAAATCAGTGATAAAGTGAAGGAGGGAAGAAGGAAGGTTTGCATCTAAAATACTCTACTGGCAGTTTTCAGTATATAATAATTGTATATGTAGTGGAAAAGTCAATGATTCATTTCCCCGTCAATACATTCAGAAATACAGAAAGTAAATAAATAAAACTTATTTGTTCTAAGATCTGATTTCAATCAATAAAATGACGGCATCTATCTGCAGAAATATAACACTGCAGATCCAATATTCACATACCAATTAGCATGCCGCTAAAAACTTAAACCTATCTCTGCAATAACCACAGTGCATCTTAATTTATAACAGCAAGCATTTCAGAAAAATGCATAAGGCAGAAGTCTGATAACAAATTCACAGAGAAAGTTTAAACACTCAGCAATAAAGGGCTATTGAGTACATTTAAACTCCCTGAGTGAAATCCCCTGTGTATAACCTACTATGGCTCCATTGATTTCACTTAGGAGTTTATAGAGTCTGGCATTCACTGAAGTCAATAAAGCTGAACCATTTGGTATCATCTGCAGATCTTGCCCTATATGCATAAAAATACGGGTCAGACTTTGCCTGCTCAGGTTCTGTACTGTTGAAACTACCAGTTTCTTTGGACTCCCTTGACTTACACTGGTGGTCCTAAAATCACTATCAGATTTACAATACCTTGAAAAAAAAAAAAGATATTTGCTCAAAACTACTGTATTTTCAAGAAGACACCAGAAAGAAAATGCAGGGGGTAAAAAATAAAAAATAAAAATTGAGGAAGCTTGACTCTCTTAACCTCTTGCAGTCCCCAGAGCAAGCCTTGCCATTTCCAAAGTAAATAAGTGCTTCACTCATCTCACAAATTCTCTTCTCCAGATGCCTCAACATAACAAACCTCAGAAGTACCCAGAAGAACTCATTCCACTCTTCTGAGTATTTGTTTTGTTCCTTAAACTGCTTTCACAAGACATGGTGAGGCAGAGCCTCTAGAGAGGAAGGAGACTTCTCCTGCCCTTTGGATCAGCTGAGCAGGCTCAAGGGGAGAGATGCTCAGAGTGAGCAGTGTTCGATGGCAGACCACCAACTGAGGCAGGCAAGAGAGAGAGAATTAAATAGCGGTTGCAAAAACTCCAGAAAAGGCTGGGAAACTTCATCGAGGAGCAAATAGCAGACTGTCAGGCCTCAGAGACAGAACAAACTTGTTCAGAACCAGAAGGGACTAACAGAGCATCTGTCTTGCAGCTCAAGCAGACACCGAGGTAATTGCAACCAAGCATGGAAGCAAGGACTTCTCTCCAGGGGCACACTAGTCAGGGTAAGAGCTGTTTGAAAACCTTTTCCTAATAAAAAAGTTTTTTTTTGTTTGTTTTGTTTTTTACTATTGACATATGAAGTTTGACTTTTTTAAGCTTAGAAGTCTTAGATTTCTTTGGGGAACGTACTATGGCAATTAAAAATTAAAGTTGTAGGTACCTAACTGTTCAGATTCTCGCACCACGCAGTTGCAAGCAATTTTAAATATAAATGGGGCAGGTTGAAAAGTCTTCAGTAAATGATACTGCTTTTGTATTTTCATATCTCTCTCCTTTAGAAAAGGACCCCTGCTTGAACAGAACTTTTGAAGTTTCTTTTGTCACTACTGAGTCAGTCTGAAAGTCCCTATCTGTGATCCAAATCCTGAATAGGCAAAGGATACAGCATTAAGGAAACATTCAACATTCATAGTGACTAACTGGTTTAAAACTTTTTTTTTTTTTTTTTTTTTTTTCCCTGTGTCACATTTAATGTGACTTTGGCCCTATTGGGACCATTCAAGGACTATAATTAAATGGTTATATTTTCAAAAGTCTCCTACCAGACCAATTAGTATGGACTTGCCCTTATTTTTCACTGACATTTAATTACATTCTTGCAAAACAAATATACATTTATTATATATAACAGACTTTTTTGTTTTACTGAATTTTCTTTCACACTCTGCACTGAGATAGGCACAGAAAATCACAAGTGTTATGCCAAACTGATAAGTCACACACTTCTACTGTAGACTGTTGTAGGTGATCTGGGAAAGAAGAGCAAGAAATAAGGACAACCTGATGAAGTACTGCTGCGGGCTTATTTTTCTCATTGAAGCAGTGTAAGGTGTAAACTGTAACTTTGACCTGGAATGTACCAAGATCCTCTCACATCTTTAAAATTCTTTTAATAAAGTGCTTTTATCCACTAAATGGATCTTGTAACAACTGCTGAACTGGTCAACAGTTCAAGAAGGAAATTCGCATTTCATTCAGAGCCATTCTTTTATTCCTTTTTTTTTTTTTTTTTTCTAAGTCTGCTGTTTGAATGGTAGCAGCTACAGTGTGAACCTTAATTTATTTTACTCTGATTTTTGATTTATTCTTATATAGAGAGATTTTGACACCGAAGAAAAAATGACCAAGTTGCTAATGAAGTAAATATAATTCTGGTACACTAATTCACAAAATTGTTAGTAATACAGATGTTTTTCACCATGTATGTCTACTTACGGTTTGGGAGGGAATAACAAATTATGAAAGATAATAAAATAGATTCTCCTTTATTATATGATCTTCCTAATATGTAACTTCATAACGTTGTCCTTGGACTTGATGTTCTGATGCATTAGTTAGATGGTGAGATTTCCCTAGTAACTCTGAAAGTTATTAATAAATGATCTCATTATTTAATCAGCTCTTACTTCAAAATACAATCATCCTTTTATTTCTCATTATATCACAATCAGAAGAGCAACTGATAATAAAAAAAAAAAAAGAAAAAACAGATTTGAATTTAAAGCTTTGTTGGTTTTCTTAATTGCTAGTAATTTTAAATATGTGCGTAGCAGTTCTCCAAACAATAGGGATGAACTAATTTTTAAACAAAAAATCTAAACGAAGTTGAAAGAAACTTTAAAACACTTATACAATAATAACAAGGAATGCTGGCGTAATAAGTAAACACCAGAAATACACAGGATGATAAAGATTTATAACTCCTCCCTTTGCAACAAATCACTTCCTCATTGACATCTCATATTAAACTGTACATCTGAACACAGACCTGGCTTATTGGGAAATAAATGAATTTACCTAAGTGTTTAAAGAATAACACCTTCTTTCTTAATCTGTTACCACCTGATGATGGACTACATATCCAATTAACAGAACAATGTTCAAAAAGTGTAATCACTTAAAAAAATGTGTTATTTATCCATATCTCTATTCCACATTCATCACCTCTACTCTCTGGGAGGGGAGGACTGGACCAGATGTTTTCCTGCCTTTCCTTCCACACTAAACTATTCTGTTTCTAAACCAAGCTAAGGTGTATATAACTCAACTTAAAAATCTAAAGCTTTAAAGTATGAGTAAAGTTAAAAAATAATGAATAAGTAAAGTATTGCTTTCTCTCCATATCATCAGAGGCTGAATTTCTATCTCAATTATGTGTCTTACAAAACCAATGAAGTATTCTCTCTGGGTTATATAAAATAGCAACGTTTGTCAAATTTACATAAACCCTGAAACCTGTGTAACACCACAGCCAAGAAACCCTTTCTCATTCCAGCTCTCAGCCCTAACAAATATTGGTGCTTCATACCTTAAAACAATGTAAAGCAATGGAAAACAGTGCATGCAATTTTCAGTTTTTCTTACTTTTTTTTTTTTTTTGAATGTTTCTCTTTCTGCAGAGAAATGATGTTGAGGTTAATGTTTTTAAAAAAGGAGGAAGAATACATGCATCAAGAAAGCCAGAATAAATTTTACAAACTCATTTCAAAGCCGTATATTTTTAATACAAAATCTGTAAGTGCTCTTAAGCATTTACTTGGTAGAGCCAAATTTTAAATTTTTACAACAGCTGTTCACCTGATGGTTAAATGAAAATTATATAACTTTAAAAACAAAACACCCTTAACTTCCAATTTTATGGCAATGGCAATTTTATTTTCTATCATTTATTTTAGATAATGGCAATACTATTATCGTCCAGTACTCCAGGTGAAACCCTACATAAAGCAGCAGTATTTTTTCTCTCTCATTCATATGATCCTTTCCCTTACAGTAGGCTCACATGGTGAATTCTACAGAGTAGTGCATCAGGTCCTGAAAGGAAAGCAATAGCTTCTGAATTTGCCTTTTAGTACCTATTGTCCCATTTTCAAGTGCAACAACTGACCCCAAAAGTTGTTTTTTAGTGTGTATTCAATACTCTTGCTTTCCACATTTCTGTTTTCCACACAAGCTGGAACAGGCTAGGGGACGCAGGAACAGAAAATACATGCTATGCATGCAGATGGTTTGACACACAGATATTTTCATTAGTCAGCTACTCAAATCCAGACCTTGGCAATGCACAGGAGAATAATTACAAAAGTGACAGTGTGCAAGTACTACAGGAACGTGTGGCAAGGTTTATGATGCATGAAAGACCAAACTGAGATACTAGGGGAGGAAATTAGCCAAGGTAATTAATGACATTGTTCCAGAATTCAAGAAGCGTGGCGATGAAGTTGCTTTCAGCATAAACCTCGTTTACCACCATGTAGCCTTCCCATGAGTGTTTTATATGGAGCTGATTCCAGTGGCAGTATGCCAGCTTTGGAAACAGTAAATGGAATTGTTGCATTAACAGCACGTTTTAGGACAAAATTATTTTTTAGGATAATTGCTCCCCATTAACATTGGATAGGAGAGAAACTGGCAGTACTTGTGGTGGTGTTTTTTGTTTGTTTGTTTGTTTGTTTGTTTGTTTTCTACTGGTGAATACTATGCATTCCTTTAGTTTTATAAATACCTAGGTAACAAACCTGATGGTGGAGGAATTAGCTAAGAGGTAGGGAAGCTGTCTTTTCTTCCTGTATTTTCTTCTCATGCTTTATAAAAAATTACCATGTTTTTCCTGGACATCTAGGACAGTATCAAACTATCCATCTACAAGACCAACTGACAGCAAAATAGCAGGCTCCCTTATTTAAAACCCTGCCCTTGCTAAGATACTACGAGGGGTGACATTGCTCAGCCTTCAGGCTATGTGATCAGGTAAGGAACACGAGGGGCTGATCCTGTACCTGCACAGTCACTGTAAAATAGCGTACCTCCACTTCCGTAATTTCACACTCTAGTTTACTTTTATGATTTCATCAATACAAGACAAGAACATAATAAAAGGCCTCTCTCTGATCAACCAGCTTTTCTCAAGGTGTAAATTGGTGACTTTAGTCTATGTTCAGATTATCACCACAACCATAAAGCAGCTGTACTGAAGTATCTCTGCTGAAGAACTTGGTTTGTAGTTTTCTGAGAATTTTGTTTATTCAGCTTTTATGGACTTTGAGAACAAAGAGAGACTTTAATGTTGACTTCTGTCCATTCAAAAAGAACTAGAGTAAGATTAAAAACCACCTTGTACAAAACAAGTATTTTGACTGGTAGTCAGGAATGAGAGATTTCAAGTATGTAGTTAGCAAATTATTTTATGAATTGATAATCCTTTTCACAAAGAACAGTCATTCTGCTCAGGTCTCACACTATTCTTTTTTAGTACACTTCTATAAAGACACCAAGAAAATGCTCCAGTATTGACAGGTGTTAAGAAATACTTAATATATATTAATAACACTGTCTTCAAAAAACTGACTCGGTTGTCATACTTCAGTTTCCTACGGTGTCTCTTTAACAACAATGGACTATCACAGGAATGAAAACTACCACCAAATTCTGCCTGCCTGTGACAATTATCACACCAGGTGAGCACCAGGGGCTTCGGTTCGCCTGTTAAAAAGAAAGTTTGGGGTTCAGTTGTGTTTATGCACAACTACAAAGGTTGAAGGGACAATGAATCCGTGACTATCGAAGGAAAAAATCCAAATACAGGCTCCCACAGGGGAAAAACAACAACAAACACAAATTTTAATTATTCTTCAGTAACTGATTTGCATAATGGGAAAGAAGTGTCTTTTTACCTTCTTTTTCTTTTTCAGCTTCATGTTGGCCAGAGTTAAGTTTCATTTATCATAATGAGATGGACTAATTTGACATATTTTTATGACATAAACTAGGAACATTTATAACAAGTTATGCTACTTTTATGATGCTGAGCTCTATTTATGATGATGAAATATTAATTTTTGTCTTAAGGTTTTGGGTATTTTATTATTATTATTATTATTTTGAATTTTTTAATACCTTTCAGTTATTCTGATTAAAAATGCATATATTAGTTTGCCAACATTACTTATCAAATGAAATTAATCTCATGAAAAATGAGGATAGAATAGTCTCAATTCAGAGGCAAAAATAACCCTGCAGATGTATTAAGCCTCATGAAATAGGCTTAATAAAGGTTTAATCAGACACTCATTAAATATTATGCAAACAGAACTGAGCATAAATTGATATTGTAGCTTTCGAACTAAAGTACCTATTAGAAATAAAACTCCCTGTAACCACATCATTTTTATTCAGCAGTGATAAAACCAGACAATACTACTTATCCACAATAATTAAAAATGAAAAGAAAAATGCTTAATTTTCTAAAAAAAATCGAACATTCCTTGTTCACACTGTCTCCAAGCTATTGAACTGCTATTCCTTTTTTACACCATTTAAAATTTCCAGTTTCTTCCCAATGTATTACTAGGCACTTGATGCTCTTCACAGGCTATCATAAGTGGATACATTCTCCATTCACTTTCTGTACCAAATACAAGATTTCCTATATTGTTTCTTTTATGACCAAGCTACACAAACATAAGAAATTTACCCAGTGTTAGATATAATTATCACTGATTAAATAAGGAAAAAACATATGTAGGTTTTTATTTAGGCTTCCTACTCTTCATTCTTTTACAACTGCTTATTAATAAACTGGACCGAGAAATCTTAGATGAAAAGCTAGAATTTAATTTTATTTTCCATGAGATTGGGTAATGTGTAGCTGATAAAATGCTGCAAACAAAATCAGTAAATAACATATGTTCACAGAATAAATTGCCTCTTAACTCTAAATGAAAGATTGTATCAATTTAATTTTCCCATATTTCTTGACAATGATGCAAAGCTAAAACATTACCTGCTCCTCAGGTGTTTTGTAATGCTTATACAGTGAATTTTTGCTGAGGGTAACAGCTTCTCATTTTCACAAAATACTTCTTTTTCTTCCAAGAAGCAGATGACTGTACTGCATACAATGCATCCAACTCCTCCAAAGCCTTATGGTCAGCCTTAGATTACAATGTCATCGACAGCACCATAGCAGGACAGAATAATAACCTTAGAAGGAGCTAGGCTTATTTCCACTGACAGGGTTAAGGTTAATGCTTTAATTTTATCCCCACTAATTTTTTTTTTTTTTTTTTTAAAAAAAAGTAATTATTCTAGAGATTTTCTTTGGAAACCCTATACCACTAAGTAGTTTCACTTCTTATTCCTCACTTGTTTATTTGCAGAGTTGCTCATTGCTAGCAACGTCATCCAACTTATGCAGAGGAGCATCACTTTACAAGAGATGAAGAATCCTGGACTATCAACTGTAATTCAGTCATGCTGAGTAAGATGCTTTCTGGGAACCTGGCTTTTTTAGTAATTTTCTTTTGCAGATCTACCTACTTCCCCCCAAAAAACACTCGATCATTAAAGCATCTAAGCATCTAGATCAAAATAACAATAAATAAATAATAAATAAATGATATATAATCAAAATAATAAAGCATCTAAGCATCTAGATCAAAATAATCTCTCCAATCTAATTATAATAGATATTTATTATTGACAGATTTTTATTTTTGTGTTTAATATTGATTCCATAGCTCATCCTAGGATTTAATTTTAAAGTGATTTACAATATATTTTTCAGACAAAAAGTAATAGATAATGAAGACATACACCAGAAGTCTGGTTTCAAACTAAAACCAGACATTGCCTGACACTTCAATGAGCTTTGGAAACATCCCTGTGTAAGCTCTGCTTATGAACAGACACAAGGCAAAGTTCAAGTCAGCAACTGTAAACTACCACATTACATACTTTTAGGGATACTGTTCAAAAATTAAATTTATTATGCATTATTATCAACTTGGAAAGGACTACAGAAGAACATAGGATAGCAGCCTACAAAAACATAACCAACACAGATGAATAGAGACTGTTTGATCTCTGTCTGTTCCAATACAAGCTAAAGGCAGGACGTTTCAAAAAAAGAGAAGGAGATGCTTCTTCACACAACACTCAGGCTGCAGAACTTGTCAGACTACTGAGAGAGCTAAACGTTTACATATGTTTAGAACAGACTGACATACTCGTGGAAAGGAAGTCTACCAAGGGTTATTAATGCAATTAAAGCCATCTGCGACTGGGGAAATCCTGGATTGCAAACTCTCAGAAAGCACTTTGAGGAGGTACCACTGTGAGTGCCCTGTGTTCATCCTGCTCTTACATCCTCTCCTGGACATCTGCTTTTGCCTCTGTTGGAGACAGGCTACCAAGTGACAAGACTGCGGGTCCACTCCCAAATGCCGTTGTGGTGCCGAGCAAAGCAAACACCTGCACATTCTGGATGTGTGCTCTTCATGGGGCATCAGGCAGTAAACCAGTTCTGAGAAAACATGATGTGTACCAAAAAGTAGTATCTTCACGGCCTCAAAAGGTTTCCCTCAAGGGTTTCCCAAACCTCCCCCACCCCACCCCCCAAAAAATACCAAAAAAAAAAAAAAAAAACAGATAAAACATATTCCACATCTGAAATCCTTAGCTAGGAACATGTGGAGTACTTCTGTCTGAAAATCTGGCAATGGAGAACAAAGGTTCAGGCCAGCTCCTTCTCAGCAGGACTTTGTTTTATCTTTTGTGCCTCCATGCAGGAATGGGGAAAATAAATATGCTGACAGTACATCAAAACCTGTGTCATGTCTCTTTGCCCCTTTTCTAGGGACAGACTAACCAGCAATATGTAAGTATGATAACACAAAAAAAAATAAATAGATTCAGACCTCAACACTCAAAAATCATTGCCACAAACAATGGCAATGGGGGGAGGGGGAAGAGAGAGGGAGAGATATTAGTATTGAAAAATTTTTGACACAGATTAAAAAGAAGATGAATTTAAATCAAAACCAATGGTTTGAAGTTAGGACAACCAAATTAAGTCAGACCCTCCCAGCCAAGCACTGGATAGTTGATATTCTGATATTTATTTATTTTTTTGCTGTTGTTTGCTCTGAGGCTTCTTCTTGCGTTTGTTAAGGATTTTATCAGAGGTTCTGAAAATAAATGACCAATACTGTCACAGTGGGAACATGATACTCTGCTACATGGTGATGTTTACTTTAGGACCAAGGAAATTCTGCATATTATGCATCACTTTTCTAAATAATTGATACCTTAGCTTTTCACAGACTAAGGTGATTACTTTAACCAGCAACCCTTTAGTCTTTTCTCAAGTGCAAATGCCTTTGAAATAAAGTGCAGATTCCTGCTGCTTTCTGGCATGAGAGCTGCTCACACCAATTCTCAGATACCTGAAAGATGCAGGGCAGCAGGTATGCAGGGAGGCATTTCTCCAACAGTTATGGATTCGTGAACCTCAAAAAAGGTCAATGACTTAAGGCTAGATGGTGGCAATGGGGCTCTGCTTGTGTAGAAAATTCCATCAGCCTTTTTAACCAGCAAGGTATAAATTGCCTATCTTTACTAGCAAGATCACCACAGTGAGCCAAGTAAATGGTTATTTCAGAGCTGCACTGAAGTCCTCAGCCACCTCAGTCACGGCACTGCAGAGTGGTAAGGAAACGTGAATACCCATAGAGGATATTCATTTGTACTTTAGCCAGCCAGTTTGCATTTTCCATTAATTCTCAGCATGCTCAATATTCTGTATAATACTCCTGGTGGCCTCTGGACCCTGAGCGCTGAATAACAGCCTGTCTGTTAACTCCTCTCTTAGGACTCCTATTTTCTTGCGGTTTAAGGCTGTCTGCCAAGGCTTGTCTTGATTACATACATTATTTCCCATGAACAGAGGGGCTGCTGTGGCCTATCAGATTCTTACACAGTGTTTTATCAATGATACTTTATATCCACCTAAATAGACATTTGCCTCAAACCACAATGCATCTCTGTTAATTAATAGGGATTTCATAAATTTATATTGAAGATGCAAGTGGTTTGTTTTTGTAAATCATGAGATTAGCTAACAGATAGCAGATGCTGATCTTACCCTTCCTGCCATTTGTCACTTCATATATTGTTTCTTTATAAGACCAATCTTTGATTCATCGGCAGAATACTGTCTAGTTTTTAATATTAAATTTGCAAGATATCAATAGTAAAAATATCTCAAATACAAATTAAGATCTGTTCATGTTATTTGAACAAATTCCTATCCAAAGCATGCTTTACAAGTAATTATTACTGAAATGTTTCTGGCTCATCTCATTAAAATATAAAACCCTTCACTCCTAGCTCTTCAGCATTTTCCCAGGAAAAGGTTAATTTTTCAGAGACGCTGAGTCTCTGCTTTTCAACTTCCCTGAAAATTTTTAGATGGCAAGTTGAGAGAAGGCTCACAATGAAGGCCAAACACCTCTTATTACATGAACCATAAAAGAAATGAGTTCCAGAATTTAACAATCATTCCATGGCCATACCTTACATGTAATGAAACATATGTGGATGATAAATATGTAGGAAAAAATCCAGAATTTAAAGTATCATGCTATTTTGTTAAATGGTAACAATTATTTTGGAGCACATGCCCAGCATACGGCAAATATTCCTATTTTTCAGATGCAAGGAAATGCTCAGTATTATTCTCTTTATTTTCAAATTGCCAGCAAATAAAACAATAAATTTATAGTTTCTGGAGAGTTTCTTCTTTACAGCTTTTTCTCCTTTGTGTACCTTCAAATCAAAATGCTGTTTTCAGAAACTTCTTTCCTAGACAGGCTCACACCTTGAAATACATACCTGTACCTAAAGAATAAGATCAAAGCACCGAGGCAGAAATGACTGTCACTCTGGAGGACAAAGCTGGAGTCGACAGAGTCCTCTCACCAGCAGAGAGGCGCGACCTCACAACAGAGTGGCTCCCAGCCTGGCTGTCTCACAGCGCTATCATGTGTCAGTCTCTTCAGGGTCACTGGCTGGCAATAACATCCTAAGGATTCTCTGGTTTCCTAACCGTCTCTGACACTTATGAATAAATATCTCCTTGTCTAACCTTGCCACATTTAGCAAGAATGCAGGCTGCAGGAGGATGCGTTAGAGGATCTGAACTCTCAGTTTCGAACATGAAGCGAAACCTCTTGCATGAGCTAAGTGCAGTTCATTAATTAGATGACTGGCCATCTGTAATCGGATTACCCCTTGCAATATGCTCACAATAAAATCATTCATTTTCCTAATAACATCTTATTAGCCAACCTCAAGAATCCATGTGCTCAGACTTGATCTTTCAAACACATCACTTCCAGCACAAAGCATGTCCCGGTAACATTTTTTTCTGTTTCTCTGATACCACCCTTACCTAGTTGTCCTCCCACTGCTTTGATCTCTACTACACCAAGGTTAGCAGAACCTTGTCATTTTCCAGCAGGAGCTTTATACAGGGCTTTGACTACAGTCTTTTTAGTTTTATTGTTCCCTTTCACATCTTATCTCCAGGTTACATTTATCCATACCTGCGAGTTCCACTACCACTCACTAACTGCTGCGTTGATGATTCCCAGCCTCATTTGTTCATTACAGCCCTGCAATTTCTCCAAACTAAAATCTTTCTGTGGGTGACTGACGACCTGCACAATCCCAGGGGGCTAAAACAGCACTCAAACTTCCTTCTTTAGTACAACAAAGGGGAAAAAAAAATGATAAAAGCCAGACAACTTCCTTCCATGCCACTGACTTATCGATCCCTTTTATATTATCCACTATCATTTTTCTCTTCATTTTAACTCTCTGTGTGTGCAGCTCCTGCATCTGTATGCTTGATGGTGCCAGTGACAACATACAAAGCAATCAACAGCTGAGTTTTACTTGGCCGCCACTATTCTGGAGCTAGCAAAAGCCAGACTGGGCACTGGGCAAGCATGCAGTATCCTGAGAAGGACTACGAAGCTGGTGCTGGGCCTGGAGCACAAGTCCCGTGAGGAGCGGCTGAGGGAAATGGGGTTGTTTGGTCTGGAGAAGAGAAGGCTCAGGGGAGACCTTATTGCTCTCTACAGCTACCTGAAAGAAAGCTGTGGGGAGATGGGTGTCGGCCTCTTCTTGCAGGTAATTAGTGATAGGACTGGAGGGAATGGCCTCAAGTTGTGCCAAGGGAGGTTCAGGTTGGAAATCAGGAGAAATTTCTTCTCAGAAAGAGCAGTCAGGCATTGGGACGGGTTGCCCAGGGAGGTGGTGGCATCGCTGTCCCTGGGGGTGTTTAAGAAAAGACTGGATGTGGTGCTTAGGGACATGGTTTAGAGGGTGAGATTGGTGGTAGACTGATGGTTGGACCAGATGATCATGGAGGTCTTTTACAAAATTTATGTTTCTATGATTCTATGATTCCCCCTCGAGCATTAGCAAGACCCCCATAGACATCTGTCTCCAAGGAGGAAAATATATAAAGAAATAAAAGGGAAAAAAAAAAAAAAAAAAAAAAAAAGAATTTTGTTTCTAAGCTTTAGCGACCCGTCCGACGTGGCGGGGCCGCACGCCGAAGTCCCACCGGGCCGCTCTCCACAGCGGCGCCTGGCGGCTCCGCGACGGGGGCCCGGGGCTGGGCCGCGCTCCTGCAGCGCCACCTGCGGGCGCTTCGGCCCGGCCGCGCCGCTCCGCCGGGGCCCAGCCACCCCCGCCGGGCCCAGCGGAGCCTCAGCGCCCCGCCGCAGCCGTGTGCCGCGGCCCCACGGGTCGTAACGTGGCACAGGCCCCGAGCTACAAGCGCTGGCCCAGGGGCCCCAGCCAGCTAGAGAGACCCGGGCGGCACCGTGGGGCCTGAAGCAGGCCCTGGAGAGCCTCGAGCACAGCAGCAACAGGGCTCGTTTGGGGGTGGCATCCATCAGGTGTCACTTACAGTCAGACTATAAACTGCCCGGTGCAGCCTGACTGCTCCTAGGTTGTAAAGCTTGTATTCATTACCCTTACCTACGTGCTATAGGTGCTCGTTACAAGCCCTTCAAATGGATGGTGCTCATACAACCTTCCCACCCGAGCGGCATTAAGCGGCCGTAATGCCTTTATCTTGAAAAGTAAGAGGTAAGTGTCAGTGTAATGTATTTAGTTGTATTTTAGAGTGGTAGGGAAGATTACTTATTTGAACACGCAGCACAATCCTTAAGTACCTGTCCCACTGAGCAGCAACAGGAGCACCCTACAAATCCTGAGATTATTTTCAATTTTATTACTCTTATCTTTTGCAAATTTTTCTCTGCTCTAGGAGGCTTCATTACTACCAGAGTCTCAATACAGATTTTATTGAAACCCATTTTTAGGTAAGTACGCCAGCATTTATGCCTGATTTCCCTGGATGAAAAGAGGCCCTGATTTGTGCAGTGTGAATGAGCACTGCTCTGTGTTTCTCTCTCCTATAGCAAGCGTATACCAGAGACAGAGTAACACCAGTCATACCTCTCATTGCCCAGCAGTAATTGCAGCATTTATTTTAGCATGTTAAACTCAGCAAACGCTACATCACCCAAAAACACAGGTCCCGTTGGGATTTAAGAGCATAACAGGAATTCTGAACATCATTAATGTATTACAGTATGAATTATACTCTTACTGCTCTTAAGTGTATAGTACTTTTAATCATCACTGCAAGCACAGAAGAGCATGTGCATTTTAAGCAGCAGCACTGAGAACGCCATGAGTTTAATGTTCCACGTGGAGCTGATTTTTACCCCAGTGCATAAGCCTGCAGGAGGGCAGCACCCTGGGCAGCACCGTTTTGTGTGTGATTTCGCTTATTTCCCAGGCCTGGTACCCTACTGAAGCACTACCCACGGCGCCTTCATCCAAGGCATTTGCTCTCTCTCCTAGCACTCAACAAGGCACTCAGCAATCAACTGCAGCCAGCCCCTTCTGCCTGCTCCTGCCGTTGGAGAGATGTGATATTTGTCCTTCAAGACATAGAACAAGCACAAATGGCCATCTCGCCATCGCCTACACTAGTGTTAGCGCAATTAATGCTAACTGGAAGATTGCATGTTTATGCAAGCTGGGGTAGGTAGCTGCATTTATAATTCTCTTTTTAAATCAGGTTCTGTGTGACACTGCATTGATGTGCATGAAGTTGCAGCACACCTGCAACAGCAGGATGACTTCCAGATACATACCTATATTATCTGTCTCTAAAGGGGTCACTGTACTATAAAAAATAATTAGTAAAAATTTCAGGACCTCGTAAGCTAGTAGCATCAGGCAGAATTTAAGCAATACCTCTATTAGCTAACACCTTTCATTTCCATTGCATAAGTGCAAGCTATAAAATCTTAATATACCAAAGCACCACAGTCAGGATTTTGGAAATAACACAACATACTGGCTGATTTACAAAACAGATTACATTACTGGCAGATTACTTTGGCATTTGTATTACACCTTGGTCAGTGAGTAAAACAGAGGGACTAAATATTGTACCCAAGGCCAATCAGCAACTTTGCACACCATCAGGCAGTTTTAAAATATTTTCTGGGTTTTCATTTGCAGTATTCAAAATTTGTGCAAAATAGTTCATCTCAATATTTTAAAAAAATATTTTAAATTTGCTATGATCTTTGTATGAATTGTAAAGCATAAAAATACAATAACTGCAGGGAAAATGTTAAGAATTGTAATCAAATTATAAGTGTTTTATCTAAAGAAAATGTTTAGAACAAAACCATATGTTAATTGTATGCTAAAACTTCTCTTAATTAATAACTAAGCCAATGCAAATAAAAATGCACTTCACAACAACTGATAGTACATCATCTAAAATTAGCTGATTATATGGCTTCTAACAGCAGTGAGGCTGCTCCACTGATCTAAATCTGAATGCTGAACTGCTGAACCCATTTTCTGGGATAAATTTAGCTGTTCTTTCGTGTTACACTTTCCTTTGGTACTTGGATCAGTTATGTAGTGTATAATTATACTAGTGCAGTTATATAGTGCTTTCCATCTGAATGTCTCAACACACTTTTGAGACTTAATTAATATGGACTTGGAAATCCTTCATGACGTAGACACTATTAGTGAGATTTAACAGAGGAAGAAACAGAGTCATGGAAGAGGGGAGCACCCAGAAAAGGACTGGAGTGAAGCCCCATCTCCTGAAGTCCGCTTCTCATTGCCACCTTGCTTTGGAGACATAGGAAGTTGATGTGCAGTTCAAGCTTAACCTCTGGACAGTGCAGGAAATACCTTGGTTTGTACCACAGGAAGTAGCCTTACATATAACTAAGTAAAATCCAAACACTAAATCATGCTTCACTATCCTCTCAAGTCCTTTCTACCTATATCCATTCTCACAACCCTAGCAGGTATTGTGAGGGTTAGCGCTGTCCTTCATTCTCCTTCAGAGCACCGTGCACCTTTGTGCTGGTAGGGAAGCACTCACCTGGGCCAGGAGAACAAGCCCAATTTCACCAGGAGGGGTTTCAGACTCACATCTTGTACTCCACAGAGAATGTCTTCTCACTTTATTTTGTGTGAAAGACAACTTTCCCCACCTAGATATTTTTTAGCAGAAAATTGAGAAATTACTTATTTTTTTCTGAAATAAATCTAGAAACCTGCCTTGAGCAGTGGTTTTCAGCTGGAGATGCCAAATGAGCTACTTCAGTAGTAAAGAGCATTTAAATATACCTATATCCTCAAAATATTTTACCAAGTAAATTAAGATAACCTGAGAGACTGTGAAACCTCACTTTTTGCCAAAAATTCCTTATCAGCTGATGATCTGGGGGCTCATACAGAAAGGCAAAGAAACCACACGTTCTCATTTTCACAGGTAGCTTTTTTATCACCTTTTTCTTCCCAGGGGATTCCTAAAGCACAGCAGAGGGAGGTTACACCTGCAGGAGCCCTGCCTGCTCTGTGCACAGAAGTGCTGGAATAGCTCGGAACTCCTCATCGGGAGGGATGAGCACAGGAAGCCTTGATGCTGGCTTGTCAGGGTCAGGACGCTGGTTTTGTTTCCCATCTGTTTTTCTGGGCTGTGGGACTTTCATTTGGAGGACATGGCTCCAATGCAGAATAGCTGTCCATTAACAGCCATGCCCAAGCCACGTGAAGAAATGAACACAGGAACAGCTATTAATGCTCGGCTGTGCCTGTGTGAACAAACCCAGCTGAAAGACAGGGCTTATTAGTTGGAATATAGAGTCATGAAAAGAAGGAATACCTGCACAGCAATGTACTGAGTTAAATGATGAAGCAATCATGCAGAAAGAGAGCAGAGAAATAAAATCCTTATTAGAATTCCCCAGCCATATCTTGCTTATCATTGTAAAGTACTCTCTACTTCTTTGTCTGCCAAAGATCCTTCTATAATGTGTAGAAAAGCATGATGAAGTAAAATCATTGCTCACATGAGTGGCACCATGAGTTGTTCATGTGTAACTGTGTTGTTACGTAGTATTGCTTACAAAGAAATACATGCCATAATGAATGCAGCGTATACCCTTCTCACCCTAACAAAGTGTGTGCCTCATTACACCACTGCACTTTTTCCAAGCAGTGTGGGCAACACCAATGCAGTATTCACTGGGGCTGTAAGACTGGAAGGATTCAGTAGCACAGAAGAAGCAAATCGCAAGGCGAAGGTCTCCATGGGAGCTGATGGAGTCTCCAGAAAATAATGTCTGTAGGTCAACTTGGAAAGAGCGAGCTGTCGTTTGGAGGCTGACGCAATAATGAAGTGGGGTAGAAGAGGAAACCTTGCACTGAAGGACTGCCGTGGTGCAAGAAGGCCAGTATCTGGGGTGCCTTCAGCATGTTTCCACACAGCAGGGACTCCTGCTCCTCCTCCTTAGGTAGAACCATACAAGGGTGTGCCTGTTTGTGGATCAATTGTATCCCAGTGTTCTTGGGAAAGCCCACTCAGCTATTTCCTCTGAATCACAGTCCTTGTTAAGAGTTAAAGATAGCTCTGATGCCTGGATAGAAAAGGCATTGATTCTTTAAGGATATTGTTACAGATGTGTAAAAGTAAGCCATCTCAGAGCCTTGCAACAAGTACATAACCACAGTTCCATGTCTGGTCTCCTCTTTGCTACTACTGCTTATTTCAAGTGCAGATGGTTAACTACGAATCATTCAGATCCCTGGATTAGCATTTAAATGCCTGAATTTAACAGCATCACAGGAATACAAGAGGTATGAGAAAACTGAGTGTACTTATACATGCCCTTAATTTAGTGTCCCACAGCTTAGCCTTTGACTTCCATTGGGCATTTATACATATAATGTTCCCCCCTCATAGTGATACCAGTGATTGGTAGGGACAAAGATTAATCTGATTACTGGCCTAGTGATAGGATGAAGAAGCACTGGCAGAGACACAGAGTGTTTAATGACGCACATGGCATGCCAGAGAAGCTATGTAATTTACTGGGAAAGACACTTGGGGAAAAAGTGCTCTGCTTCTCTTCATTCCTAAAGGAATAGAAAGAAGAACAAGTTTATTTATTTCCTTGCCCATGCTTCTTTCCCCAGGTAGGAATTCTGCTATAGCAAAATTTATGTTGTTTAAAAGCGTGTGCTTTAATAGTGAGGGTCATACTTAAAACATAGTAAGATTCAGTTCTTTTGGTATTCTTGCATCACACATTTGAGACTGATGTACAATTTCCTATAAGTGTAGCTCATGGATGAAATGCTGTTAGTAGCATTCTGAGCAAATTATGCATATTTTAGGACCAGTGAACGCTATCCATAAACCAGATTTGAGGTAGATATATCTCAAATTGTTCACACACTTCTGAGTGAAAAGGATACTCATGAGCACAAAAAGTACGTTCAGTATTAAATAGCATGGTGGTAGAAACAAAGAACAGTCCATCTGAACCTTGTGTGAAAACTGGAATGGAAATAGCTGCAGAGACCACAGTGGAAGGCAACCAATAACACAGCCTTCCTGCAGGACTCTGCCCGTAGACTCTACAAAATGAGCTACAGAACCCAAGGGAAGGTGCAGAGCATTATTCAAGCCCATCCAATTAGACCAGTCTTCAAGGACTTTAACAAAGTGTCTTATCGTTTAAAGGAGCGAACAGAACCTTAGGTAGTATAAATTACTCTTGTCACTTCAATTCCACCACCTATTTAAACCAATTTACACCATTTTCCTTGGTGAGCAAAGCAGAAATTGACCTGAGAACAGATATTACACTATATTTGCAGATTAAAACCTCCTATTTTCAGGAAAAAATTGTGCCTGCAATGCGCAACCCATTTTGTCACTGATCTAGCTTAGATATCCTGCAACAGCTGCATTTTTAAAATATACAATAGCGCTAATCACCATGAAAACCAAAACTGTAGAAGCAACCATCATAGAGCTAGGAGAGAGCAGCTATTTTCTATTCTAAGTAACGGTTTTGTTTAAATACACTATTAAGCTGGCAAAATGAAAATCTTTTTGAATTCAACCCGAAGTGATTTGGGGTTTTAAATTTACAAACAGAGCAAGTGGATAATTTCCATTGCAGAGATGTCATGTCTTCTAATGTCCAATAAAAACGTAATACTATTTCTGATAGTATCCGTTACAGATCTACTGAAGTGCTATTATTCAAGTACTAAGTCTTGCTTGCTAATGTAATTATGAGGTATTATGGGGTCAAAAGAGCGTCATCTAATTTCAGGAATATTACCTTCCCAGAGCTTAAGCTATTTGTTTTTAAAGAAAAAAGTCAAATGAATGTTAATTGAAAAGGCAGTGAAGGTGTTTCTAAATGCTCTTTTTTGAATGACAATTCTTGACTATTTCAGTATAAAACAAATACATTAATGCTGTAGAACAGGTTAGTATATATTATGGACATAGCATAATGTGAATTGTTTGGAATGTTTTGTTCTGCTTATTATTGATGTACACACTTCCTTTTTCTGAGAGTTTCTATGAGCTTTTTGTAGACATATTTTTCTCCATGTGCTGCTCTCATCATCACTATCACCTCACAACTGGCATATGGAGTAACTGGTAGGCAGACTGTTTTAAAGAGTCCATTGTCATGTTAGATTTCACTTCACAATTAACCTCAAGCATAGCTTGTGTGCCGAATTGCCTTGTGCATCCGCAGTTACAGCTAGGTGGTTACAATGCTGATAAAGACACTACTTGTATAAACAAAAGGCAGACCATTTGGCACAGAGTAGGAGTACTGACAACAATCCTTTCCTTCAAACTACTGAGTCTGAAGCCAGAAGAGACCACCTCAGTTAGAACAAAGGAACGCAAAGGGGAACAAGTATAGAGACAAGAGAAAGGGCTTACACCTGGATGTGGAGAAGTTCGGTCAACATTATCCGAGAGCTGGTATGCTCAGAAACCTTTTGCAGGAGGCTGGGAAAAGGCAGCGGCAGAGCTCAGGCAGAGCAGCACACGGATGCTGCAGTGCTCTCATTACCCAGCCTGACACATGTACTGTTTCAATGCCCCGGAACAGCAGCTTCCCACACACCCAGTGAGCATGGAGCACAGCCTCCCTGTGCATTAGGCTCAGCAAGGAGGGGAAAGCCTATCAGAAGCTGGAAATCAGAAGCATGTGCAGAGTACTCCTTAACATCCCAGACAGAGAAGCTGTACATCCTATCTATTCATCACTTCCTGCTCTCTAAAATATCTGCCACAACTTTTTTATTTATTTTTTATTTTTTTTATTTTTTTAACGTACAAGGTAAAACATTCCTCTTCCACATAAACATGTTGCCTGAATTTCACTAATATTTCTTGCAGTATATACACAAGCATGGTATACTGTACTAAACTGGAAAATGTTTTCTAACTGCCTTCACCTCGACATCCTTTGTAGACGCAATGCTTTTCTGAGCACAGCTCCTCCTCTCCAATTCACTTAATAACCTTTTTCTGGAGTAACACATTGATATTGGGCCACATCACTCTGAAGAGCAACACTATATCCAGTCTGAAATGAAACCTCTAAATTGCAGATAGTATCAATGCAGGGCATCAGGCAGCTCTAATGCACTTCTAGCTAAGGCAGCTACTTGCCACAATATTCAGAAAGAATTGTCCCTGAAGCAGCTTGTGCCTACTGCCTCTTGCCTTGTCACCACGTATCCTTGTGAAGAGGGAATCTCCACCTTCTCTATAATCAGATTTTAGGTATTGGAAGCGTGTTATTAGATCCCCTTAAGCTTCCTTTGTGTTGAACAAACCCAATTCCTTCAACCTTTTTTCATATGTAAACTTTGCACACAGGATCATGATCTCCATTTCTGGATGACTGGTGAACTGCCATCAGGTCTACCAAGTCATTTTGTTCACTTCTATGAATTGTGAAAATACCTTAGTGCTTTCCAGACTCCTACAATCTCTCCATTATTTAAAAATGAATACCACTGGACCACACAGTATCTCAGCCTAAGGTGATTCTTATGGTTCCTTAAAATGTAAGTATATATATTAAAGATTTTTATGCTTTATATTGTTGTTCATTTGTTTAGTTTATTCATTAATTAGTATTTTATTGCTTTCCTATCAGAGGTGTACATACAACAGCTATTTTCGTTAGTTAACATTGATAGATTAATTTCTGTTGCCAGTATTCTGAAGACTTGGACTCAACCTATAGAGTTGTTAAAGCTTAGTCAGTGAGCAGCCAAAAATTTGAGAATCATGCATCTAGGAAGAAACTGGGCAGGAAAGAAACTGAATCTATAGCCTAAGGCACCTTTGGCAAAAGCAACTTGCATTTATACAGTCAGCTAAGCTGAAACAGGGAAGAGAGAACAGGCACAAAATGTGCAGTCTCTAAGCCTGTACACAGTTTGTTTTTCTTCCCGAAATTTTGGAACATGCAGTGTGAAAGGACTGTTATGAAGAGCAGGTGGGAGTCTCTTGGACCACTCTCCTGGAATCAGGCTCTAAAATTTTGCCTAGCAAAGCCTGCAGCAAATACACTTTGCTGAAGGTCTGCTGTGCACCTTGTTATCTTTTACATCTGTAGTCATGGATTTTTCAGGTCTTCTGTATCCGTATTGTACATGTTTTTCCTGGCATCTTTCACCTGTTATTTTTCTTTTGGTTTATAAACAAACAAAAAACCCGACCACAGCCTTTCTGTTTCTTGTGTTCCAAAGTTCCTGATGCAAGGTTCCTGCTAGCAGGCAACAAGCCTTTTTGCATCCATGTTGCAGTATTATCTGGAGATGCCAAAACAGTTTCAGTCTAAAACAGAACAAATACATGGCAAATGACAGTGCCTACTGTGAGCTTACTATCTCAAAAAGGATGGAAAAATATACATATAATTACCTCATTTTTCAGTAGCATAAAATTATTAAGTTGGTTGGCTTAATCACAAAGCACAAGATGTCTGGCAGAAAAGCAACTTAAACCTGATCTCCAGAGGTCTTCACCAAAAGACTCTTGTTCTTCCACACAGAGTCTGTAGTCACTGATATTTAGATTTCTATTATTTCCAGTGTTGTATTGAAGTTAGCTTTTTTGAGTGAGAACAGAGAATCTACTACAATATTTCAAAAATGATCCTTCCTTCTGCTGATACCACACATTGCTGAGGCTCAGTTGCCGAGTGCCTTTACAGATAATTGTCTCCAAGGTTCTCGTTCCTGAAACAGTAATTACACTATTTTAAAGTGCAGCTTAGAGAGGTTGGAAAACAATTTCATAGACTTCAAGGATCATATTGTGGCAAAAAACAAAAGTAATTTTATTTTTAAAACCTAGCTGTGAGTAATAGGTGCAGCTGTGATCTGCCAATTTATTCCAGCTATCTAAAGTACGAATTGTATCTCTAAATCACATTGCTCCTTCCTAGATATGTTCACCATAATTAAACCACATCAGGCAGACAAATTAAAAAGACTCACTAAATTCACTGCAATAGTTGATGAGGTTATCACCAAACACAAGACACTAATGAAGAAATATTTCCTCCAAAAATCTTCATAGTCCTAAAATTGCTCTGTGAAAAAAACAAACACTGGTGGTTTTCTTCTGAAGCATTTGTTACTAATATCAATATAATTGAAGACTATATATATCTATATATTATTTATTTATTTATTTATTTATTTATTTATTTATTTATTTATTTTTCCTGCTCCACTCCAATAAAAGTGGTTAGTCAAAAGCCAAATGGGACACTGCAAGGGCATCCTTCAGCCAAAACAGTTTTTCAGTGCAGCTACTCTGAGGTAACTGTTTCATAGAGGGTACAAGGTAGTAACAGATCCTCAACATCAGAAAAGAGGATGGAAAAAATACAGCACTTATTATTTGGGGCCAATGCAATAAATACAAATAGCCTTACTTTCAATTCCCATTGCAAGAAAAGCCTTTGATCACATCTCTTTACAGCTCAAGGTGTTTTTACTGTCCTCTCTCATAGGGAAGTGGGGCTCAGATCCATCCCCTGCCAGCAGTAATGGAGCTGAGTCAAGCAGCAGAGGCAGCAGTGTCAAACAGCATCCTTAACACCACACCAGGTAAACGGAGATAATTGGACTAGCCTATCTCACAGTGATTCAGAAGACAGATAAAATAGTGAGGCTAAAATACAAAGAAATACTAGAACCCAACTGTCCTTGGGGAAATTATTTCCCAGATGAAAAGGTTTTACTTCCAAGACATCTTATGCTCAGTTTGAATCTTCACTGTTGTAATCCCATTCCCATTATTCTAGTCACACCCTATGGCATTATTCTCAGTACATTTCTGCAGTTTCCAGATGTGCACTGCAATATTTCCCCACATATTAACTCCATGAAAATACCATTTAACTCAGGTACTTTATATGGACTTTTTCAAACTCTGCTCTGAAACTTTTTCATTTCATTCTTTTCATTTAATTTTATTGGTGTCTTTGTATCTTCTTTGATTTGTTTTCATTTTTTCAATATTGTAGTATGCCCAGAAATCTACACAATGTGAATCCCCACTTAAAGAAGTGTATCAGTGATGTGATCCCACTAAAAGAGTACAAATTTGATTTGTTACCAGCTTTTTTCATTATAAAAAAAGACTTTGTCACCTTTACCTGGCCTTCTCCTCCCTACACTGTAATTCATAATATTAATCATCACTTTTATCAACCTACATTTTGCTGAGCTGACTCTTTTATTATTATTATTACTGTATTTATTGGTTTTGTTCTGTCAAGCTTCTTTCTGCCCCTCTGTGGTTTTGTGCCATCAATGGTATTTGAAACCAAGCTTTGTATCACATGCAAATTTAATGAACATGCTGACAGCATTCTTCTTCCAGATCATTAATGATGATGTTAATCCAGGCCAAACTTAAAATCTCCCCAGTGATAGCTCATTAGACACCTCTCCACAGCCTAACATACCTGGACAAATTTACTCTTGGTGTAACAACAAAGGATAATTTCAGTAAATTTTTAAAGCTTGCACCAATGTACGTAAGCAATGAATCTGGCCCATTACCTTTCATTATTAGCCTTTGTTTGTAGTCATGAACTCATTTTACAGTGACATGAAAATGAGTAAAGACAGTTGTAATTAATTTTTCGACTAAGGCTTCATGCGACAGTATCTGGCATATCAGTAAATCAGGTGCACTACTGTTGCTGCTTACTATCCTCAGTCTCATTAGAAACAAACAAACAAACAAAGAAAAAGACCAGTCATAAGAGATTTTCATTTCTGTCAGGAATTTTAAGTCTTGGTTATACTTATCACTTGAAATCTATTGTGTTAGATGGTCACTTTGATTATGGCTGTGTAAGTCTACAGCATTTCTGTTGACTTTAGGTGACATAACATTCTCCATGGCTACAAAATCTTTTTTTTTTTTTTTTTTAAAAAAAAAAAGGAACAAAAGAAACAGCCAGCTAACCCAGTCCTCTATGTATCTGACGTGCACTACTGCAATAGGGAAGTACTATTGTGCCCATACCAATGATGGGAAAGCGAAGCCATGCAGAGGACAGACAGAAACACATGGGCCATTTTATAGTCCAGAGGAAGAATTGTAGAAAAGTATCACACAAATAAGCACTTAAACATTTCGTAACAGATCTCTGCACTGGAAGGAAAGCTGCCATGGGATGACCAGGTTCATTCTGTGCTTTCCAAGCTCAGCTATTACCGGTGCCACTGCCATTGGGAGTAGCTGGCTGAGTACTTCTTCATGCAGCGTCCCAAGTCCTGGGCTTCCTCAAGAGACTCAGAATCGCCTCCCTGACTGACAAGTGCCCTAGGAAATTAGCTAAAGGCGGTTCAGTATCAGAGAGGAGTGAGACTGAAGGCATACTGTATTCTCCTCCTTCAAGTGTTTCCAGTTTGTAGAAAACAATTTCATTTATATTGTGCCCAAGGAAGCAATGAAGAGTGAGCGAATGCAATCCTGAAGCCTAATAAGCAGGGCGCTCAGCTGAGGGGCTGGAGACCTTCCTGCTTTGTATATATTGTTCATATGTCCACTTAATGTACAATATAGCCATGACTCATGCAAACTTGAACAGACACACGGTCGTGCAGAGTCTAACTGATTTAATATTTTCTCTCCTACAGCAACCAAAAGAGACTATCCAGAGAATATAAAATTAGGCAAGCCAACAATGATACTTTTTCAGCCTTCAGTAATTTGTCATTCAAGCATTCCCAGAGCCCCACATTGTGCTTTCCTATTTCAGAGCCTTGATGTGATTTTTTAATATGTTTTTTTTCCTAATAAACCTGTTTGCTACCCTTGGCTGTAACCTTAAGGCATTCACAAAGACCTGCAGATAGGAGTTCCAACCCAGCTGCATGGTGGGTCCCACCTCCTTCCTCCAGTTCAGCCTGATAACTTCATATGATGTCTACTACTTCTGCTTCTTAAGTCTGGTCTTGCCATATTTACACAGTTTACACAGATGATGGCTGAATGCACCCCGTGAAGAAGTAATTGGAAGGGGTCTGCTGCCTTGGAATTAGCATGTATTGCAAAGACCAAGTGAGGTATAAAATGTAGTGGAAGAAGATGTCAACATGTTGTAAGTAGTGTAAAAAAGAAAGAACTGTGATCTTATCCAATTATAAGTTTAACAAGAAAACAAATGACTCTACAGACCAAATACCTGGTAAAGTTGGAAATAACTTTAAACTGTCAATCTAAAAAGTATAGTTGTGCTTCTTTTTCCTCAGCTCTGTCCAAAATCTCTGCTTTTGATTTTACTTGTTCTATTGACTCTAAAAGATCTAGCCTAGGCAAAATCCCAAAGACCAGCAGTGCCCAGAAGATAAAATAATTTTTTTTAAAGTCCTTTTTTTTTTTTTTCTTTTCCTTCCTTAAAGAAAAGCATTTTACAACAAAGCATTATCAACAGGATAATGCACCAAACATTTGGAGGCTGTAAGTGGAGTTTTCAAAGAAACAAAGGAAAATTTTTTCATGTTGTTGATAACAAGGAAAATAGTTACTCAATATAAAGTGAAATTCAGAATGGATTTGCAGGTACGAGAACTGGCTGTAATTCTGAGCAGTCACAGTATCCCAGTTTCAGTTAAAAGAGGGTATGTTTTGAAGCGCAGAGTTTTACTAACCACCAGTTAGATAGTCTGCCAGAGGGTAAAGGAAAATGAGTAATGAAACATGAAGCATTGCCCATACCCTTTGTTATACAGAGACATTCATTTCTTGTACAATGAAAGGATATCCATCTCAGGGCAAAGCCACTTTCTAGCCCATTTGTAATTATTTAGTGGTTTTTGTTTGTTTGTTTATTTTGCTAAATTTAAAAAAAGGAATATAAATCTTGCTCCCTCCCCCCCCCAAAAAAAAGGTATTTCTTACCCCCTTTCACAAAGTCCATAAGTTGTATACACCATGGAAACCACATCTCTTTTTTATCAGTGTCCTGTCTACATAACTAAGGAAAGCTTTTAATGCCAAGTTAAGTAATTTCCTTTTGTTAAGCCATTTCACAGTTTCACACATGGGTTACCAAATCAGTTATTTGACCGGTCTGTCAGTAACACAATCCTTATTTCACCCCATCAGTTACACAATGCAGACAATGCAGACAGAGATATAGACTCTTCTTTATATTACCAATCTGTCTCATTTATAGTATTTTTCAGAATTTTTGTCCTCTATGTTAATGAGTGCAGTGTTGGTCCCTAAATACTCAGCCTTGTTTTTCACATTCAGATTAACTGCCAATTAGTGATAATTGGACCTAGTAAGATTTCTGTTGATGGACACATATGTATTATGAGACAGAATAAGAGCACTAATTAATTTTGGATAGGTCAATCCTGGTTGTCAATTTTTCTTTAAACTCTAGGTGTGCACACATAACTCTTACTTCAAATGAAATTGGTTGGAAGGTATTCACTCTCAAGTGTAAAACTGGGAAGTACAATTAAAGCTGCTGTATCTAAATCTGAACAAATATTGACTTTTCTATGTCTATGTGGGTCCAGTTGCCAGTTGGAATCCTTATTTTTGTTCATTTACTGTGCAAGTCACTGTTAAGGATGAAACTCTCCTAGTTTGCTTGCAGTTCCTTTCATTTCTCAGTTCATCTGCAGGCTGCTGCAGCATTTGAACTGCAAAGACTTCAGGGGAATGCTGAAATCAAAAGATGTAGTGAGAAGGGAAAAGGCTTTAATTAATAGTTTGATGGGTTCTGTACAAATATTTCTAGTAGAATTGGGCTTTGAAAGGCCAAACAAACCTAAAATTTAACAGCCTGTTAACAGTTAGTGCACTTATGCTTAATACAAGTGTAAGAACTAATATGCCAGACTTCTGAGACTCCATAATAATTTTAAATGAATTATAAGATGTAGCCAGTCACCTTTCATTGAGGTGTAAATTGTAAAAGCTGTTTTAAGAGGAGGCACCTGTAGTTCTCTAGAGTTCTTGCTGTTAGTTTTAGATGTGTTTCTCCCATGTGAAATTATCCCACTCTAGTTAAATTCTAAATCAGGAGGCCTTTCCTCACTTGCTATGTTGTTTTTTTTTTTTCCAGTAAAACATTAAAGTATTTTTAGGACAATTGAGATTAACCTTCTCCTATTCAGCTATGTCAGTAGGTAAATTCTTTCTGGAACCTAATATCCTAAATATGAGAAATCTGATGACTATTATCATACTTAAATATGTCCTAGTATGAAAGAAAAAAAAATAATCTCATATTTGTAAGCCAAAGAACAGGTTTTAACTCTGTGCTTATCTATTCTAATTCTGTTTTTAGATTCAATAGATGCTATATGTTCAAGCCCTTGATTTTCTCTACAGTGAACACTACTGCACTGCTTCAGAGTTCTAAGCAAACAATCTTGATCAATATGGTCTAGAATCTAGATCTAGTTTAAATAGGAAAATCTCAAAGTGATTCATTTCACTTGTCTTGCCTTCTTTCAGTACTGTATTTTTTTTTTTTTGGCATCAAAAATATATATTGAAGGTTCTGAAACTGCTAATTTTAATTCACATGATTTTTTAAAGATTCAGATAATCTTGAATGAAATACACATAGAAAAATCTTGATTTCTCATCAGCTCCAACCATACAGACCATAGACAGACAAAACATATTCCATAGAGCTACTAAACCTTACAATTTTCTCCCAGTAAAAAGGAAGCTTTATTTTGCTGTTCATTCAGTACAGATACCAAGCTGACAATGCAGTCTGATTTGTTTAAGATCATGTATCAACGGGGATGAGTCACACACCCTACAGAATTCATAGTGTAAACTGATGCACATGCATCACAGAATATGATATGAAGAACAGCAAACAGTATTGTTGAGTGGTGTATATGTAATCTAAGTTTAATTTATTTAAACGTTTTTATGTCTAGTCCCTCATTCTTTCTGCAGCAAATGAGACTAAAAAGACCACAAATTTTCTTTTTTATTTTTTTTCCCCAAGAAGTTTTTCCTGGTTTATGGTTCGATTTTTATGTATTTTAATGTACACAGCTAAATCAGTTAAACTTGACTCAGCAATAAAGGTAAGCCAGCATGTATGTATATTATCTATATGGGTGTATAAAACTCTGGGGTGGAATCCAGCCCACTCGTAATTTAGGCTCTGCTTCACTGTAACTAAATAAATCAAAATCGGGTGGGACAGGAGACCCAGACCACTTCACATTTCTGCGAGAGGTAATTCCACAAAGAAAAAAAGATCGGCAACTAAATACCTTTTAAAGGAATTCCAGTTTATGATGTAATTTCATTTACTTGCTTCACTGGCTGCACCATCATCTTTAGGGAGCTAAACACTTTGTCTATATGAACTGTTCTCACTTGCAATGAGAGTTTGCCTTCCTGCTCATATGGGATACTGCTTGCCAAATACCCTTGTAAGAACATGGGACAGTGAGGGAATGAGCGCACATATCCCATGACTATGCTCCACAACACTGGCTATCGTGTTCCCCCAATCTCTCTTGTGGATGAGAACAGTTGCAGCCATACATTCAAGAGACATACAAGGTAGTCCAAGCAAAAGCAGGCAAAAAATAAAAAATAAAAAAGTAAAAAATAAACAGTTTTAACCTAAAACTTGTGTTACACTTCCAGGTGGGAAGAGAAATCTCGGGATCAAAAAGCATTCCATTTTTTTTTTTTTTTTTGGTTTATCACTTAACCTTTTAAGAGACATTGAACCTCTTCAGAAGCCTTTCAGAACTTGCTTTTGTTGGCAACAAACATCTATGACTGTTGAAAACAAGCACCCATGCCCAGAGAGGTTGTGGAGTTTTCCTCCCTTGAGATCTTCAAAAGCCATCTGGGCATGGTCCTGGGCAACCTGCTCTGGGTGTCCCTGCTTGACAGAGGGTTGGACCAAATGATCTCCCAAGGACCCTTTTAACTTTACCCTTTTCACATTCTGTGAAACACCCCTGGACACAGATGTCCTTGTACACTAATTGAATGATAATAATATTTAACTGTGAGAGAGACAAAGCTTTGTTCACCAAAGCCAAACTCCTTAACAGGGCTATTTCATCTTAAATGCTACTTAATAAGTTTACAGGCAAGTCCATAGGACATAACAAAAATCATAATAAATATGCTACGCATATGCTGTGCAGTGTACAATAATAATTATTACTTCCTTCTCCATTCCATTTTGCAGGGTATTTTATATTATCACAGAATGGTTTGGGTTGGAAGGGACCTTAAAGATCAGCCAGTTCTAACCACCAGGCCACGTTGCTCAAAGCCCCATCCAACCTGGCCTTGAACACTGCCAGAGACAGGACATCCACAGCTTCTCTGGGCAACCTGTGCTAGTGCCTCACCACCCTCAGAGTAAAGAATCTCTTCCTTATACCTAATGTAAACCTATCATCTTATTTTAAAACCATTCCCTCGTCATGTCAATACACTCTCTGATAAAGAGTATCTCCCAGATAGTCTCTCAACAACCCGTAGGAATTAAGGGATTGGTGATTGTAGTTTTCTGTCACCATCAACTAAATGGTAATACAATTTGAAAGCCTTCACCAATTCAGTGTTGAATTAGCAGAGAATGCTGGAAATCAAGAAAGGAAATCATGGAAAGGTGATCTTGTTAGGCATCTCACAGAATTTGGCTCTTGCAACCACATCACTAGTCTCATGTGCATCAGGTTCATATATGCTCATAGCTTGTATCAGATGGTGACCATCTGATGTTTCTGCTTGAAACATAACACTGCTTTGCTTATTTGAATGCAGATTATTTTTCAGTCTCATGTATACACATTCCCTTGCAGAAACCACAACATTTTGCATGTCTTCTGCTTACAGCTTGTTGACCCCTGTGTAGAAGTCTATTTTTTTCTATGAAACCAAAGTCCCTGACAATTCACAATACCTGCAAGCCCTGACTGTTCAAATGAAATTCATTAATATCCTGTAGCAAAAGTAGTCTTCTGTATTCCATTCCTCTTGGGATATGAAGAAACACCTAATACATAACGTAACCCAAATAATAAAAGGTTGCTACCAGGAATAAACCAGTCAGTTAAACAAAAGGTTACTAAAATAGGTAAAACATGTTTCTATTATCTAGGTAGGTTATATTTTTTTTCTCCTAAACTTAACATACACAGCAAGAACCTCTTGCTGCAAGTTATTTGACTCAATAGCTTGGGTGAGTTCCCTGTATATAAGCTCCAGATGCCTTCAGGTAGTGCAGGAAAACCTTGGGAAATAAAAAGTTTATCTCCTAGGCAAAAGCTCTATAAAAATGAAATGCTTAGTGAAAGACAATAACATGTTACTTTACTAGCAATTTTCATTCTGAAAAATCACAAAGGCTTTAAAAACTGTTGAAAGGAAGTGTCTGAAAACAAAACACAGCAAAACATGTCACAGCAAAATCAAGGCTCCACAAGCAAATACTCAAACATCCTAAAATGCAAGGCTAAGTTGAAATGTGCCACTTTACAACTACCCCCTACTACTACATCTGATGCATATAATACATTATTACTCAACACATAATTAGCTGTTGGAACTCACTGCACCGAATTAACATTGAACTTAGACCTTGGCGTAATTCCAAGAGGTATCGGGCATTCCTGTGCACGTATTTACAAGGCCCTGTTCAGCAGAAATGTCCTACTAGCCCATGCTGGGAGGGAGGAAAATGTTATTCTGCCAGCTGATGAAAATCTAAACTAAGTTGCTTGTCCAAAATCAAATAGGAAACCAGAAGGTATTCTCAAATCTTCCAAGGGATACCAAAGAAACACAAAATTTTCCATCAGCATGCATGGGCATGCTTTTTCTTAACCTCATCCTTTGAAACCACTGTCACTGATGATGCAGGGACATTCATTATGTGGCACAGAGGACGCTGCCGTGTGGGAGGAGCATCTAGGAGCAAAGGAGGTGGTTGCGTCTGGGCATCATGCACTGACTGCATGGCCATTCCCCGTCTTCTCCCCAGGAACCACCCACATGGTCTCTGATCTTGTCCTCATATTTGTCTCTGTGATGTGCAAATCTTCATATGCACAGACTCGGGGAACACACAAGGGAAAGGTTTTCCCTGAAGTGCATAATACCAGTGCTCAACACCAGCACTGCTGTGGCACAGATTTAATAACCTGTGATGAACTCAACATTTTCTTTTTTAAAATTAAATACTTATTGTGATCAATAGAAAATAAATTGAGGATGAGCACTGCTGCTTTGCTGAGTAGGGAACAGAGAGCTGTGGTGGGGCAGCCCACTGAAGTCTGCGTCAACAAGCGACGGCATGTCCCTACGAAGACATCTGTGTTGTTGCTCCACAGCTGTTTCAAGCTTCATTCTGGAACCTAAAAGCTAAGCTTACAGGGTTATAACCAATTCTGTAATAAGCATTTTTTCTACTCATCAAAAAATGTTTATTTCTAAATGGAAAATTTTCAATTTCAGGCATTTGGAAATCAAAACAGATCTCAACATTTTGATTAGCTTTATTTTGTAGCTGATTCACTGATTATTTTTATGTAAAGTGCTCCCTAGTTACAGAATGATCTATCAGCATTTTGCAGAGATAACTAATGCAAGTACTAATGCCATTAGACAGACGTTGACTCTCAGCCTTTCACATTTCAATTGTGAGTGCTATGGATCTTTTAACATCTACATCCCTTTTCTATTCTCTAGAATAAATATGCAACGTTTTCCCTCAGAAATAATAGCTTTCTTTTTATAGAAAGACAGAAAAAAAGGCATAAGCAACATAGTCCCATTTACAATGGAATATCGATAACTATTAAGATTGGTATCAGCATGAAAACTATGGGGGAATTCTGGGGTTCTCTAACAAAAACTGAATCATAAAGCCAATGTATAAAAGATATCCCCTCTCCCGCTCTACTCACAGTGGCCAGAGCTGGACGTAGCAGCAGCATGGACAAGGACCACAGAGGAAGGCAATAAAGATTTTGCTGTCCCACCACCTGATAGTAAATGCCCCACATAAAGATAAAATAACCCAAGGCATAATTTCCTCATTGCCCCATCTCCCTATAAACATACTTCTGCTCTGTTTGTGAAGAAAGCAATAAGCAAGCAGCTGCCACAGACATTCACAACCAGAAGGAACCTGAGAAGGGTACCCAGGGATGATTTCACTCCTCTTCCCTCAATTAGAATGGGTGAGTTAAGGACAAATGAGGCCAAAAGGAAGACAAAAAATAAAGCAGAAACTTACCTGGCCCAAAGCGAGACTGATTTCCATGTCACGCTGGCACACAGCGTCAGCATGGTTCAGAAGTTATTTTGTGTCACTACATTTGGTGCCTCGCTTCTGCAGCTACAACTGAGAAAATATGCAGTTGAACTGCAGAACATGCTAGGTTCCCAGCAAGGTTTGGCACTGTGCGCAAGACAGCATGCTGGCACAGCGCCGACAGCAGACTATGTTTAACAACTAATGATATACATTACCATAGCCTTGACACTAAAAACACGTATCTAGTGCCAGTCATTCTGTTGCCATTTAAATTCATATACATCTTGGGATGGTTTCCATCCACGCTGGCAGCCAAAATGTAATGAATAAGGAGGCTCCACTTTGTAGATAAATAAAAGCAAATGTGGGATGTACCTAAATGGATTTGACAGATTGTAGGCATCGTTTAAAAATATAAGAGTACAACACAGAAATGCTGGCATTATCCATAAAGAGGACAAGAATTCACGAATTACATGCTATTTGCTAGAGCAAGAGGAAAAAAAAAAAGAAGAAGAAAGAGTACCATAGAGAAGAAAGAGTACCATAGATGTTCAAGTCCTTCAATTTATACGGTAATAAAGTAAAAAAGCTCTCTTGTTTGGCATTCATGTAGTGCCTTTTAATTCCTAAAGCCCTAAGCGCTCTCCACACACAAACAGAATGATTCAGTGCATGAAGCACAGGGCATTTCTTCTCACACACAAAACCTGAACATAACTTGTAGGAGAGATGGCAAAAGATGCTATGACTCTTCATTTGATTTCAGTTCATCCCAAACTGTGGAAGAGCCATGAAATTCACCTCCCTGAGGTTCTCACCCAAGACTCCTAGCATTACATTCTATTAAGCATCACCAAAACACCCTTTCTAATATCCACTTGTTATCAGCATGGTTAACAAACATACCATAAAAGTCAAAGTCTAGAAAGGAGGAACTATCTCATGAAAAGATAAACTGGAAGGCCTTTTATAACAGAAACAATATTGCTTTCTTACTAGCTAGCATGCCATATCTAAAGTAGTACTAGTTTTGACGACAAACTTGATTTACACAGCTTGGTAACAAAACTAGAAAGATACTAGAATAGAAGGGATAGCAAATAGTCTACATAGATTTTAATTTTTGTTCAAAAACTGAACACCTTGAACAATAAATAGTGCCAAAATTATCTATTCTTAGACTCTCCTACTGTTTTTTCCTCATACTTTTTCCTTCTGTAAAATTGATCCTTTCCATCTTTCTGTGCTGTGCTTATACAATGCATTGTAAAATTATAGAAGTGCAGCTCTTATTTGAAAAAGAAATAATAAAAACAGTAATGTTACCACTTCAAAAGTCTATCATGAATTTGAAATATCTGTTGCATTCTGTATATTGAGGTTGTCTCCTTTGATGGCTAAGGAGAATAGAATATCATCAGTAAAGAAGAATAATTTAGAAGAAAGCAGAATTTAAGGAAACAAAAAAAATGCATAAAGAGGAAAAAATATAAAATATATATATATTTTTAAGTCCTTGGAAATTTATAGCAAATACTGTTTTCAAGCAGTGTCTCTTGTCATGTGCCAGACTTGTACAGAGGCATGAATGTGGTCTGTGTTCTTTTACATTAATTGTATTTATTATAACTGTGTTCAGTTAGCTTTTTCTTGAAAAAGTGGTGTACAATTTGGCACTTTGAGAACATAAATGTAAAATCTTGGAAAATAAAACTGTTAAGAAAGGTGCAAATCAAACATCCTGTATGCTTGTATCGTGATCCAATAATTTTACAGGTAGAAATATTATTTTCATACCATACAAACAAAAATAATGTTGTTTAAACTGTAAATATTAATATGCAAACTGACTGCATAAATTATAATTAGGAGAGGCAAATACGTATAATAATATATGTAATTAAGCTATATCAAAGCCATGTGGTTGGAAAAAAGTCTAAATAATATGGTAGGACTGACCCCAGTATTGTTCATATAGAAGAGTAGAGAAATGTAAGCATTAAGCTTATGCATGGAAACTGTGAAGACACTTAATACACTAAAATTTGATCTGATATTAGTGCCCCCAAAGAAGACTGCAGTATTTAGCTAGTGTTAATACTAAATAACATGTAAATAAAGTTACAGTTAGTATTTTTTTAAAACATTGCATTTATTTATTTTTTTTTCTTTCCCCCAGAGAATATCTTATTGGGGTATATCCAGCGTGATACCCCTCATGGAGGTATTTGCTTGTCAATGGGGTTCCTCAGCTTTTTTTTTTTTTTTTTTTTTTTTTTTTAAATCAGACTTGTTGAAAATGTTGATTAGCTAGAAATACTAACAGCTTGTGAATACTCAGGGAACCTCTCCCAGATGAAAACAGGCAACACCTGAGCAGGAAGTGACCTTTTAGGAGTTTACTGTGGCAAGATATAGAATAAAGCATTAAATACCATGGGAGCATTCACTATAAACTGTGAGCATGCAAGCAAAGACAATTGGAAATTATTTCAGTTGTGCATACTAAGCTTGAATTGAAACTATTTCTATTAATGTGACGATACACCTGTGTTCTAATTGTAGAAAATAACACTAACTCTCAACAGGCATGAGCTTGAAACATGTAAGCCCCCCAGCACACTATGGACTTGTTTTCCTTCATGCAAAGAGGGGAAGAAACAGACCACATGGAGTGTTCAGAAAATCTTTATTTTTGCATTGTGTGTGTGGTGGGGAAAAAAATGAAATATCTTTATCTGTTCCTGGCTATTCATGCACTTATGCCAATATAACAACAAAAGTACATCTGAGATTGATAATACAGAGTTTTATGTTTTTTGCCCTGGTTTCAGCTGGGATAGAGTTACTTTTCTTCCTAGCAGCTGGTATGGTGCTGTGCTATGGATTTGGGATGAGAATAATGCTGGCAACACACTGATGTTTGAGTTGTTGCATAGCAGTGCTCATGCAGAGCCAAGGACTTTTCAGCTTCTTGTGCTGCCCTGCCAGTGAGGAGGCTGGGGGTGTGCAAGGAGCTGGGAGGGGCACAACCAGAACAGGCGACCCAGACTGACCAAAGGGATGTTCCACACCATGTGGTATCATGCTGAACAATATAATTGGGGGATTGGCTACTGCTACTTGGGGTCTGGCTGGACATCAGTCAGCAGGTGGTGAGCAAATGCATTGCACATCACTTGTTTTGTTTATTATTTTATAATTATTATTTTCCATTTCTTTTCTGTCCTATTAAATAGTCTTTATCGTGAGTTTTTACCCATTTCTTTTTTCTGATTCTCTCCCCCATCCCACTGTGGGGTGGTAGAGTGAGCGAATGGGTGTATGATGCTGAGCTGCCGGCTGGGTTAAACCACAATAAGGTTGTGTCTACTGTGACTTAATGAAATCTCCCAGAAAAACAAAAAATAAATAATAGTGGGGTTCTGTGTCTTCTGGTCAGACCGCACACACAAGTAAATACACATTCATACACATTTAAAGAAAAACAAGAAAGAAAAAAAAAAAGAAAAAAAAAGATAAGAAACCTGGCTTACAAGCACTGAAGTGATGCATTAATTGAATACCATATCTTCAAGATGATTATGTGCAACACTCCATTTCCATCCTGGCTCTGAACACAGCTGGCAGTTGTACTGTTCACTTCCTTACTGAAGTCCATAGCAGTGGACTGCTATTACCTGACAGGATGACCAAAGTGAATATCTAATATCCCAATAAAAGCACCCTGTGTAAAGGACCCTAACTCCTCCCTGTGTTCTTTTATAACCATATGTGTGATGATTATTATATTAATGATGTCTCCCTCAATAGGCTGAGAGCATGAAAACACACTTCAGAAGAATTCAGACACATGGAAAGCTATTAACGGATAAGTTTAGGAGGAAAACAACTATCCTTGTTCACTTTCTATCACTTCATTGTACACCCAAATCCAGTAAATCTATTATTAAAGTCACAAGCACCTCTAATACTATGTAGGGACTGCTAGCTTCATTAATTCAGATGACCTGAAGTCACCAGAGATGACAGCAAAAACCATGATTTATCACACTGTAAAGACCAAGCTTTTAAAGGACCAAATATCAGCACCTGCACCTGAAAAAAACAAGAGGCCAGCATTAAAGAAATGGTTTCAATGGCAGGAATGTGTATTTCTCAAAATATCTTCAGATAAACAAGTTTCATTAAGACAAAAATAGCAGGGCAGTTAAATGGCTTAACTTCATTTGTCTTGGATCTCATTTTTTAGAGGAATAGATCTTAGCTATGTAGAATATGTCCTCGGTACCAAAGTATAAAGGCTTTTTATGTTATTTTTAGACACACTACTTATAATTAGTAGAATACTATATATATTACTGCTATTAAATGAGCTCCCACTGATTTTAAATTTCATTAGGCTCATAAACTCCTCCAGTAGGCAGAGAAATTACATTTTCTGATCTCCAAAGCTGCATAATGAGTCATGACCTATTCCTTCCTTTTGTCTCCTCAAAATACCCTTCTGTTGGCTAATCTTCAACATATTTGCAATTTTCCTGCAACACTGATATGGGTATTTGTACACACACACACACACATTGGTAATATCACAAAGCATTATTTTTTCTTTTTCTTTTTTCTTTCTTTTTTTTTTTTTTTAAAAAAAAAAATCCAAAGCTTAAAACACTTTATCTAGGCTTCCATGCAGTCAATGAAATGTGTGAAACCAACAGAGGAAAAAGCAGTTTCATGTCACACATCTCCTGTCTTTGACTAATCTGCAAGCCACCTGTTTTAATGACTTCTCATAAATAATTCAGTTTCTAATTATGCTATAAGCCCCCTAACGTGGAGAATAAAAAGAAAGGTAGAAAGGTAGGGGACAGGGAGGAAAAAAGTGCATATGTAAGTAATTCCTGCAGAACTGAGCTACTCTTACTAAGCTATTCTGCTCGTGCCAGTTGCAACTGCTTCCTAAACCTTGAAGTGTTTCTCTAATAAATAGGACAAGATTATATGTGAAGTCAGAGCTGGCAGCAATGCTTCTCAAATCCACTAACTTCTCACCCACTTTCCCTGTTACAGAAGCTGCAGCTCTGCCTGACCTGCCCGTGCTAAACACCGGCCACATTGCCCTGGCCACAGTGATGGGTTTAAGCCAGCCTCTACAGAACCTCTACTTTTGATTCTTGCTCCTCTTTTGTCCTCTTTGAACTCCCTGATAAGGGCTTGGAAATCAAATATTTGGAATTCTTCTCTTCCCCCACAACCCATTGCCAGAAGAGGTGAGACAGGAGCTGTCCCTCTGCCCTCCTGTTCCTTGCCCCACAGAGGAGCAAGCACTTCAGTAGGGAGCATTAGCTATTGTCACATGAATGACAGAACAGAAGTACCCTTGGCACCCACGTCTCACTTTTCCACTGCACAAAACATTGCTGCCAAATCAACCGCTATCTACAGATTCTTCCCTCCACCTTTTTGTTGTTGTTCTAATCAAAATGCATCTGACATACAAAAAGCTGGTCAAGGTACAACTCACAGCACACAGGCAGCTGAATGATCTCCACCTACCTACAACTATTTTTTAATTGCAAGGAGGTCTCTCAATACACAGTTGAGCATCTGCTCATTAGCACTACAGCACTATTTCTCCTACTGACACTTCCTACCCCTCCTCCTCTCCAATCTTTAACAACTATTCCTAAAGCACTTGCAAATTGCAAACTCTCTGTGACCTATGGGGTTAGATTTATATTGTGCATATTAATACATTTCTTTCTAAAAAATCCTTTAAAAAATAATGAGCAATCCAAACTCACTATGGCTTTTGTCCAAAATCCCTAAAATTTATTTTGAATGACAGCTATTTGGTTTGACTTTATTTCTTACTGAAATATTGTTATATATTGATGCTGTGTACAGAGCTTGGGGCTTTCCACATTTCCAATTTTAGAATTCAATATACAGAACTCAGCCCACACTATTACATAGGCCAAAGCTCATTGTGTCAAAGCAGCCGCAATGGTATTTTATGCAAAATAATGATAAATTGTTGCAATTTTATTATTTAGTTACTAATCAGAAGGGAATGGAAATTGCCTGCATCACAGAATGCCGTGCTTCTGATTTAAGAAACACAGTTCACCTGAGATTGCATATTTTGACTTATTTTGTTTATTTTGCATCCAAATGCTGCAGTAGCTAGAGAAAAGCCAGAAAAATATACAGGTTGGTTTTCTTTAGTCTTGCTGAATCTTGTGATATATATGGCCCATCACCATAGTAATTGAAGCTGTATCTAAGCTGTTGACAAGGAACATTTCCAAATGCTTTGATGTAGGCACATATCCCAACCTGCACCAGGTCCAGACCTAGTTGTATGTTGTTCTTCATCACCTACACATTCTTATGTGTCTGTGGGAAGGGAACAGGAGACACAAGTTAAAAACAAGTCATATCACATACATGTGCTCATCCTGGGTGTGGCCAGCATGACCGAAACTTGAATGCACTGATCTTCACCAAAGCCTTGCAAAATAACACAAAGAGCATTTTCTCTTTAGAGGTCAGCTAGTGCAGGATGGAAGTCATAGAATCACAGAATGGTTTGGGTTGGAAGAGACCCTTAAACATCACCTAGTCCAACACTCCTGCCATGGGACATCTTGCGCTAGCTTGATCAAGGCCCTGTCCAACCTGACTTTGAAATGTCTATAACTACTTGACATGGCTTGTCCCAGGAATATCCCAAAGATGATATTCAGCCAGAGATTGAGTCACCTTCAAATCACACCTCTGGGATTTCAAAGCAAGGAACATTACCAATGAAGCCCATAAAATTGGTAAGAAAGTAGCCAGACAAGGCTCAGTCTACTGGAGTTGCATGTGCACCATACTGGTGGTCCCAGTATTCCACCTGTGATCGCTTCTGTAAATAAGGCATGAGACAGAGAGGATATGTTCTAAGACTTCATTGTTCTTCACTTCCAGGATAGTTGTAACGAGTCAAGCAAAAGATACCATGGATGAGGTATCTAATTTCAGCTGCTTAAATATTTGGTGTCCTGTCTGAACCAGTTATCTATGCTCCTTCTGTGGAAAGAGAGGGTGCTTTCAGATATTCCTTAGAGATCTCTCTATAATCCATTTCTGAAGAGGAAGGGAGGTGCAACTGATTTAGAGGAACACCTTCTTAGACAACTTTAAGTCAGTTGAACCTTAACCTGTAAGTAATTAGATTGAAATCACACATGAAAACTACAGCACCAAAAAAAGCTAATATATAAGTATGTTCTTCCTTTTTTTATTTTTATTTTTTAACAGTATTCAATTTTCACACAGATTTCATTAGGACTGTTCATAAGCATAAAACTATAATAAAGCATATTTGGTTCCTTCCAACTCCAGAGCCCAAATGAAAGCCAACAACAAAAACAATAAAGTGGTTTTAAAATTATAAATATTTATTTTTTAATTCAATAGAATATGTTATAGAATATGTTAAAGAATACTATGGTTACAAATATAATGCATATCAGATGGTTTCTACTGGTCTGTATTCTTCACAGATACATATACTAAATGCTTCAAAGCATTCAGAGGCTGCGTTCTTGCGGAAGAACTAAATGAATGCATGCCCACTATCATGTTTTGAGCACTGGCAATGCCCCAAACCAGTAAGTATATCTGATTCAGAGTTTATACAGCTTTCATGCAGCCTTAAAGACTGAGATTTAGCTCTCAATCTGCCAAAAGATGTAAAGACTTGGCAAACACCATCCCCTTACAAAAAATGTACCTTTTTTATCCTAAATTTCAGACAGAATTGAATGATGCTGAAGGTATCTGATATTGTTCTTTCATTGTATGGTATTTTCTATACAAACCTCATTTTATCAGAAACATCAAAATACATACAGATCTGTTCTGAACTGGGAGAGAACTGTTATGATTAATATAAGTTTCAGATCTCCAGTCCCTCAGTTTCCTCTGCTTACAAAGAATAATCTTGCAGTAGAGCATGTTATTTATTTTAATGCAAATGTGTAGGTTTGATCTCACAGAGTAAGTCAGAGGAATTTTTTCAATAAAAGCCCCACCAAATGAACTTCCTGGGTCTTTATGAGCTGGTATAGTGTGTCAGTTCTGGAAGTTCACTACAAACATCACTCCTGTATTGCTGTACAAGCAAACATGAACTTTGCATGCCGGAAGCCCATCTACAAAGCTCAATGGCTAAAGCAGAACATAAATAACATTAGGCTGGAAAATTGTGCTTTCCCATAGGAGTTTCTCTTATCTCATTATTTAAAATACTAGAATGCTAAGGACTACTGTGTAGATTAATGCTAGATAAAGAGAATATAGTGAACTCCATGTTTACCTTCTTCTATGTAAACTTTCTTGCAGGCTTCATAGATGGTGGTTGCATTTGGCTGATTTTCCACATGGGTCTAGGTTACACAGTGCTGAAATCTCACCATCTGTTCAGGAGATACCAGCTTTAAATGGCAAAAGCTTTATTTCAGCTCTTCAGATGGTGAGGGAGAGTGCAATACCCTGTAGTCATGTATCTAAATCAAATCCCCTGTTTCAAAAATCCCTTTCGGATCTAAGGTGAAACCAAATCTTAAAGATGGATCCAGAGCTTGTTTACACAGACTCACTAAGGAAATTTGACCCCAGGTAACTTTTAAAGCAGGTAAGTTACATTATGCTTCACTTCCACCTGGAGAGAATTAAAGCAAGCATAGTTAACATGGATTTAATTTGATTTTATTATTATTATTATTTTGGGAGTCTTTTAAGGAAATAAACCCTAGAGAATGTAAACTGAGAAAAAAAGTATATTCCCCCTACTAGCAAGAACACATGGCTTCCTGGCCATCACCTCAGAAGCTCCCCTCAGCGTTTACTGAGGATGGAGGTGCACTGGGGACCAAAGCAAGCCCACAAACCACTGGCCATAAAACCACTTTGCTGCTGTGAAAGCCTCACATCAAGGCTTCCAGGTTCTGAAACAGCTAGAGGGTGAAAATATAACTAAGAGCTTATCTCATGGCCATTTCAATTTCTGCAAACAGTACAGGAAAGCATCAGTATTTCCTTAGAATGTTTGCCTTAAAAAAATATTGGAGCATTTTGCTAATACACTTACTGGAAATGGATGAAAGATAAAGTGCATGAAAGAAGGAATAAAGAAACCAGAACTAAGCAACTGAATTTAAAAATGTTTTAATAACTTCTTTTATGTAATGGAAACAAAATAAATACTAAAACCATAAAACAGACTCTGCAAGTGCTACTTTAATTTCTTGGCCCTTCTTTAAAGTTAGCAGCCACAATAAAAAACTAACACATCAGAAAGTTCATTCATGCATTATCTGGTGAATCCTGTGCCATCAGATTCAGAGCCCTTCTGGTGAGTTCACCAAGCATCAGCATTCGGAAGAAAACCAAGTTTCTTCTCCCTCACTCATCTAATTGGTGTCTAAATGGTTCAGGCTGCAAACTGGAAGGCTTTAACAAGCTGAGAACACGGATGCCTTCCTTTGCCTGCTAGGATGGCCCTCCTATTTCCTGACATCTCAGATTTCATACAGTGACCAGAAGTCTCATAAAACTGTCTCCTGCTTTATGCTCTTGCCCATTTTCACAGTGCAATGCACTTTTCTCACAACAATAACCTAGGAATATTAATTCCCCTTAGCAAACACATCCCTCTGCTGCTGCCTCCCACATCAGGCATATTTTGACCAGTGTCTGCAGCAATATGCAGAACACAGTCCTGACATACAAAGCACTGCCCTTGCCATGTTATTCATTACAACACTGGAGAAGAATATACTTGAAAAATCTGTAATTCGGGCATGAATCCTTTAATCAGACCCCTGAGTTCACTCCAGAATTAAGGGACTCAGTGTGTTTTAGAAAAACAATATATATTTTTTTAGATTTCTAAAAAAGAATGCTTTTCCTCTCCTCAATCTATTCCTTCAGTAAGCAAACACTTCACAAGACCTTATTTTCTTGAACTTATGTAGTACCCATTAACATTTGGAATGATAAAAATGTATGTATTATACAAAAATGTGCCAAATTTTAAAATGAATTCACTGGATCAATTTCCTTTAAAATATCAAAATTAATTACATTTAAATTAAATGTAACAAATTCAATTTCATTATTCCTCATTCACTTTAATTGAACTCCAGAAGTTCTAGTTTTATTCTTATGCTTATTCTTTTGACATAATCCTACAACATACCCCGCAGCTAGGAGATGTTCTGCAAGGATGCTCTTGGCCTCTAGCTGTGAACTTTATTTGAGAAATATTAATGGATACCCTGAAATTTCTGCTACGAGCTGGGGTGGGACCACATAGTCATAAGGGTCCCATTTAGACTCAAAATCTGTGAATTTTGTCCCTCAAAGGTGAAATCAAGTATAAAATCTATTTTTACTTACCTTTTGGAAGAGATGACAAATTCAATTCTGTACCCAAAGAAAAAGGAAATATTGGGCTGAGCTCACAAATTAGAGTCTGTGAGATACTGTATTCTATGTTTTGAAAGCTGTATTTGCTCCTGCTGCACCTGGCTAGCTCTCATATGCCACGGACAGGAAGGCAGTTGACTTAGGTGCGAAATAAAATCTTTCTTGTTAACTTAATATTTAATAATCTCATTCATTAATAATTTTGGTGAAGCTGAAGTAAGAGCATTTGTATTTTGTTATTAAGTTCCAAGCTATATATCCACAGTGACACCTTGAGAATGAGCACAGAGCATTCTCATACCTTTGTGATTCAAAGCTGTTTTTGCATTCTTAGATGGAACAAAATGCTTTATCAATAATTCAAATAACAAAGCCTGCTGAGTATTAATTTACAACTGAAAGAGTAAACAAGCATTGTAACTTAGTAAAATTGATTGACACTTCATTAGCAACAGGATCCCATTCTACTTCATTACTGTTGCTTTATTTTAAGTGTAAGATACCGTTATCATCTGTGATGAGGTGAACTCCAGGTCCTAGAAATGTAACAGCACCGAAGTATACATCTAGCAGTCTCTGTGGAAGGTTGTCAAATCACCACTCCCTGCAAGCACAGACCAGTATTGAAACAAGAGTAACTCTGTTACCATCCAACACTTCATGAGAGCAAGGACAACAACAAAACACAGAATTTGTCCTAATGTGCTCTCCAGTGTGAGCAGTCTTGCACAGCAGCAATTTTCTTTAATGCTTGAGGAACATGGCACTCTGAATGACTCAACTTTATTAACAAAGCTAAAAAGCACAAAATCAAAACTAGTTATCTCAGAAACTGAGTCAAGGACCAAACATTTTTTAAATCACGCCAAATATATACATATATATATAGTGAATAAGAGAAATGCATTCTTTATGTAAGTACAGAGGAGAAATTTTGGAATCTAAAGGGTAAGTACTGAAATCAAAAGTGGAGAATCATTGGGATGTGGGGATAGAGAAGGGATAACTCTAACCTAGCCTGTCTTTACAAGATCAGGGAAAGAAGGCATGTTTTTTTCCTTGCCAGGGTTGCTCTTTGGCTCAGTGGTATCATCAAGAATTATGGAACAATGATGACCACTATAAAATTTGTAAGTGAATAAGCATGAATCAAGGAGACCAAGCAGTACCCATTTTCTTTCTATGAATTCCCACTTATCTATTGAAATACAGTGTAAGTCATGCCCCTCTGAGGTATTTATTTTCTTAACTATTCTGCCAAAAAACAACTGTCACTGAACAAGATTTTTGCAGTGCTTTGTGCTAACAGCATCTTGATCAGCTGTGGAAATGAAGCAGATGTTACATTGAAAAATGTCTCCCATATCAATGAAAAAATAATATATCTTGTGCTTATGAGTTCCTTGAAAACAAAAACAACAAAAACAAAACAAAACAAAACAAAAACTTGACTATTCTGTACTCTTTTTACTAGCAGTTGAAAACACAATTTAGGACTCTGCTTCCTGTCTCTCAAAACTTCTGTTCATAACTTCTATGGATTTTACTTCCCTTCTCCCTGGGGATTTTGAACTTTTTCCCTCCTAAAAATCAAAAAATCAGAGTGAAGAAAAGAAGCAGAGTTGTATTGTATTGCTGGACTGCCAAGCTGAAAGGGAGCAATCAATGGCTTGCCATCTAATTGGTGGCTGGTAACAAGCAGAGCACACAAGGGGTCAATAATGACGTCAATATTGTTCAATATCTTCATTGACAACATGGATGATGAGATAGAGTACATCCTCAGCAAATTTAAAGTTGATGCTAAATTAGGCAGAGTTCTTGACATGCTGAATGTCAGGGTTTCAACCCAGAGACCTTGAGAAAGTGGAGAACTAAGTCAAAAAGAAGCATCTTCTGGATCAACAAGGAACAGGACAAAGTTCTACACCTACAATGGGATAATCCCATGAATCAACACCAGTTTGGAACTGACTGACTAGGAACACCCTGCAGAAAAGGACTTGGGGCAGAGGCCACACCAAAAATGAGCAGATACTTGACTCTCATTGCAAAAAAGGCAAACCACCCACTAGCTGCACCATGAGCAGTATGGCCAGTAGATGGAGTGAAATTCTTATTCTCTGAACAGCTGCAGTGAGGCTGCATCTGAAATATTGTTTTCACCTCCACTTCTCCCAGGGATGTTGGGATGTTAGAAATTATATATATATAGCATAACAACATACAGGGATGTTGAGAAATTAAAGAGGGATCAAGAAAAGGGCTACCAGGATGGTCATAGGCCCAGAACATACAACCTAGAAGGAGAAGGTGATACTCAGTCCAGCAAAGTAGAAGCTAAGAGCTGATTTAGTAGAAACCTACAAGTGCAAACAAGCAAAACCTAAAACCCTTGTTTTATTGTCTCTCAGTATCGCAAACCGTAAAAGCTGTAAAGTTACAACAGTGACTGCAAATTGTAGTTTTAACAGTTCGGCTTGTACATTAAAGGGGAAAAGCTCAAAGAGAGAGCAGTGCAGCTCGGAATCAGGTCGCCCAAAGAAGCTCTTGAATCTCCATCCTTGAAGGTTTTCAAGACTTGGCTAGGTAATACTACAACTGACCTGGTTCTAGTGCTGGCAACAGTCCCACCTGAAGCAGTAGCCTGGATTAGGTGATATCCAGAGGTTTCTTTCTACCAACATTTCCATGACTTGATAGTCACTGTGACATAGATGCATTTGGCATATGGCAGAAATATTTAATCTATAAATTACTCAGTCTCAAGAAGAGCCCAAAAGGTTTATATTTCTAAGCAGCATTTTGAGAAACATGTAGCATTCTCACTCTTTACAGCCTGGGAGTGGCACAGAGAAGAAAGGAGGACTGAAGGGGCTGAAGGGGCAATGGTACTAAGGGAGGAAAGATTCAGACTATTTGGGCTGAAAGGATGGAAATCTCTAGGACAAGAAATGAGGGGTATAACAGAAGGCTGGGAGAAAGGTAGGAGATGAGAAGAGAAACCAGACAGAAGAGTTGGAAATGCTGACAGAAGCAGATGGAGGGAAAACTCTGGAGGTTCCTCCTGTTCATGAAGACTCAGGCTAGGATGAGCAACATAAAAGAGAAAGGCAGGACATTCCCTGCTGGAAAACAAGAACACCATGAGGAGGCAGGCTAAGAGGGAGAGAGGGAAAAATAAGAACAAGCGGAGCAGAAACAGAAGACATAATTATATTTGGAGGTAATTAGGCAAAAGACTCTCTGCCAAAAAGATTAGATTTTCTCTATAGCCTTAAGCAGAGCTCAGGATTCCCGATTTTCACTAATTTGCTCTGAGCAAGATTTGTATGAAGTTAAATAAAACTGAGAGTTACAACCTGTGACTGACTTCCAGATGACTGACTGGTTTAAGTGACTGTGTGGCATAAAGAGAAACTTTCTGTGGCAAGACACAGATGGAAGCTGTTGCTTAAAGATGGGATTTGTCTGTTCACCTTAAACATTACAGTGGTCATGATCAATGAAACAGTGGCTTTCAAAAAAGACAAAAACAAAAAGGCAAGAAGAAACCAATACATGATTAATGCATCAAAAAGAGATATTGAAAAACATTTTTTACATTTTGTACATAAAGTAAATCAACACACACTGATGTAGAATTAATTAAGAGCTAATGCTGACTGCTAAATTACTTCTTCCTAAACAACTAATTGATCGATCAAAATTTCTGAGTTTATACTAGCTATTAAATTCATGTGTGTAGGAAGACCATAGGTTCCTAGTATTTCCCAATGAGTGTTTTGCATGTGAGGCAGCCCGATTTAACTCAGCAATAAAAATTTTAGTGTGCATATTCTACCTAAATCTATGTAGAAGACTCATGTTTTTCAAACCAAAAAGGAAGCTGACTTTTAAATCAATGTGGAAAAAAAAAAAAAAAAAAAAAAAGTATCTTTTTAGTTTAATTTTACTAAATACAAATTTTGGATTGTACCCTTCAAGGGAGAGTAAGATTTGCAGAAAATCTGCATCATTTTTTTTCATTATTGAACCTAAATTTGGCTAACAAGTCAACAAACTTCAGCTTTTCAAATTGCTCTTGACAAGCAAGATTTAAGTACTATTGAGAAATTTAATACAAAATGTCCCTAAAAGTGCTTCTGCTGTTTTCAGAGGCACAGTGCCATGCACTAATTTATTATAAAGTTATTTGACAATACAGTCCTGGAGCTCTCCTCTTTTTTTTTTTTTTTTTTTTTTTTTTATTTCAATCTTGTGTTGTGTTGAAATAAAATCTGCAAATGTGACTTCTATTTTTCTTTCAGTTTGATTCATCTGGCCTCATAGGAATTCCAGTGGCATAGCATCATGTGTGTATCTTTCTCTTCATTGTGCAGTGTCTTTGTTAGCTCCTGTGTCCACAAACTTATGTGGCAGACTAAAACCTATAACAGCTACAGAAGAGGCGAGTGATACAAAGGCCTGAATTAACATTAGATGATCTCCCATGTGTCCAGTGATTTTCAGTTTGTTCTAATTCTGTATTAAATAATGAGCTTTTTTTTTCTTTTTTTTTTTTTTTCAGAATGTCTCCACATCAGAGCAGTGATTTTGCCACTGTTCCTCTTGTTCAACAAGATAATGTAGCTAGTACCAGATTTACAATTTGAGGTTTCTTCATTAATTCAGACCTCAGATTAAGAAATGCTAGCATTTTGTTAATTTAAGAACTCATTTAATCTTAAAATTTCAACCCAAAATGACAATAACTGCACACAATCATAAGTTTACATAGAAGTTTTGAAAACTGGTGGCACAAATCTTGCTAAACAGCTGCTCTTGTGAGCTGCAGCATGCATCCAAATGAGACTCAGGACTGCATATTCCCTGTAGTCTTGGCTCCAGCCCAAAAGTACATCTACAGAAACAGATCCTGGTACTGGAGGATCAAATATGAATTCAACTAAAAAATGCTAAGACAATTAGATTCAGGGGTTGAGTTGAACTGACATTAGGGATGGATCACAATATAAATGGCATTTACTCTTTTCTGAATACAAATGTTTCATTGTCAATTCAAACCAATTAGCACTGTCTGGCTCTAAATGCTGCCCTTTCTCTCCTCTCCCTTCATCATACACACTTGCATTATTTCAGGCTGATCTAACAGCTCATCAATTGAAAAAAAAAACTAAACACTTTAACAAAAGAGTAGGGTAGATATATATATTTATTTATTATTGCCTAGTTTTCTTATCCTGATATGCAGTCTTGTGCATTTGTCCATAATGAACATTTCTCTAATACATCCTTCACAACAAACATAAATGAAATAGATAATATTAGAAAACAAAGAGAGAAGCAAAGTCTTCTGCAGCAGAACCACAGTTATGTAGCACTAATGACTTTGCATCTGTTATTATTTTTAGATCCACTTTCTTGTGCCTTCCAATGTCTGGTACAAAGAACAAGAAACAGTGGCAGCACATTATTATCTCTTTTTGGGGTTGTTCCAATGCAGGTTGGCATATGACAGGGAACTTTTATTATCTCTCTTAGGGACTGTAAAGAGAACATCTGTCTTCCACACACAAAACTCATCAGTGTTCCCTGTCTGAATAGAGAGTCTGTGAAAATTGACAACTTGTTGAACTAATCAGATTTCTTGTGATTTTGCTGCCATCTGATGTATTCTCACAAAGGGAACTTCTCGTCTGTTTCTCCAGAAGCAAAAACTCACCAGCATTTGTATCAGAAATGTGCAACCAATTCATCTTGGCAACGACTTTCCTGATTCCATCTCTCTTTTTTTTTTTTTTGCTTGTCCTTCCTGCATTTTAACAGTCTTTGAAAAAATTGGCTCCCAAATTCTCAATTTGTTTACTTGCAATATCTTTACTGATTCTTCTTTTGTATTATATTCATGTATGCTTTCTGAAAGCAAACAGAACAAATGAGGCAAACAAAAGGTTTTCAACCCTACTCCACATCCTCCACTCACAAAATGTAAGAAACAATGAAAACATAAAATGAAGTTTCCTCTTAAATTCAAAAATGCATCTGCAGCTTTTTTTGATTTAATGATCCAGATCCTAATGAGGTTAATAGTAATAATAAAAATAATAATAATAATAATAATAATAAAGACCTTCATGCTACTTTGAAAATATAAGTCCTCTGTACTTGCCCTCTGATATTCCCTGTAATTTATGGCCACATCAGTAAAGACTAATTACTTTCATTTGAACTTATCCTGATATTCATCAGCTGAAGATTTGGATCAGTAACTGTATCCCTGTAGAGTGTGATCATGGGAACAATAACCAATCAGGCTTTAATAAAGGCATATATTCAAACACAAGCACCACACACTGTTCTAGCCACCAAGCAGACATCTCTCACAGGGAATGCCAATTAAAAGCCAATGTAAACCTTACTGCGTTAATTAAACATGAGAACTTACAAAAGACCTCCAGCAAGAGACTTGTATCTCTCAGAGAGGCTTTCTGAAAAGAGTAGTGGAGAATGCAATACATTTGGATACTTTCCAGAATGTCTCCAGGTCAACAAATCCCCTTTTCATCAGAGTTATTTGGACTGGAAAGAGGGAGGCTGCAACCCCCCCCCCCCCCCCCCCAAAAAAAAAAAAAAAAGAGGAGTCGGCACAGGCTGTCTGTCCGTTGTTCAATACTTCCTTCTGCTCTTTTCCTCTACTGCTTTTCAGGAAAGGATAGCACAGCCAGTCACATAAGGTAAAAAAGCACTTCCTCATCAGGTTCCTATCCAGATCCATCATTCCTGCAAGGAGCTGTATCATTATCCCAGGAAGGGGCCCTTCTGCAGAGAACCCATGGCCTGTGTGTGCTTTTTGTACTCGCTCCAGTGAGAAAAGTACCATCTAGCTGGGTTTAACACTCCCATTTTCGTTTAGAACCTGTAATTATCTTCCAAAGGCAACACTTCAGTCTGTTTAACTGATGAAAGGCCAAAGACTCTCAATGGCACAAAGTGACAAATCACAGCCAGCTAGGGGAATATCTCGTCAGAGGTGATTCACATAAAGACACAGCATTTAATGGCATTTGCACAGTACTGCACTTTAAAGTCCTTCTGCGACTCAAGCTCCGTAGAAGTATTACACTTATTTAATCAGTTCTACTCTATTCACTCCTTTAATATACAGCTAAATGTCCAAGGCAATTCTGATTATTTCCTCATAACACTGTAGGAACCTTTGTTGCTCTGGACTCACCAGACTGCTCTTATGATCAGCAGTAGGAACTGTAGTGAGTTGAAGTCTATATAGGGCAATTAATATTTATTGGGATCATCTTTACTAATAGACAATTGCAATACTAATTCCAGGAGCATACAACAGTATATTCTTTATGATTGGAAATAAATCACATCAGGCTTGTAAAGGTCTTTCCCTTTGAAACAGAAAATGTTTTTACAGACTACTGAAGTACAGGCACTTCCTCCAGCAGAATATTTTGAACTGCATGGCTCTACCATGGTATGCTCAAGAAGCTATAGTTAGGGTGGAGTAAGAAAAGGTGAAAGAGGTGAAAGACACAATTTTTCATCCATAACTGCAGTAATGATTCAAATAGTTAAGCATTGTCCTATTTCATAAAACACAATTTGTCTTTGTTGGCTACATAAGTTACTGAAGTGTCCTGGTCTCACAAAAGGTTCTCTGGCATCTTTAATGGCTATGAGAAGAAAAGGCTTCATGTTTTGATTTGTAAAACAAAGCAATCCAAAAAAAAACCAACACCAAAAAAACAAAACCAACAACAACAAAAAGGTTTTTCCAGCAGCCCCCTTCTTCACTTCTTTGTTCCATGTCATAAGAAAGGTTTTTTGTTTGTTTGTTTTTGTTTTTGTTTTCTCTAAAACTACTATTGCTTCAGCAGGGACATAATATTTTACACATTGATAATTTCCTCAGGTGGCATCTAATCAGAGTGCAAACAAGGACCAAAGCAACACAGTGGGTTTTGGAAGATACAAAATGAGCATTTGTTTAGCATAGCACCACTTAAACAAATCAAACAGAATTTACTTTTTATCAATGTCACTTTTCCAAGACTCTCTACTCCAACACCTGCAGCATCAGGTCTCAGATTTCACCCTTGATAAGAGTAGGCATGATAATAACCAGTACTGACTGCATTAAGAACTAATACCCAGCACTCAAGGCAAGTCTCCATACGACTAAACAAATCAAAGAAGGTTTTCTAGTTCTGACGATCACCCATGTCTCCAAAACCCTCACGAAGGGTCCTAGCACGGAAAGATAGTTCTACTTCCTGGCTCATCTGCCCTGTTCCTATAACCTCCCTACCCTATACACAAAGGGAATTAGTAGAAACTAGTCCGTTCCTAAACTTTTAACCTACAGTAGTGCCCCTTCAATACTCTTCCCTTTTTCTTGACTTGCAGTCAGTTAGTAGAGGACAGAGTTTAATAAAGAGGGGAGCAAATGGCAAATATGAAAAGTGACCAAGGGCCTACACCAGAGGCAGTCTAGACTTTCTCATCTACAGGTAGGTGTCTAAATTGGGCAAATTAATTATGCTCTAGCAATATTTGTTTCTCTGTACTGCTTTCAAAGTTTGGGTAGATACCTAGCTCATGTGCAGACATCTGTATCTCAGAAACCCGAATTTCTTTACATGGAAATGAGATCAAACTGTCCTAATCTTCTAAGGAAAAGAGGCTCTAAATTGTCATATACACTCTAAACTCTCAACCTGTGCAAGAAGGGTTATTCAGCTAACCATTTATAAGCAAAAGGCTGAAGCACAAATCCTGCTATGTAGGCATTAAACAGATATTAAAACAGAAGCTACAGAACACATTCATGTTCATAGTCTCTAAATTTTAGAATCAGAGAGTCATAGAATGGTTTGGGTTAGAAGGGATGTTAAAGATCATCTAGTTCTAACCCCCCTGCCATGGTCAGGGACACCTCCCACTAGACCAGCTTGCCGAAAGCCCCATCCAACCTGGCCTTGAACACCTCCAGGGATGGGGCATCCACCGCTTCTCTGGACAACCTGTGCCAGTGCCTCACCACCCTCAGAGTAAAGAATTTCTTCCTAATATCTAATCTAAATCTACCCTCTTTTAGTCTAAAGCCATTACGCCTTGTCCTATCACTACAGACCCTATAAAAATTCCCTGATCTGTAAAAAAAAAATTATATCAAGGTAAGTAAGCCCCACTGATCTGTAAGCACAAATAGCTCAGTATGATGTGACATGACTTTCATAATATTCCAGAAAACCTGAAATCATTGCGCAAACAGTAAACGTAAACTGGACATAAGCCTCACTGGAGTCTTCATTGACAATTTTTGATGGCTTATGTCTCCAGAATATTGTTAATATATTTTTTTTGTGTGTGTTTCTAGATTTTAAAATTTCCAACAGATTTTTAAGTTCAGCTCTGAACCAAACAAGACCTTTTGTTTTCCTAAATACAGGAAGGAAGTGAATGCAAGAAACAAGCCTGAGTAATCATGTCTGCCTACAATATGGTCTCCCTTGAGGGACCAATATGGCCACTGTTATGAAATATCAAATCATAGTAACATTTATCTGTAGGAACTGAAGTCTTATAGCATCAGTCCTTGTTTCAGAAATCAATAAAAGACTATGATGTTTAATATTTTATAGCTTCTTCTAGCACTGTCTTTCTCAGCTTTTAGTGAGTTAGTAGCTTTTAGTAAGTCAAAAAAATCCAGATAAGCAAAGACAGATTTAAAAACAATATTTTAGTCTCTGTTACTGCAGCCTTGTTATAACCTGTAGTAGAGAGGAGTTTATCCAGGGTCCTGCCTAGTAGGTGGTAAATTAGGCTTGCAGTCCTTATCTCTTCAAAATATGATTCCTCTTCAAAATATGTTTATTGAAAGAAAGAGCTTGCTGGATGTCTGATGACTGCTGTTAAAGGGGTCAAAAACTAATTAATGTGCTAGAGGTTCTCTTACTGCTGAAGTTAATGAGACTTACTGTTTGAACAATTAAATACTGCCATGTCACTTATTTTGTCTTTTTTCATGACAAATTTAGGTTTGGGTCTGTGTTCAGAATATATTCAGTTAGATTTATTGTTTTTCCTTATCAAATTATGGTGGCCTAAACAAAAAATCCATAATTTACAGGCGCCACACATAAAACTAGTTTCTTTCCGATTCCTAACAGAGAGACACCAATATGGAGAATCTCTGCTCTGTGCTGATACAAAGCAATCTTTTCTACCCTGGAGCCATCAGCCAAGTAAATCAGCATGTTTGTTATGTGCCCCTTTTCCTTTGTGATGTGGAAAAAGTAGTTTGTTAGTGTGCCAGTTTGCCAATGCCATATTTTCAGCTGTTCACTTCTGCTGTTCACCCTTTCTGTTCTGCAATCGTCCGTTAAGTCCTTTGGTTACTAATTGTTCAGCCTTCTCCCCCACAATACAACAGAAATTACTTTGCAGTTTATTCTCACCCTTCTTCTGACTCAAGCTAACCTCTCTAAGATTTATGGACACAGCCCTGGGTCTGTTTCCTTTTCAAACTCCAAATCCCAAGCCTAATCATAAAAGTTTTATACCTGTAATGAAAAGTTAATAAAGAATCATTTACTGATCAATTATAAAAGACAGAAGATGAGGATCAAGAGCACTATGAAAATGGACAAAATAATCAATTTCTACTACATTTTCTTCTTTTTCTTTCATCTTTTTTGGATTGATCTTGCCTATTTTAAGTCTCATCTTGCTCCTTGCACATAAATTAACTATTGCTTCTGCCTTAATCCACCTGTGCTCTTTATATGCTCTTAGGGTTTCTTCTTTGTTTTCAGTGTGTGTTTCTGGCCTCTCAGTTGTATATCTTCTCTCCCTTTATGGCAGTTTGCAAACTCATGAGACAAATTTTAATTATACTTAAATTGGCATTGATATATAAAATCACTGTTATGCAAGGAATGCTCGCTTTGCATTGTCTTGCCACATGATTCTTTGTTTACTGAGATCCAATCTTAACAAACTAAATTTATTGTGTAACTTTTATTAAAAAAAAAAAAGACTACAGATTAAATTCCTCTGTAGAACAAAAGGACACAGTATATTTTCCTGCAATTTCTTTAATTAGCATTTACTGTTGTTTCAATTATCTGTATGTACTTCATCCTTTTAATGGTAATGCTGATCCTTGACTCCCGTGAAGAGAAGGTAAGCAAATTACCTGAAGGTCTCTACTATTGTTATAAAGGCTTCTTCATTCCCAGAACCAAGAGTTTTGCTTCAATTATGCAACATTCAAGGTTTTCATTTTTATATAAGATTGTGAAAGGTAAATGTGATTTGTTGCAGTGATAGCAACCTTGATTTTTTTTTTTTTTCTTAATCATTTAGAGGCTTATGGCAGTAAGGGCTTTCAGAAACCACAGAAATAATTCAATGCCATTTTCACTGGAGTGAAAAGTATTGTTCTGCCTCGACAACACGTCATTTGATAAGTTCATACTAAATACAAGGAAAAAAAATGTGTCCACATTTAGAGGAACATGACATTTCTCTTCTCTTGATTCCTGAAATAAAAAGAAACATCCAAATGACTATTTTATTCATTTTTCCCCATATCTGCTCTGGAAAGTTATTTTGAGCAATGTGACAAACACAAATGGTGTGGGATGGAAATGCAGACCTCAGGCTGGAGAATATCCATTTCTGTGTGTATTAGGGGAAACCAGCACCGTGTATTATCCGAGCCAGGAAAAAAAAACAAAAGACAAAAAAAAAATCAAAACAGAGAAAAGCAATAATAAAAATAATAGTAATAATAATTAAAAAAAAAAAGACTATCAATATTGGCTTTTATTTATTTATTTCTATACGGAGCTTTTAAATCCATCTTCCAAACCATAATGATGACATGGTGGTCCTCCCCCTCCCCCCTTAGGCTTATTTGGGGCAATCTGACCAATCTATGGGTGTCACAGTACAGCACTGCAAGTCCAGCTCACAGGAAAAACAAACAAACAAACAAACAGGGAGATAGGAGTCATAGCTTGATTAACCAGGAGAAGAACAAAAACATAAAAATGTCAGATGATTTACAAGTAATCTACCACTCATTAAGCCTGTCCTTTTTTTTTTTTTTTTTTTTCTTCACTAAAATACCACCTTCATCTGAGGTTAGCATGGATGCAATTTCTTTTCTGGTTTACAGAACATGGCCTGGAGAGCAACTCCCCATGGACTGTGATGCCTGTCAATTAGTGTATTGCAGTTCAGCCTCCTCTGATTTCCTTCATCCCTACCATTGCTAGATGGCCATGACACATTTAAAAAGCTTGATTTGCTATTAGCTAAGTTCCTTTCATGCAGGCAGATCCAGAATTAATTTTTCTGTCCCCCCCCCCCCCCCCCCTTTTTTTATGTGATGCATTTGTTGCTGTGGTTTCCCCCCTCAGGGGATGTTTACATCCCTTCCAATTCAAATAGAGGAATCCCTGCTGAACAGTACTTGCTTGTGTTTGTGTGTATGTTTTGCTGTCTGGTTCCCTTTTCAGACCAAAACATCTGTTCAATATGTTTCACTGCACTGCCCACACAGTGAAACAAATAAATGTCAGAGAAGGATTGAAAATCAAAATCCTCAGCAGGAGCTAGCCCTGCTTCTCAAATGATAACATAACACAGGTACTACCAGTGGTTTACAATACATCCAATTTCTCTATGCACTTACTCAATTAGCATACAATTGCAAATTGCTACAAATTCTTAATGTTTCTGATATGGCAATAAACTCTCCATATCTCTAGACCAGAACTGCTTAGAAGGAGGCAGCTTAGGTCAGATTTCCTAGATCTATGGCTCTGAAGATGAAGTGTCTGGTACTAAATATACAAGAATATGAAGAGCTTGGATGCCATCCTCCAATTGAAAATGAGTACATTAGGGATCTAATTTTCTTATATGTTTTAGAACTCCGATTCTCTAACTTCTGGTATATCTAACTGCCTAAGTAAATGGCTTTTGGTCCTTCCTTTCAATCTCTGCATGTGAGCCCTCTTACGTGAAAATTTGCTGAAAATGATGTGTAAGTGATGTCTGAATAACCCCCTATTTTACGGAATCAGCCTCCATACTCCTCATCATTCCTCAACATTTTGGTCACTTTCAGGGGAGATGACTGGATTTGAGCTATTTTTTTCAGTCCTAAATTCACCTCAAGTGGTTCATTTCATATAAATAAATTAATTAAATAAATCCAAGGAAGCCCAAAGATGTCATCATAAGTGTCAAAAGTGTCTTGAGCTAGACCTATACAAAAGCAGCAAGTTCAGGATGAGCCAAAACCAGCTAAAAATCTGACCCATTGTAACTGGCATCATATTTTTCACTCAGCAAAGGAAGATATGAGAGAATGCTTCCTTCGTTTTTTGCCAGTGAAAAAATTGACATCCAACGGATATGGTTTTACAGCTTTGGTTCTAAATTGATAGTGAAAACCTGTTAAGTCTTGAGAGGTTACATAGATTTAAAAAATACCTGCCATCTATAAAGACACTAATGAAAACTAACACCGTACTTTGCAGCATGGTGACACAGAAGCCTATTATTTCTTTTTGTTCCACTTTAAAAATCATTGTCAAGTTGGAAAATCTGTCAAGTGCATGGATGAATTTGTATTTACACTTGAACATAACAGAGACTTAGGTTTTCAAAGAGATTAAGGCTTTGAGGGCAGTGCAGTGGGCAAAAAGGTTGCAGATCACTGCTGGCACTGAAAGAATGATCCACAGACTTATAGGCAAGAAGCAACTAAATCATGAAGAAATTTTAAAGGTTTATGTTCTTCTCTGCTGCAAAAGAGGGAATTGCACTGAAGGACCTGGAAGAGCTTGACATGAATCCTCCGCTACACCTTGGCAGTGTTTATTTTACAGCAGACACAGAGGAAGCCTACATTCCTAGCTTAGATATGAACAAAGTTTTTTATAAAGCTTAATTTAGCCAAAATGAATCATATGACATGCTTTTTCATTTTGTATTCGTCATTTAATAGGTAGTATAAACAAAGTATCCTTAAGGACTGCTATAAAAATGAACCCGTTAGTGGCATGTCTCATGTCAGGGAATTACACTTTCTTGCAGGCAGCTACAATATGTACTGCAGAGGCAATATATATATATGTGACCCACAGCTCACTTGGATTCCATGATAAAGCAATGGTTCAGCAGGAGCACAAGTACTCACATAGCTGGCATATTGGTCTTCATTCTGAAAACCTATGAAATATTGAAGAGTATCTGTAATCTTCCTGTCTTTGTTGGCTTATCTAAGACCCCTACCTTTAATATGCTCTGGACTTCTGTGAAACAATTCCTCACAGAACTGCTAGTGGGACTGAAAAAGCAGATCCAGACAGTTTTTAAGCAATCACCCAGCCGCTGCCTATGGAATTTATTTTCTGGTCACAACCATTTCCCGTTGGCTTTTGCTGTAGTGCTCCATTTTTATCACAGCCATTACAACTGCAGATAAAAAAATTGCCTAGGAAGATATCAGAGCTTAGACTTTTATTCCATTATTGTGAAGCTTAGATATTGCAACAATTCTCACTGTGTATTGAAAAAGTGTAACTGCAATACATTTTAGTCTTTATGTTTCTATGTCTACTCTTTTAATTTAGACATCAGTGTTTTCCAATTTTTAAGCTACTTACAAGGTTAGCTAGATCACGATTAAAGTTTTTATATAATGACAGTAAACTTTCACAGATGCATAAATTGCTCTAGCACATGTTGATAGAAACATTACTCCACTAAAATACCCTGCTTCCAGGAACCAAAAGAAAGCTTCCATCAATATTTATCACCTGCCCCATCCACTTGCCTGTTCCTCACTCAAACATGGCAAAAAGATACCAGAACCCTTTGCTGAGTTTAGATGCAATTCAAGAAGGTGGTATTTTATTTTGAGGTAGTAGGAGAGCTTTTCATTATACAGCTATTTACTATCATTAATTTAATTCTGTATAACAGAATGGAATTCTGTCATTTCTAGGCAGACAAATGGTAGACAGTAAAGAAGCAATTAACAATATAATGTTTGTGTGAACATACTGAGCGTTAGAGAGTACAGAAGGAAGTATAAACTGTTTTTCTGTAGGTATTGAAGCCACTGTGAAAATGCATTCTGTTGAAAACACGCAGTAGTAGCATGCTAACAGGAATGATGTCCAAGTCACTGCATCTGACACACAGAGATCTCAATGGAACTGCAGGAAGAAAAGCTCCCCTGCTGAACTGAACATAACTCACAGCTAAATAATAAATCAGAGCATGTAGTCAAGCATCCTGCAAAAGCACATCTCGTTCTTACAGCTCTGCCACTTCATGTCCCTCCTACAAATTCTAATGCATGGCCAATAGATGACCAAGCTGTAGTTATGACTGGGACCTCACTGAAGAAGTCTGAACAGAAACATTTTATTTAAAGAGCATAACCAAGAATTTTACTACTAATAAATGAGAATATACAGAGTAAAACTAAATACTGAGCAAAAGGAAAGAAAAAAAAAAAAAAGACAAAGTTATGTGTTGTGATGTGGCTAAGACTAAGAGGAAAGCTGAGCTAATGAGCATTTTATAGTAACTCTTGCAAACCTCCAGAGCTCACAGTGTTTTTATATATTTATAGATAGATACATAAACATATAGATACATCTACTGCAAAATGCAGTTCTGAACCACTATTCAGATCAGGTCTAGACAGATATGGCAAGACTAAAGTAGTGCTAGTTCCATCCCATCTAAACTTTAATAGCACTGTAGAATGCCTGATTTCTGCTACAGCAAGAACATGTGCCATTTATGCCAGCCCCCCCCCCCCCAACCCACCACCCCTCCCCCCAATATCCTGATAGTATTCGCTCACCACCTCAGCCTAGTAGTGATCGAAGACCTAACAAACTATTCACAGAATCGCAGAATCACAGAATCGTCTAGGTTGGAAGAGACCTCCAAGATCACCTAGTCCAACCTCTGACTTACAGTGCAATTGCAACAAATCAGGCAGAGTCCAATGTCTATACCCCAAACAAGGAAACTATCACCCTGTAAATCTGTACTTATGGGTTAAGTCTGTACTTATGAGAAGAACTAATGGAATTTTTATTTAATAGAAAACACAATTTTGAATAGCACTAATATTTATATAGGAATTTTCCTTAACTTCTTTCAGAATCACTGAGTTGAAAAAGTCAAATCTTTAAAACTAAGACCAATGGAGTCTCCTACATGAAGAGTCTTTGAAGTAGCTAAATTCACATTTCATAACTTTAGCTTAAAAATTTGAATGTGCACAGAGTACTTGTAAGCAGAAAATATTCAAATTCCACAGAGACATACATGGTTAGAAATACTGTGCTAATTTAAAGTAGTATTTCGGTAAGAAACTAGCAGAAGTCTAGGGCAAACCAGACAACCTATCATAATTTTGCACCACATGAATATAATTCTGTTCAATGCTTCCATGATTTTTATTAATATATACTCTGTTACAACCTTTTCTTTTTTTTTTTTTTATAATTCCAAATCATTCTTTAGACTTTGATTTAAGTGAAAAAAAATATCAGTAACACTATTTACATCCTCAACACTAAATCCATGCTTAATTCTGCACAAAACTGGGAACAGCCAGAAGCCTGCAGCCATAAGCTTTGCCTGCAATACAGCAATGATTACCTGTGCAAATAGGTAACATATGAATCACCTGCATATACAGAAAACACTTTTATGAAATATTAGAACAGTTGGAAGCATAACATCCTTCACTGCAAGTTTAAAATCCTGAAACCAAAAAGTTAAAGCACCTTATAATAGTACTTATGCTTCACTGTAGCCAGCTATTGGCTGTAGCTTGGCTTTAGAAAATAACGTAAAAATAAGATGCATAACTAAAATTAAAGTTGTAATACACAGTCTACAGAGAAAAATCAGAAGGCATAAAAAAGGACAGATGAGAGCAAAATGATACCATTTGGATTTGTACTTTGTGGGGAAAAAAATCTGATATATTCTTAATGAAACTTTTTCAGATTATAGCCTTAAAGTTACTACTGTGTACTTCCAGTACACAAACACAACTGTACATGACATTTTCAAAGTCTTAGTACACATAAGGAGACCACTGCCATCTTCTTCAAAGCCCACGAAATGTTTCATTAGATGAGAAAGTTGTAGAATTGAAAAATGTCATGGATTGGTCCTTTGGTTTCCATTGCTTATCTTAAGAAACAGCCTTAAGATGCTCTTCAGTGACTATTTCTCCTGGTATATAGTTCTTTACAATGTATAGAAGCTTGGAGGAGAAAAAAATCAAAAATTATACTTGGGAGTCAGCAGGGAAGGACTCTGCTCACCTGGTGGGAAGTTTGGCATGCCACTGAAGCCGTGAAAAGAACACAGTTTGGAAATGCTGAGGAAGTGTGTTTTGGAACCACATAGTTAACACACATCACCATCTTCTGTGTTACTGAAGACTGATTTTGTTTGAAACCTACCTGAAAATATTGACCCCTAGGATTTCAACTCAATCTGCTTTTATCACCTTGGGAGCAGGTAAACATGCTCCTCTAGCATTTTCTGTTCATTCACATTAATTTTTTTAAAGACCTGTTTAAATATAAATATATCCTGACAATTCCAGAATACATGCAAACCTTTTTTTTTTTCTTTTTTTCCCTCTTTTCCTTTTTTATTTTTAAAAAACGGAAAAAGAAAAAAAAAAGCAAAAGCAAACATCAAGGGGGATTGCTCACTGCCTGCTCATCAGCAAGAGCATTAGAGACGCCCACTCCTGCAGCATCCTCCCAAACACATCCAGCAAAAACAAAATTATTGCTCCACAGTGTTCTGACTCAGACAGGGTACTCAGGGAATAGCTACTGAATTTAGCAGCAGAGACTGTCTGTTTCGAACTTTACACTGGACTGAGCATTAATGAGTCACTGCTGCTGTGGCACAAACCAACTTGGAGACAGCACAAAGAGCATTGGAGAAGAAGCCCAGCCACAGCCAGTGTGCAAGCAAAGATTGAAACCAAAGGGTTATGTAAGGTTCTTCTATACAGCAGGGCAAGACATAAAACATCATCAATGATTTTTTTGTTTTTGGCAAATATTCTCTACTAGTTCCTTGGAGGGGAAAAAATCTGCTTCATAATGAAGCTGCAACCTGATGAGATCTGTAACAGGTCACACCAATGAAATATTTGAGGAAATACTCTCAAAACATAACTGCTGATGAATTTCAGGTTTGCTAACTATAGATTAAAAAAATACACAATTTTCCTTAGCAATGTCAGAGACGGAGGCGATGAAGATGTTAATGGAGGCATTTAGAGGCAAAGACAACTTCTCCTCCTTCATATGACCTCCTCCTTCATTGTTGTGCTGTTGACATTACTAGGAAATGGGAACCGAGCTCCTTTCACCTGTCTTAATGCTGCCTACTGTAATAAGTCCACCATATCTCAAAACCCTTTTCCCCTGTACTAATTCAGTATAGCACAAATCAACAACTTTTTGTCTTTAATCTGGAGCTAATTTCAGAATTTGTTACATCAAGAGAGTGTATTATGGACCCAGGTTCAAGGAAGAGAATGAATTATTTTGTTTTGTTCTACTCTTTAAATGGGAAAATAAATCTTATTACTTCATCACCTATTTGAAACCCAACTTATCACCATACGGAAACTAGCAATATATGAACAACTAGGTTTGCCATAATTATACCTGTCATATTAGCATAGAACAAAATTTATTGTCTAGGGGCACTGTTAATCACAATCAAGTGGTGGGTGATTGAAGTTTTAATAAGAAAATATCAAATTGAAAGTACATTAAATCTCTAAACAATTCTATTAAAAAAAAAAAAAAGCAATCTCTGTCTCATATACTGAACCTTAAGACTGGCACAACTTCTTTTATTATCAAAAAATGAAAAACTTGAACTAGGTTAATTATGTCACTGTTAACTAAACATAGGTAAGGTGTTAAAAATTCACATAATGAAGTTCTTTCAGCCTCTAAGGAATGAACTTGATACTGGCATGGAGGGAACAACAAAACAAAACAAACAAAAAAAACAGCTAGAAATGAAATTCAAACTGTTATCTACAAACTGCATTTTCCCATAGCTAAACTAGGTATCCTCCCTTTTGCCTTTGTCTGACTGTTTACATTCAATACTCACCTATAACAGTGGGTTCTAAAGGATTTCTATTTGTGACACCACTTACAAATCAATGTTGTTATTTTTTAACAATTCTGAAAATTAATATTAATATTAAAGTGAACTTACAATCCTCTCACAACTGCATTAAGAGTCTAGAGCACATCTAAGGAAAAAAATTACTCACGAAACTTGCTGACATCAAACATTCAGATAGTCTCCTCTTTGGAGCAGAGGTTTCCCTGGGTAATTCTGTCTTACTTAGGGGCATTAGCTGAACTGCAAGAGCAGCTACTCTAAACTCCAAATACCCACCTACAACACTTAATTCCGAGATACCCTGCCCAGAACATGTTCTGACCACCTGCCATAATTTATAGAAATGTCTTGCAGAGCAAAAAAGATGATGTTGATGTTTAAATTCACTCAAAGACCAATGGGAAAAATACTTACTCTCATCTATCTGAGTGCTGTGGAAACTAAGATCCATGCCCTCTTGTATTATCCTTTCTCCTGGTTCCATAGTTCTCCATTTCTCACACAGTGGCTCAGCACTGGCTGGATAGGGGAATAACCAAGGAAGAATAATGTATTTCTATTCAGTCTAGCTTGTAATTAACTGATCAGAACACTTTTGGTTCACAGATGTAAAACATCTTAGATTGAAGATAAATTTGATCTCAGATCACTAATTTTCTGGACTGACATTTGAAATGCAGAATCTTCTTCCAATCACATTAAGAAAGAATAACTTAAAAAAGATTTATTTATTTTTTTAAAGACTTGATAGCTACAGAGATGTTTAGAAATTTTACACAGAAGATTTCAGTCTCTGACTCCAAGGAAATTAAGGTATCGTCTTGCCACATTGACCCAAATAGCAATGCTCCAGACAGAGGATTTCAGATACACCAGTGTAAGTCATGACCCCTGCATGTAGATACCTGCCCTCCGGCTGTGCTTGTCTCACACCAGGTGACTCCTTGTTTCTGATTCCACCTGGTTAGATGTGTTCAACACAGGAATATGTTGGAGACTTAACAGTCTCTAGAGCAAATGCAGTCATAGTGTCCCTCTCTCTGAACACTAGGAACAGACATGTAAGTATGTTTGCAGAGACCACTGGGGAGCACTTTGATCCCCAAGTGAGCTCATAAATCAGTATATACATACATACAGCAAATCTGGGCCCTTTAGGCATCCAGCTGAAAAGTATCAATTTGTAATCTCTAAGCAGGTGCACAAAACAGAGTGAAAAATGTTCCTGGACAGACTTTGGACTTTGAAGAAACCATAGCTTCATCATGTTGACACATCACAAAATTATTGTTTCTTGAAGCTTCCCAATCAATGGGAATCTTATAAATTATCAAGTGGGTTAACTTAAAAAAATGGTGAATTACCTCAGCTGCTACTGATTTTTACAGGATTTTTACAGCTTCTGCTCTTTAGAGGGGACGTTTACATTTGTTTATTGGCAAATTCACAACTGGATCACTTAGAGTTAGGAAGTGCCATTTAGACCTTCAGGAAATAGTACAAAACAGTTTGCTATGCTGCTTTCCTTCAGCACATCCTGCTTTCCAAGTTTTTCCACAGAGACTTATAGTGCTAGGAAATTGCTGGATTCCTGGGGAATTTTGCCTTTTGTACTAACAAGTGCAGCAAAGGTCAACGTTGCAAAGAAAGCTGACAGAAGCTGCCCTTAAGGAATGTGTTAACATAGAAATTCCACTACAAAGCCCAAAAGGTGAGATGAAGGTAGCAGGTGGACACCTTAGACTGATAAAGGATAAAAAAAACTATCAAAGATGCCAGGTGAACATGCTATCTAAGTATATATCATACTTGCATGAAGTCAGAAATATAGTATTCTTAACTAGCTCTGCAGCAAGCTGTTTCCAATGACTGAGGCCCTTATGATCTGACTCCTTTAAAGCTTACTTGGAAAAGCCCCAAATCTACCTGCATTCTTTCCCGAGGCTCCCAATTAGCTGCGCTCCTGAAATACTGGCACTAAATGTGCTACCAAAATGCTGGTGGAAAAAAGCAAATATTCCCAGAAACAATGTGTTTCTCTATGGAACCCATATTTTATCCAGTCCTACTTTAAGGATACTGCTGGTATAGAATAAGCAGTATAATCATAGAATCATTCAGATCGGAAAAGACCTTTAAGATCATCTATTCCAACCTTTAACCTCATCCTGAGAAGTCCACCACTAAACCAAGCTACGAAGTTGTACATTACATGTTTCTTCAATACCTCCAGGGATGGTGACTCAACCATTTCCCTGTGCAGACAATTCAAATGCCTCACAACCCTTTCAGTGAAGAAATTTTTCTTAATATCCAACCTAGACCTCCCCTGGTGCAATTTGAGGCCATTTCCTCTCATCTTATCACTTGGTGCTTGGGAGAAGAGCCTGATCCCCATCTTGCTACAATCTCCTTTAAGGTAGCTGTAAAGTATAACAAGGTCTCCCCTGGGCCTCCTTTTCTCCAGGCTAAACAACCCCAGCTCCCTCAGCCGATCCTCGTAAGACTTGTTCTCTAGACCCTTCACCAGCTTCATTGCCCAACAGTCATGTTGGCTCAGAAAACAAAATACTGAACTGAAAAGGAAAAAAAAAATATGACTGTTTGAAAGGAAAGATTATTCAAATGCTCATTGTTGAATGTTAGATTATGAAATTACATGACCAGCAACCAACCCAAATGTCTGAAGTTCTATCTTTTACTTGTGCAAAGAGCAAGGCTCTACAATGGGCTTAAAATCAGAATCCGATGCCTCTTCTGCAATTTAATAGGTTCTCGCTGCAGCAAGAGTTCTGCTGAAGTTGAAAGCTAGTCTGATGCATGTACATATTGCATTAGTCAAATCAGATATTTTAAAATTTAATCCTACTCAGGCTCCATAGTGACAACTTATTGCATTTAATTTTATTTGGCCAAGAAATCTGATTTGACTAAGAAAAAAAAAATGGAAAAACATCTGGAGAAAAAAGATAGTTTCATTCTAGCAAAGTATCTTAATTTCTCATTAGGAAAGAAAAAAAAAAAAAAAAGTTTTAACTATACTTTTCTTCCAAAGTGAAATATATATATATAATAAGGTTGGACTAGATGATCTTAGAGGTATTTTCCAACCAAAATGATTCTATGATGTAATAAAAACTTTTATTTTTTTGATAATATTTATTTAGATCTTAATTATTTAATTTGTCTGACTGGTAGTGATTTATTGTGATTTTAGTTTATTGATTTTTCTTGTTGAGAAATGCTTGCTTGAAAACCTAAAATTATACACACAGTTGCATCATCTGAGCCTTTTGCCATGATCTTGCCTGCCAAAGAACTATGTCTGAAGTCAGAAGAGAAACAAGGGAAACTGTGCTGGAAGGTGAATAGCCCCTTACTTGTCATATTCTAGATGACCTGGGGCATGATGCAGCCAGCTAAGACATGGTAGAAGCTCCTCCGGCACCGTACCTAACTCTCACCTGTTCCAAACACCTCTAAAAATGATTAATGGGATGGAACTGCTATAGAACAGTTATGCATTCTCTGTAAAATAGCCTATCAAGGAGAGACTAGAAGAGCTAGGACTCCTTTTGGTAGGCATAAAGGCTGAGAGCAGATATGGCTGACATTCTATACCACATGCCAAAATTGTTATATAACAACAGATCTAGCAATACTGGACCAGGCAGCACTCACTGAAACCACAGATCAATTTAGAGCAGACAGGAGAAAACACTTTTTTACCCAACAGATAGGGAGGTCTGGAAATGATTTACTACAGGATGCTGTGGAGGCAGACAGTACAGGCAGATTAGGGACTAGGCAAATTTATGGATAAATTCACTAACAAATACTGAAGAGAACAGGCAGAGATGTGTTCTTTAAAACTTCTAATCCAAAGATTGTGAATACTGGGGGATTACACACATAATGGACCACAGACCACACCAGGCTCGTGAGTTCTCCCTACACAATGTTTCCCCAAATCAATGGCAGGGCAGAAGACAGGTTACATGAGCAACCTTGACCGAGAGTGACATTTCATAAGATCTTACCCATAGGCTAACCACTGGCTTCATTTGTCACTCCCAATGGAAAACTGAAGTCTTAGTATTTTGCTAGCAGGGGAAATTTTTTTTTTTGCGTGCCTTCAAACTGGTGATAAAAGTAACTTGCAGCTTTGAACAGCAGGAGACCAGTATGGCTATACTTTAATAAATATAACATCATTAACAACACAAGGTGTTCTCTCATACACTTAAATAGCACTAGGTATCACCAGCCCCATTCAATGCAGAAGAAAGCCCTGATAAACCTGTGGTTTGTCCTTTCTACTAACTAATAGCAAGGAAGGAAAGAACAGGAGCAATAAGGAAGAAAAACATGAAAACACAAAAAACAGTGGGCATGCCAGAAACTTCTATGATTCCCTGATAAAATCTCTGTCTTGCCCCAAAGGTCTTTTATTTCCTACATTACACACTGATTTGCAGACTCAACATTGTCATAAGAACAGAATAATGAAATGCTGTGCCTGGAGACCTGAAGTCCTTGATGATTTTGCACACAACCATTAGGAAGGGCTCCATTTTAAATAATCTAGCTTTTACTTTCATTTGTGTTTTAATTCTGTCCTCTGAAATGCAAATAAAACTGAGTTACACACAAATGTTTTGAGAATTTATTAAAATTCTAAAATTCTTTCCACCAAGAAAATGGTGCAATTTGTAAGAGATGACACATATAGATTTTTTTAAAAGATTAAACAAACAAACAAACAACAAAAAAAAACACTCCAAACTACAGTCCTCTTGTCATTTGATTTTTTAAAAAAATGATTATTATTTTTTTAATGTTATTTCTATTACTAATGCATTCTGTCCACTACAACAGAGAGATGACATTTTGGCAAGCAGTCACATTGACCTTTAAGGTTGTTGGTAGTACGCAGATAAACATTTCCTAGAAGACATCATTGATTGAGGAAACCTGTGGAAACACTACATGTCAGCTACACTATGGCATGAAGACCTACTTTGTAGAAACCCTCCTTCCCATTTATCATATGACTGTCACACAAAGTACTCCAGGTTGACATGAGCTCAAACACGATGCATTCTTACACTGTTTAAGGCATTATTAGAAATAGATCAAGGAATATACAGATTTCACAGCATACTCAGAAAAGGACTGATTCTTTGAACACAGCTACCATAAGAAGCATTTACAAGATAAAGTGAGTGAATAATTAAATATAAGCTACTGTGATGTTGTAGCAAAGCAGTCTAGCTTGAACCTCTATTATGAGGAAAAATGAGTGTACAAAAAGTACATTGAGACAAATATTGTAATCGTGCATACAGCCAGGTATCAATGTTCTCAAAGAAAAAATAGTGAAAGATGAGAGCAAATGCAGAGAAGAGACTCAGAATTATTTAAGGTCGGAAATAAAGGCCACACAAAGGCAGATTTGAGACTCAGAGGCAGGTACAGCACACAACTACCGTACAGTTTATATGTAACTTTTGTGTGCAAATCTGGACCACTATAGTTACCACTCATTTTTGGTTCTTCTCAGTTATGTTTAATAGAGCTTCCAGAAAATAAGTGGAGTTCTCATTTCACAGAGGATTTTAAAACAGCAAAATTCATTTTTGGTTGTGACTGAAAAAGCAAACTCAATGACTGGGAGAAAAATTAGGAGCATTGAGGAGGCTGGCCAAATAGAATCAGTGTACAGCAGCCAACAAAATGCCCAAGAACACTTACATTCATGTTCAGTCTTTTTAGTCAGACAGCCTTACAAACCAGATCAATTTGAGCAAAATAAATTACTAGTATGATATATTGTGATTTTGAAAAATGTGTTTTATCGTGGAAAACCATTTTTTTTTTTTTTTTTTTTTTTAACATTTCCAACTAGCCAGGCTGGAAAATGGTCTTACACTGGTAAATTTGTCAATATATTTCTTGCTTTTTGGAGAGATGATCTGAATAAAAGTCCTTAGGTCAAGAAATAAACAAGAAAAGTTCTCTTTGCCCATCAGGCAGAAGCATATACAACAAGGAAAACAAAAATATCTGCAGGAGAAGAAACTGCCTGAGGGTAAGCCTCAGTTAAGCAGTGTAGCAAAGCCCTGAAGACAAAAGCTGGGAGAAATCCAAATAGAGAAACAACAGAGGGTTTGGGTTGCATTGTTTTGTTTTAAATCTGAGCTTCTGAAGCTGAAATAGTACCATCATAATGAAAGGAAACCGAAAAAACTCTTTGGACAAAATTTCACCTTTCACAGCTGCTACATCAACCCCCCAGCTTATGCTAACGCTCACTGTGATGAGGCTATGCACCTGCAGAACATCTTTCACAAATTAAAATTGAGTATCCATAAACCGAGACAAAGAAACATGCTTGTAACACACACACACAAAGAATCCCCAACAGAGAATTTAAACAACAGCAACAACAGAATCTCTGGAAAATTAGCCATGGACAATTATTTTGCAAGGGAATTTGCTCCAATGAATAAACAAAACAGGCTGAATAGAAAAGAAATGCTACAGCAATCTTCGCTCTTGATTTCTCTACACACCGAATGGGAAAGCAACAAAGAAGCTATGATATCAGAGACAATCTGTTGTGTAGGGAAAAGGAAAAGTTAAACTGTGAAGTTGATCATCCAATAATATGATTAGCTGCAAGCTCTTTTTAACTTTCATCATCTCCATCACGCTTAGAAGCTCTAACTGAAATACACTGCTAGCAGGACAGAGATTCAGCAGGTGTCTCTCTAAGCTAGCATACTAGATGCTATTTCAGCATTGTATACAGTTCAGGTCTACAAAAATCAAAATGATGACTCATGGCTATCTATGACAATATAGGAAGTGGGAGGAATGACCCCCTCTTTATATGTCAAGAAGAATACAAGATCTGCAGGAGCCAGATCAACTAAACCATGGAAAGTAAAAACACTGAAACAGGCGATATCTGTACGAACTTTCATTGCAAGCCCTCTTGATTTATTTTTCCAGACTTTTATGATGCCTTGCAAGGTATGTGAGTTATGTGAACTTATCCTCTGAGGCATATTGCTGTATCTATAGAACCTGTATTTCAGTTAATAAAATAAGACTCCAGGCAAGACAAGTAAAAACAAATTCAAATATCTGACAAGTGGACAAGTTGACAAATGTTTGACTTCATAAGTGTCACATATCACTAGCTGTCATTCCAAAGCACATTTTTTGTTCGCTTGCTTGTGGTTTTTTGTTGTTGTTGTTGTTGTTGTTGTTTTTCTTCAGCAACTACAACTGACTATCAAAACAGACGAGATTAACATCTGGAGATTTAAGCAAAGTTCATACAGGCTAACTGACTCAGTATTATAGTTTAAAAAAGCCTAGTTCATAGTGTGAAAACTTGCCAGTGAAGCCAGTTTTAGAAGAATTGCAGTACCGATCTTGAACTCATCTGCAAAGTTTCTGCTGCAACTGAAGTAGCTATTTCTATTATTTGGGCCAACTCTAGTCATGGACTGAAGTCTAAATCTAACACTGCAAAAAGGAGGTGACAATGTCTATTCTGAACACTCACATGAAGCATCCAGAAATAAAATTTAGACATTTCCCATCTTGGTGAATTACTCAGAATATACAGAATTGATGGAGATACAAAAAGTAAACACATAAATAGAGCTGGAGTCCTAACTCTGTGAAATTCTACCAAATAAATACATAATGGAAAAAAACTTAAAGAACCATGACATACTATCATATAAAAACATAGCATGCATGATCTTACAGTGCTTACACAGACAACCCTTCATTTTATTTGTATTTTACCAGGATTTCATCAGAATTTAAACAATTTGTTTTGTAATGCTGCTAACACACTGGAATATTTTCATTAAATACCTTCTGTATAGCCCATGAGTCACCCCCAGGGTGAAATAGAAACCTAATATAAAGGGATAAAATATTTTGAAAGATTAAACAGAAGAAACTGCTATAACCTAACAATTCCAATGTTACAGTGAAAACCACCAGAAAACCTTTGTATAGGTATACGCAGGTACTGCCTAAAACCAAGTATAGACAAAACTCTGTTAATCTGTTAAACCACTAATTTACTTTTGTTAGTTTGCCCTTTTCTATCCACATACATTTTCTCTTCCTACTAAGTCAAACCTGAAATTTTATTTTGGTAACCAACCCAGCACACAAAGCATTGATCGTTCTGCATGATGACCAGCTTCTCATGTATCAGGAAAATATAAATAAAGTGTTAGAAAGTGTTCCTTGCTATGAGACAAACCACAATACAAACTATTTTCCTTCTCTGAATCTCTCCAGTTTGAGCCCTTTCCAATATAATGGTCCAGCAGTGCCTGTAACTGGCAAGTGAGTCAAAACTGTAGAAACACTTGAAAATTTAAAAAAAAAAAAAAGTCAAAATGTAAGTGTTGTTTTTAAATGTATTTACTCAAATTAGTTTTGAAATCAGTTTCCAACAAGGTTTAAGTGCTTAAAATCAGCTAGGAAAGGAGAAGGGAAAGACTACGCCTTGATGAACACTCTGAAGCCATTACAGCACACCAGTAAAACTGGGGCCTCTCCCTTTCTCTGTTGATTCTATGGGATATTGCACTGGTGTGTGAAAGAAGAAAAAGGAAATACCAAGTGCCTCCATCAACTCAAGACCTAATTCATCAGTGTCTCCTAATGATAAAATCACAGTGTTTACCATGTCGTCTTTTGCAAAATAATGAGGGAAGTCAGGATTGCAGATACTTTAGGAGTATCCAAATTATACATCTTAAAAATAACATAATTTTCAGGTTATAGGGCAAATACTCTGGTCCTCACAGTCTGAGAACAAGAATAAATTAATTTAACATTTTTGAGGGGGATGATAATGACAGCAGAGGGCAGTTGTTAGCATTAAATTGTTTCAGAAAGTGATTTGTGCACAGATTATGTTATGGATTGGAGGACCTGAGCCTTGAGATCAGAGTGCTTAAATGCGAAAGAAGAGAACCAAGCTGCAGATCCTCCTCTCTGGGCAGATGTCTCATTTATTTATCCTTTAGATTAAAAGATAGTTGTGTGTGTACATATATACGTGTACAGTATCTATACTGGAATATAATTCAGATGCAACTTCAACACACCTGTACAAGTGTGTCCAGATTCACATGTGTATCCACATGTTTACACAGGTATTTTTATCCCACAAACCTGCCCCAAGCCTTCATGGAGTGGTTAATCTTTAGGTGTTAGGTGTAAGAATTCAGGCTTCTTTGAGAGTTCTGCAGCAGCTCAGGAGACCAGTGGTTGAGCTACAACAGAGCACTAAGCAAGAGATGCTGCCCAGTGCAGGTTCCACTAAACACGAGCAGTCAATCAAAATTTATCTATCCTGTATTTTAAAAGAATAGAAAGACATCTTGTTAGTATAAGCAATTTATCATTCACAGACAAGAAAGTAGGTGCCTCAGAATGCTATCTAGGATGCTAGGTGTGTTTTAGGGATCCAAAACAGAACTCAGGTTAGAGCTTTGGAACCCTTCTCCCCCAAAATATCATCAAGCACACCTACAAAATTTATTTTAGTTGTATAGATCTTTCAGACTACAGAAAAATTCCCAATTCTATTTAAAGTGGATGGCATCTCTGCCCAGGAATCTTGAAATACATTATACCATGTTTATTTAAGTTTTCCCGTTGTATTATGAGACACTGAAGCCTTATTCCATATGAGCAGGAAAATATGAGAGGATCTGGACATACTTGCACAGCTGTGTTGAAACTGTATTTAAACTAGCAGATAAACACACTGAGCTCCTCATTCCCAGCCACAATGTTGCACCTTGGAATTTCCCAATGTCACATACAGGCAACCTGCCTCCTAGCACACAATCTGTGCCTCAGTTTCCATGGAAAAACACTTTCCTCAGTTTTCAGAAGAACCCAAGGCCAAAAGGCTAGAATGAAGACATGATGTCTCTAGTTGAGATGTCTGAAGAAATCTGGACAATAATGTGCAAAATTGCATGTAACCCTACAGCCCCAAGAAAACAAGTAAAAGCAAATAACCCAACACAAAGCAATAGAAAGAAACATTAGGCAAGAATTTGACAGTGAAAATATGAATGTCTCTCAGTCTCTGGTGAAAGGTATTTTAGTGGAACTTGAGTTTTATACAAATGGTTATGCTGTTTCCTTTCAATATGGGCAGTAATGGAACAAAAGTTTATTAAATAATGCACTTGGTATGCATTATAGTGTTCACAACAAAGTACTGACACTGATGCAAGGCCTTCCAGAAAGAGAGAATTCATTATGGGAAAGGACATTTACAGGGTAATATGCATAAATCTGAATTCGGATAGGAGAACAAGTACAATTCATCTCAAAATATTATACAAACAAGAAACTAACATGTAAATAACTTGAGAACGTGGAAAAGGACCTTACTGGAGCAGGAAAGAGGATATTTTGATGTAGTTTCCAACATTTTCTGCAGGCTGTGCTTGCAATGACTGTTAGTAGGTCTTCTTTAGTTGGGAAAAATAAAAAAGAAAAGTGCAAGAAGGTAAAACTTCAGATTTTCCTGCGATGGAACACTATAGATGTTCCCAGATACCTAATGAGTAATGGGCTGCTCAGGTGGACAGATGAAGGCTGACAGCTGCACAACTGATGACTCCACACTGCAGAAGAATGAGGCTGCACCTTGGGTTTAGTGTGCACCACTGGATCAGACACTACTTTAAGGTAAGTCATACTTCATTTCCCTCACTACATGATGGCTAACTGAAAAACTAAATCCCAAAAGCCTTTTGCAAACCACTGATTTTTTAAAATATGCTTTTCTAAAAAACACTATTCACAATTTTTGAAGTGTGACAACAAAAATCGGGATCTTTGCAAAGCTTAAGCTTACTACAGTGTTTTACATGAGTAATAAAGAAATATGTCATGAGTCCACCTCACATATTTATGAGTTTAAAAGGTTTTAAATTTACACAGTCTGTGGGAGAATATTTGTAACTCCTCTAACCGTATTTTATAAATATAGTACAATGTCATGTACTTTTCAGTATTTCTAGTGATACTCATAAAATAGTATTTTCCAAATGAAAGTATCCTCACTTTCTTTTATATAGAAAAGTTTTTATTTATATTATTTTGCTTCCAGAAGAACGAAAAGCTTATGATCTACTAGCATGATCTACATAGCTCCAGACGGCTTTTGCACTGATGAATGAGGAGTACCTGAAAAGCATACAAGAACCTTTGGGAGTTTTGCCCTTAGTTACTGCAGGATACATTTTCAACAAAGCCTCCACCATCACAAACATGCAATTGCAGGTCACATTGGTAGCACAGCTAGCCTATATACCACTTTTTAGCAGGATACATAGAGACAGAATATGATCTTACACATACCATATAACTATAGAAATACCATAATACTGAAATGGTGTATGCTTGTTAAGAGTTAGGACAGACAAGTATGCAATAGTAATCAACAGTAAAGCAAAAAAAGAAATGTTCACTGTTTAAACAGCAGGCTCTGTTACCTAACATTCTTTGATATCCTTGACCATGAGGCTGGTGCTTGTCTCCCTCACAGCTGATACGACCCTCCTTCTCCATTGCAATTTGCTAGAAAAATCTCCGTGTTCTTTTCATCTTTGCTTTTTCTTCTATGGTTCACATTTTCTGGCAAAAGCCATCTAGCAAATTCCTCTGAGTTCAGATCAGGGATTGCACAGCTATACATCTATTTCAACCACCTTTAAAATACTTTTTCATATTAGCATAAATTCATACACATTGAAAAACAACAGTAGAATTTCTTTCCTTAGAGTGGAACAAGTCACCTTTGTCCAAATTTTCCTTAAAATCGTTTCATATATAAACCAGAAATGAAATCACAACGCTTTTCCAAATTACTCAAGACTTTCCTATATAATGCACATAACTGAGTAATTTTATCTTTCCTAATTAGATAGTTTTCTAGCATAAAGGTGCACAAAAACACAAATATAATTTAGTATACAAGTGTTATTTTACATTTAAAGGTGCTCTTGCAGCTCAAGGGATGCCAACATAGTATTAGAAAAGTCATCAGTAATACTTATTATAACCTTGCCCAGAGATTGTCTGTGTAACATGGCTAGGAAAAATCATAGCTATCTCTGTAGTATGCTAGTGTTTGAACAATGACACTATTGATAACCTTCATTGGCACCTTCCTCATGGCATTACTGGAGGATGTATAATCCTCTTCCATCAAATTCTTTTCATGATTCAGGTCTTAATTAACACTTTGAGTCACATAAGCCCTAACAGTAAAACCCTCTGTGCAGTCATTAGTAACAGTTGCGTTCAACTCCACTTCTAATTTCAGAGAAAATGTGACCCCGTAGATTTAAGATGACTTAAACTTCAGATAAATAATTCAGCTTCATTACATAAAGTTTACAAAATGCAAGCATAAAGGTAGTCCATGAAAAAAAAGAAAAAAAAAAAAGAAGCAAACACATGGAAGGTAAAGAAATTATTTTAGTAGAAAGTATCAGCTCAGATTCAGGAGATAACAAGCGTCTCATGTATAAAAAACCTTCCTAAAAATAGGAAAATTTAAAAACAGGAGTCATTGAAAGCTCTGATATAAATCCAGGATAACTGCAAGTAGAAAAGCCAGTACAAATATCTGAGCCACTAGGAGCTCTTAAGGTGATGGCATCATGGAAAACAACATGAAGTGATCTAGAATTAATAATGATGTAAAATATGAGTCAGCAAAGAGATCTGACTAGGGCTTAAGTTAATAAAAGGGTATTTCTCCCCTTCAGTAATGCTTTTTAGGTCTTTCCCCCCCTTCTCCTCTCCCCCCCCCCCCTTATTTTTATTATTTTTAAATCAGACTAAGCCCCTGGGTACATGAATATACATAAGAAACACATATTTTTAAAGAACTAATAACAGAACTTCCCAGAACAGCTAACCTTGGTAATAGTTGAGAAAGATGTCTGAATCAGAAATTAGAAGATAAATCAAACAATGAAAATCACATTAAAAGCTTAATCATCATCGACTTGGGTTTACTAATTTGAAAGGTAATACTCATTTTTGAGTATTGAGCTTTTGCGTTTTGAGCTTTGGCTGTGTCTGGCATTTGATACAAAAGGAAAAGTACATTTTCTCAGGAACCATCTATTGAATGATCATACCCAGAAATGTCTTCTGAAAAAAAATGTTTTTGAAAATTTTTAAAAATGTACATATTTAAATTAAAAACAAATAAAATAGAGGTGACTAAGAAAGCACAATAGATTACCACAGATAGATAAAATTAGGACAAAAAAAGTACACAAAATTCACATAATTTTTTCACAAGACAAACATTAAGAATCTGACAACTTCTGCAAGTCAGAATCACAAAATCACAGAATCCCAGAATGGCTGAGGTTGGAAGGGACCTCTGAATATCACCCAGTCCAACCCCCTTGCTGAGCAGGATCACCTAGAGCACATTGTGCAGGATGGCATCCAGGTGGGTTTTGAATATCTCCAGAGAAGGAGATTTCAAAACCTCTCTGTGCAACCTGTCCTAGTGCTTTGTCACCCTCACAGTAAAGAAGTGCCCCCTCATATTGATCCGGAACCTCCTGTGCTTCAGTTTGTGCCCATTGCTTCTTGTCCAGTTGCTGGGCACAACTGAGAAGAGACTGGCTCCACTCTCTCAACACCCTTCCCTCAGATATTTATATACATAAGTCAGCTCAGTCCTTGAACAAGAGTAGAAGAAAGTTTCAAAAGATCATTTCAATCAGTTTACCACACACACAAAAAGGATCTTACACTTGTGTTGTAATCATGTAGTTAATGTTTGTAAATTCTTGTGATTCGCAGGCAATTAAAAAAAAAAGTCACATAAACTTTAGAGGTGTTCCAACACTAAAAAGAAACAGCACTGATTAGTATTTAAAGGATGGAAAGTCAAATTCAGTTGGGGGAAGCAGGGGGGAGCTAAATTATTGCCATCTGTTTGAGGATGAATTACACTCTGCAAGAAGTAGCGAGATTGATACAGAGGTCATGCAGAAATCTTGTTGGTATGCAGAGAACCACTGTGTACATCCTAAAATGATAGCACGTAGCTAAAAATAATAACTATTGTACATTCACTGCAGCACTGTCAGTAATGCCAACCTCAAGCACTAAAGACATCATGAGTCACATCCTCCAAACTAATAAAACTGGTTTTAAAGTCATAGGTCTTAAGCCACTAATACACCTGGGGGACTTAATTTTAAATGTTCAAGTCAATAAGGCTAATAATCTGAGAATTTCTGAAAAATATTTTTTGAGACAGAGAGAGGCTGCAGTGAAAGAACATCTTTCCCCTAATTTAAACTTTTTTTACTTCAGGGAACTGAATCGTATTACCCTTCTGAACGAGTGATCAAGGGCTCACCTAAAATGAGATGGGACACCCTTCTTCCTCCATGTTCACAGAAAAACTGTTCTGGAATCTTTTCTAAAGTATGCATGAGACACTTATTTCATGTTTCTTAAGGTTTTATGATAAAAATACCATACTTATGCAAAAATCTCTACAAGAATCTTGAGTCTCGGAAAACAGTAAAATTTGGCTGTGATAACTTACACATATCAGACTTATATGAGTTCATGGGAAATTGATAGGAAAAATGGTGTATTCACAAAGGTCTATAAATGACTCATAATATTTTGCAGTAATAATACAAAGTCCACAAAAAGCTACATAACACATGCCCACTGAGTTACAAAAGGAAAGCAAACAAACTATTTTCCACCCATTTGACTGAAGCACAGAGAATTTTTTATTTTTTTTTTTCCCCAGACAACACTGATTTACATTGCATGTTAGGGAAGCTATGCAAACTGGAAGAGTGAACTACTGCTAAGCAGAAGCAGGAGAATGCGTACCTCCTGTGGTACCTATGCACGGACAACTGACTAAACAAATGACTTCCCTCGTTTCCTCTCATCTCCTACAAGAAAGTTAGTCCTCAGCATAGCATGCAGATTGATTCTTCAGCTGAGTCAAACTGTGCTGATAGAAGGACTGCTGGAGTGGAACTCATTTGCCCTAGCTTTACACACCAACAGCACAGATATATACATCTAGGCACCTCTGAGAAAGAAGAGAGAAGTCCATACTCCTGGCTGTAGCTCATCCCATTTTATAGTCTTAGAACATTTCAGGTCAGTCCTGCTTTGTTCCACTGAACAAAAAGGGTCTTTAGGACAACCAGCAGAGTTTTAATGTCTACACAGTCTACACAGTAGATGTCTAAAGTTTGGTGAATTAATCCTTCTTTCTTCTCACTTACACTTCAAATGACACATCCAAGCTCATTTGCAAGTCAAAGCGGATATGCAATTGCTCAGGGAATCCCAACCTGCTGTTCTGTCCTTTAAGTCTATTTCTAATAGCTCTACTCTATAAAAAGTATGTTTATGAATTCATCCAGCCCCCTTGTGCGTATTTGGTCACTACCATCTGAAAGGCAAACTACATTATAGGATTCATATTTTTGCAAGGAGGAGTCATAAAAAGCAATTATCCAGGTTTGGCCTTTCATAAGACAGAACAGAAAGGAACAGAAAGGGACTGCTGACAAAAAAACATTTTCAAAAAATAGATGCTGCTTATTTAAACCATAAAGAATCGTGAGATCATCATGCAGCACAATCTTCACACTGGTAGCTCAGGATTAACTTTGCTGATACAAAACATGATTGAAATACAGATTAAATTATAAAGTCAGAAATAGAATAGGTCTAGAAATAAATGTGATTCACACATGGCTACATTTGTTGAAAGAGAAGAAGTAGTTGTTACCATCAAGAAAGACTGAGGAACTGAAAAAATGAAGAAAACAAATATCAACAGATTTATTTAGCAATAATACCAAAATTAACATCATAACTTCAAAGACACCATTATTTTTAAATCACTTTTAAAGAAAAATCTTCAATTCCTGTTTCCCCAAGATCATGACTGTAGAGTGCAGTGATCTTCAAGTCATAAACATTCATGTGCATCACTTAGATGGATATTTTCTGATCTATTTATAATTTGATTTGTTACTTGGTCATGCTTCCTAATCTGTCCATCAATATTATAAGCATCTGACCTATGCCAACTAATTAATGAGTTCATTTTCTACCATGAAGTTGTGAGCTATCTTTCTACATGCCATGTTCTGTACACATCAGGCTGACACTGCCCGTAAGTGTATAGGCAGCAAAAATAACAATAAAATCATGCTTCAATAGTAAATACACATTTTTAAAAATACTAAATAGAAAACCTAACCAATTAGTACTCACCACCAAGGCCTTGGACCTGTTACTCAGTAGTTTTTCAATGTCTCTGGCTGCAATTTCCACTAGCTGACGAGGGTTGTTAGCTTCTACAGTATACAAATCTCTGTATTTCAAATATATCTGCAAGAGGAAAAAATGGAAATAAATTAAGATGGCAACTGACATTCAAAATAAGCAGTGACTTGACAGAACAAACATCAGTAAATCCTCTGTTCTTACTGGAGATATACAGAAAGATTGTTGTTAGGATAATCCCAATGTGCTTCATGAAAGAAATACTTCACATTTTTGTTTGATAGGTAAAAGGTGACACTAAAAATCATTTAATAAATCTTCAAAATTGACTGATTCTGGTGACTGAACATTGAACTTCTAAATTCTCAAGAAATCAGGTTCTCATAAAGGGCTAAGAAAAAAGTAAGAGAGATCTTTTAAAATGACTGAAGCTGAAACTAAATAATAACTGCTGAATTTAATTTTTCCTTGAATATTGAATAACCAACATGCTTCTGAAGTAAATGATTTAAATTATGGTAATGCAATCAATCTAGTCCATTATCTATTTAGTCATATTATAGTATAAGTACTCATGAGGAAAGAAAAGAGGAAGAGAAAAGAAAAATAAATTAGAGAGAAAAAAAAAAAGAAATATTAAAAAAAAAGGAAGGGGTAAAAAAAGAGGAAGGGGGGAAGGGATGTTTCTTCTCTGTCATGCATAAAGGTAATTTTTGGTGAGGAACCATTGTTGTTTACAAAGCAGAGCACATATAAATGAGATAATTTGATTTGTTAAACAAAGCCGCTACAATGAGCAGCATACAACCACGAGAAGTAAAGAAGAAATAATATTAAAAAAATCATTTGCCTATGTCTGTCCTGGATAGAAATGTACAAAGAAAGAAAAATATATTATTTGGCAAAAGAAAACAAAAAGTGGATACCTTATGGCTAGATGGGCAAATGGGGAGAACTAATTTATGCAACCAACAGATGGCCTTAGTTTACTCAAGTACTCTGCCTCTCAGAAAGGCTGCCTGATGGGGCTGTGCTGTCTCCCGGGAAGTAATTCCAGGCACACACAGGAACAGGTCCAGCACTAATGCGCTGGCTGCAAGCCAGTACAAGAACTGAGAAACTGCAGACCAGGCTGAGTCTACCAGCCCTGCCAGGTTTTTCGGGTTAAAGCCATGGAGACCTTAAAGAGACTCACCAAATCTCTCTCCCTCTCATGCTTGTAGCTGATGGGTGTTATTGCAAGGAAATTTCTGACAACTACAGTTATATCTGCAAATTTTTATCAGGCATGTCTCATAAGTTGTCAAAGGTTTCCATCACTTTTGGATCTCAGAACACTGATCTATTTATTTATTTATTTTCCTACAGAAATGCTGTCCTTCCATCAGTAATTGAGTAATTGGAATATGCTCTAATCCTTGGTATAGTAGCAATAGTTTTAAAAATTCAGTGCATCAAGAGTAGAAAACCACTACAAAGAAAGATAGTTAACAAACACTGATTATAGTTTGGACGTTTTTGAGGTGTTTGATTTTCAAAATTGCCACACAGAAATTTTATCTCAGGAAGACAACAAAATCTCTTGTTGTTGTTGAAAGACTTTAATAGTATAGATGAAAATTACCCTCCTCCCCCCCCCCCCCAAAAAAAAACACACAACACAGTAATAAATTTTATCTTACAACCAATCACTACAGAATTTCTTAGATATTTTTCCCTGAAAAACATCAAATTTGCACAGGATTCTGAGTTAAATTGACACTAGAATTAACCTTTGAGTACAGAGCAAAGTTATAGTAAGCCATACTTGTAAGGGTTCAAGAACCTGGATTGAAAATATATGTTTTCATCCCTATGTGTAATCCATTCTTACACCAAACTTGACCCTGTAAACTCCCATCTGCAAGCATTCCAGTTTTTCACACACCCCACCCCTATAGGGAATTTGTTCCTAAACCTCCCTTCCTGGGTGACTTCAAAGCTGTGGACTATTGAAGTATGGTCTAGTGGGAGCATACTTAATAATAATAATAAAAAAGGAATATTTTCTTTTTACCAGCTATAAGAATAGCTCAAAAGCCCAAACCATTTAACAAGGAGATAACAGCCACAAATAACAGCAGTCCTGTTCATACTTCAGCTTAAAACCTTCGTAACCTGCATTGTGGGTCCTGCCACTGAGAGAGCCCAACTACAAGATTGGGTTCAGAAACTACTGTTTGTCTTTAATTTAAAAAAATGAAAATCAACACCTCTCTTCCTCCCACCCCACTCTACAACACCCCATGGGGGGGGGGGGGGGGGGGGGGGGGGG